>JAHWGI010001289.1:1277500-1727500 GCA_029379305.1 Frankliniella fusca | reverse complement strand
CTGGCCGTGACCGTGACGGTGTCACAGTGAGGAGCTCGGCCTGGCCGTCGGGCGGGCCAGGGCCGCCGTGGACGCGCTGTGGGCGCGGCTCGCCTCCCGGGTCGTGGTGCTGGACGCGCTGCGGGTGTTCGTCTGGTCGGCGTACTCGCACTCCTCGGCGTGCGGCAACACCTCCGCCGTCAGGATGGTGGCGGAGGTCGGCGAGGCCGGCGCCGAGGTGGCGCGGGGCTTGTTCGGGCCGCCGGCCGGCGCGCCCCGGCTGGAGGGCTGCGACTTGCGCTTCTCGGCCGTGGCCTGGCCGCCCTACGTGCTCAGCGGGGCGCGCAACCCCGACCGAGGCTTCGACCGCGGCCTCGACGTGCAGATGCTGCGCACCTTTGCTCGCATCAAGGTTAGATGTCAAGTGGGTAGCGAGGGGTCTTTTACAAAAAAAAAAAAAAATATCAGCGTACACCCTAAAACCACTAAAACAAAATCAGTAAATAAATAAAATAAAAATCAGAAAAAAATGATGTAAAAATCACGGAAAAGTCAGGAAAATCAGGAAAAAAATCAAAGGAAAAAAAAATCAGAAAATTTGGGGGAAAAATGGTTTACGCTTGAAATTGTAGTGAAAGGACCCCACTAGCGGGACCCTCACTCTCACAGCCTAGTCCCGGACCACTCAACGACGGCGTCCTGCCTCCTCTCTCCTCCGCCAGCGCATGCAGCTCCGCTTCGTGCCCCTGGCGGACAAGGAGGAGCGCTGGGGAGACCGACGGAACGACTCGTCGTGGACGGGGCTCCTGGGCATGCTGCAGCGCGGCGAGGTGGACGTGGTCTACGGCGGCTTCTACTGCCTGCCCGACCGCGTGGACGACTTCCACCCCACGGTGGCCTACTCGCACGAGGTTCGAGGTGCCTGTGTCCTGGTGGGTCCAGCCCGAGGGGTCCTTCACTAAAAAAGAAAGTAAATCAGTATACACCCTTTGAAAAACTCAGAAACATCAAGAAAAAAAATCAAGAAAAAAAATCAGAAAAATAGGTAATAATATAGGAAATTAAAAAAAAAAGAAAGAAAATAAGAAAAAAAATTGGCTTAAATTTAAAGCGAAGGACCCTCGGTCCAGCCCCGGTAGGTTGCACCCGCTCCGCGCTCATACCGTACTGCCTCAGGCCATCTCGTGGTATCTGCCGCGGTCGCAGCCGGTGCCCAAGTGGCAGCTGCTCTACGGCGCGCTGCCCACCGACGCCGCCCGCTCCATGTGGCTGGTTCTGACGCTGTCCACCGTCGCGGTCCTGGGCATGCAGCGCGCGCAGCGCTGGCGGCCGCCCGAGGGAGCCGGGAGCCGGGTCCCGGGCCGGGCACGCCGCGGGGAGGACGGCGTGGTACAGGTGACCCTCTCCGTCATGGCCACGGCGCTGGACCAGCCGCCGCTGGTGTTCCCGCGCACCGCAGCGCCGCGCCTCTTCTACTTCACCTTCGTCTTCTTCTTCTTCCACTTCAACATCGTCTTCCGTACCGCCATCACCAACACCCTCGCGAGCAGTCCTCGCCTCGTGCGTTTGCCCGGCTCTCTCGCATGATCAAGACGGAGGCCTTCGTGGGCTCTTACAAATCTTCTCTCTCGGCCTTTCGCAGCCGGGCCTGTCCTCGTACCATGAACTGGCAGCGTACGGCTTCGAGGTGGGCACGGCGTCAACGGACACGGCCGTGGACATTATGCTGGCGGACCCCGACATGGCTTTCATCCGCGATCTCCACAAGGACTGCGAGGTGTCTGAGTGCCTGCGCAAGATGCAGCGGCGCCTCCCAACGTACGGTATTTTGTTTAGCAGCGCCGTCATGATGTACCTCACGCCCAGGTACTTCCTGGTGAGTCCGCACTTAACTTTTAGAGTTTTTGATCGGTCACAGGTGTTTTTAAAACATATTTTAACGGCACCCTTTCGGATGTTCCCCGAGGACGGTTCCGGAGTGCCGTACGTGGAGCGCCTGCCGAGCCCCGCGCTGCCCACGTTCGTCACCATGTACCTGCGCAAGGGGCACCCCCTCGCGCGCCACGTGGATGCGGTCTTCGCCCGCCTGGTGCAGGCTGGCCTGCCCCACTTCTGGCTCAGCAGATCCTCCGCCGCCGATCACAGGGTGAGTCGAGCTATACGACAAAAACGTGCTCAGGCGCATATTCCCCTTTTTGATGAAATGTCAAGTACAAGAGATTATTATTATTTTATTTTTTATTTTTTACTTTCCTGCCATGATCCCGGTTCTTCGCTTGTAAGCAGGTGCCTCATTTCTATGCTCGCATAGCCCCTTAGGGTCGAGCGTGTAGGCAACTCCTGTGCACTCGTGCAAAGCGGCACAGTATATCCTCAAAAGGTTAAGGGACCCGATCGAAGGGTGACCACGCCCGCATCGAAAACGTTTACGAAACTAGCGATCCTAACATTGAACATATCAGATAAAGCATTTCTTAGTGTGTCCTCTGCTTCTACCGCCCTGAGGACGTCTGGCGTCGGAGTTTCTCTTTGAGTCACTGCTACGACGTATCCCACGTTTCTTTTTTTTTTTCCAACTGACTCTGTTTTAAACTATATGATTCAAAGCTCATTAGGAAAATCCAAACCTGCTAATGATGTTTATATCTCAATTACCACCGAACGCGAGACAAAAAAAATATATACGGGAAAAATGTCGGAAATGTCCTTGCTCCGCAAACAGGACAAGGACGGCGATGGCGTGCTCGACCCCGAGGACGGCGGCGCGGACAAGGTGCTGACCCTGGAGCACCTGACGGGCGCGCTGGCGGCGCTCGGATTCGGCGGCTCGCTGGCGGTCGCCGCCTTCCTCGCCGAGCTCGCCGTCGCCCTGGGCTCGCTGGTCGCGCGCCGCCTCCGCGTCAGCGTGTCCTGGCTGCCGGCCACGGCCACGGTCACGGCCTCGGCGGCCGGGCGGCGGGAGGCTACCGGTGCTGCTGCTGCTGCAGCCACAGCGCAGCCTGCGCAGCGCCTGTACAAAGAAACGACTTCCCGGCACGGCCTGGCGGGCCTGGCACGGCTGCCGCTGCCTTGTTCCTACTCTGGCTCGTAAATTTCTCCGCGTGCACCACGATGAAGGATGGGCCCCCCGCAGCGGCCGGGCCCGACCCGGACCCGACCGGCGCGGCCCAGCACGGCCCAGCGTGGCCCCCGGGCCCCGGGCCCCGGGCGCCCCAATATGTCGAATGCCCGTACGTGCGTTGTTACGTTATGGACGATTCCAGGTGTGTGGTTAGTCGCTGGAAGCGCGGGGCGGGGCGGGGCGGGGCGAGACGGCCAGCTCCCAGCTCATGAGCATCTGACGCAACCCCCCGCCCCGTCCCGTCTCGTCTCGTCTCGTCGCAGCGGCGTGAACTGTTTTGCCAAGTGATGCGCACCGTGTAATTTCTCATCCCGCCCGCCCGGCTGCCAGGCTGGGCCACCGGGGCGCCGCCGCGCTGCCCCTGAACTGGCCCCGCCCCGCCCCGCCCCGCCCCGCCCCGCCCCGCCGCCTTGTACTCGTGTACTCGACACACGCCGGCCGGCGGCGCGCCCATTCACCTCACTAAACGCTGTTTATTCTAATTCTGAGGCCGCGTGACGCAACGAGGCCCGGGGGCCCCCGGGGGCTGAGCTGATGGAGTGGATATCGGGGTGGGCATTAGTGGCGTTAGCCGGCCGATCAACGGAGTGAGCCGTCTCTGGTGAAAGGAAGGGGAGTAATTGAATTTGAGGGCATAACGCGTCGCGGCGCGCCCGGTTTTGTTTGAGGCTCCGTGCCGCCAGCCGCTTTTCGTGTGTGTGCGTGCCCCTGCACACGACAGTGATGCGCTGGGCCAGAGGAGAGAGAGAGAGAGAGAGAGAGAGAGAGAGAGAGAGAGAGAGAGAGAGAGAGAGAGAGAGAGGGGGGGGGGTAGGGATAGAACAGAAGTTTAGAAGTTTCGACTAAGTTTATGAAGAGAGGTGTAGCTATTCGGAAAGTCTGTAAAAGGAAGCTCGCTCGTCTCCCTCGCCCCGCCCTCTGGGCGAGCTGCAGGCCTGACGCACGCCCCACCACGCCCCGCCACGCTAAGCCACGCCGCAAGTCGGATTCTCATTCCTTTAATTCAAAACAACAACACCAGACTTACCTGCTATTCCTCCGGCACGGCCCCGCCCGGCCCGGACTCCGCCTGCGTCGGGCGGGACATTCCTCACATCTCCAAACCCCTCCAGACGCCAGCAGCGCGAGCGCCTCCCCCTCTTCTCTCTCTCTCTCTCTCTCTCTCTCTCTCTCTCTCTCTCTCTCTCTCTCTCTCACACACACACACACACACACACACACAGTCGCAACAGACGTATTCGCAAAGATACGGTAGCGATAACAAGCCGTGCCCTGTCCGCCTAAATGTAATCAAAGTGCACACACATACACACACAGACAATCACGCACGCACATAAATATAATAAATATATAGATATACGTACAGCTTCGGAATGATAAATCGATAGTATCGATCAGGCGCCGCGATAAACACTGCGGCGCGATACCTCCCGCACGTATCCAATTTATCACGCGCATGCAGCGTGCAGCGCCCCGCCCGCCCGCCGCGCCGCGCGCACAGTTTCCGAATGCAGAGCCCTGGACCGGACCGGTCCGGTCTAGGCGGAGGTGAAGGAGGGGCAGGGGCAGGCGGGGCGGAGGAGAGAGAAGAGAGATGTGAAATTGATTGTAATGAGAGGCAATAATATTAATATAATGGGAACGCAATAGACACCGCCCCTTTTCGGTTCCGCGGCGAGGAAAGGCGTGGCAAAGCGTGGCCGGCCCGGGGGGCCCGCGGGCCCTTGCTGTCCCTGGGGGCGCTTCGGTAGGGCGGGGCCGGGGCCGTGGCCGGGGCCGGCGCACGGGTAGGGGGCGTCGAACTACCAGCGCAGCGCCGTGCCGTGCCGTGGCCTACACTGCAACGTTGTGGGGTGCAGGCGCAGGCAGGGGCCTCGCGCTGCCAGCGTCACAAGAAATTCAAACGTACCAGGTGTTTCTTTGAATGCACAACAGTGTTGCGGGATTGTATACTCACCAGCGCAGCAGGGGATATGGCGCCTTACGGGCGAAAAGGGTACATTCAAAGAAACACCCGGTGCCCATTTTTTCCGATTTATTTCTATTTTTCGTGATTTTCCTTGACTTTTACTGATTTTTTGTGGTGTTATATGTTTATTTTCCTATTTTTTCTTGATTTTCTCTGATTTTTTTACTGGTTTTGTTGTAGAGTGCACACTGATTTTTTTTAGTGAAGGATCCCTCGCCGCCCTGGCCTAGACCGGCCTAGACTGGTGCGGTTAGATCACAATATTTTTCGCATACAGTTATGATGAAAAGCTTTTCAAGAATTTTACCTCCCCTCCCCTACCAACTTAAGGCCGTCATTTTACTTGATTAAATATGTATATGAATTTTAATTCATTCCGAATATTATTAATAATACCTGCCATAATCGTCTGCAGTACTCACCGTTATTTTTTTGGCGTGCATGCGGCTTGCTACCGTGTAAACAACAGGCTAGAAGGTGATGTTCGGGTCGGACGCCGAATGCTCAGGCTTTGTGGTTGCGCCCCGGTGAGGCGCGCGGCCGCGCGGCGGGAGCCCCGGTGTTTTCTCGCGTTCTCCTCTGCCTTGTTGCGCAACACGGCATCACGCCAACAATTTTTGATTCCCCGCATGACGCTCTTTTGACGGCGCGGCGCACGCATGGGCTGGGGCCGGGGGCCCGGGGCCCGGGGCCCGGGGGGCGTGGCCGAGTGAGTGGTGAATGTGTAGAGAGGGAGAGGAGCAGAGAGGAGCCTGCCAGCCCCTGCCCTGGCTCGTCAAAGTCCTTTAAAAATCGATATTCCGTTTTACGGCCGCGCGGCTTGATGCCGCTGATGCGTGCTCATTCTACGGCGGATACTACTCACCCGCGGAGGTGCTCATCGATGTAAGACTGTCATTTTTAGTGCACGGCCGACATGCTCCGCGAATGACGTCCTCTCAACGAGGTTCTGCTCCCCTCCCAGAACGTGAAATACTTTTTTAGAATGACAAGGTAGACGAACGTTAAATACGTGTGAAGCTGAGCTAAAAGTGCGTCTACCTTGGCCTGCGGCGCCGCTAAATTTAAAAGCGGGTGGTAAAATTAAAGATAAACTGAAAGCTTGTTTTTAAGTACACACAGTTTCATACAGGTACTTAAAGAAAACTCTTAACTGCAATGCCATCTCTGGGGGCATGCTTAGCCTTAGCGATCCGTATTTAAATTTAAAAAATGTTCGAGTAGAAAACATTAAAAACTAATTCAAAATTGTCTTTTCAAGTCAATTGACGTAACATAGCTTGAACACGCTAAATGTATTTGTATGTTTTTGTGCAAACGTTTGTACAAAGTTGTGCATGCGTTTCGATTCTCACAAATTTGTGCGAAGGAGTGCATGTTTTTGTACAAACATATTCACAAATTCGTTCATTTTTGCGCACAAATTTGTGCGAATCGAAACGTATGCACAACTTTGTACAAACGTTTGCACAAAAACATACAATTACATTTAGCGTGAAATTACGATGTACCGGGTGTTTCTTTGAATGCGTAACAGTGTTGCGGGATTGCATACTCGCCTTTGGTGCATGGGCCATGGCGCCTTACGGGCGAATGGGGTAGGCAAACCCGCAACACTGTTTCGCATTCAAAGAAACACCCGGTACTGACATCGTGCTTGAAATTCAACTCAATATGGATCAATCGTCCCCCATGAATACCTTCAAAGCTGACCTGAATGTGATTACTAGTTATATAAAGTGTGACAAATGAAGAATTTGTGTAGATAACCATTCAAAAACCATGCATCAGTAAATAACTGTCAAATCCTCTTTTAATTTGGCAACATGTTTTACCTGTTTATTTTAGTTATTAAAGTTTGTGCTTGGATTAAGAAGAACACAAAAAAAAATATATATATATATATATATATATATATATATATATATATATAATATATATATATATATATATATATATATATATATATATATATATATATATATATATATATATATATATATATATATATATATATAAAATATGAGATTTGTGAAGAAAGATTATCTGGAAGCTGCTAACTGAATGACGACATTTCTTGCCGAATGATCTGCTCTCAAATGTATAGAATGCAATCAGTTCAGTATTATTTTTATTGCTATTATAATATGCTTCTGAACATTTACCTCCACCATGTTAAAGAGTTATTTTTTATTCAAAGGAAATACTGGAACTCATAGCTTCTTATGGAACCCATGAAATGTTTTTCGAAAGACCAGTGCATTGACATGACTACTTATCTATCCGATTGGACCTTACTACCTCGCGTACACAGCTAAGGGGAGTTGACGACCCCTCGTTCGGGAGGGTCTCCTAAGGTTCACAAAAACTTCTGCGAACCACCATAGGTTCGACCAGTAGTCGTCATCCGCCGGGACGTTGAAAACTGTTGGTACTGGTGCTCTGCGGAGATGATATTGTTTATGGCAAACAGGATGATGGTATGTCACTGGACCTAGGCACAGGTATGCCCGGGTATGCCCGTCCCGTCCCGTCTCGGCTGCCGGCCGGCCGGCCTCATCTCTTGCAGCTCGCCACGCCGGCCGCGCCGCACCGAGCCACCGCTGCTGGTCCATGCGGGTGGGTTCGACGACCGTCCCCTCCCCTCCCCTCCCCGCCTGTTCCTCACCCACACCCCTTCCCCTCCCCTCGCGCGCTGGTCTGCCCCCTCCAGCTGTCAGTCCGTCAATACTCACCTGTGGGAGCGACGGACGGCCCGCTCGCCACCACGCTCGCCCCGCCGGGGCCGGGCCGGGCCGGCCCTGCAGCATGCCTGTAGCCCCGCACGAGCGCACGGAGCACACGGAGCACCTCCTCAGGCCAAGAGCGTTTAGCGTATTGCAGTTGCGTACTTCATTACTGACGCCCATTAGATGCAAACTTGGCTGTGAAGGAAAAGTGCAAAATGAAAAGGAATCATTCGAGGAAAGGAGCATCACCAAGAATTCCAGTCTGCAGTCTGTCAGACCCCCCACCACCACCACCACCACCACCACCACCACCGACGAAGCAACGACATGGCCGTTGGAGTGAACGCCGTCGAGGTAGGCAACCCAGTCGCATCCGTGTGCTGCGGGCCTGCAGAGCGCCTGCCTGCGCAGACAGGTGACGCGGGGCGGGGTGGGGCGGGGCGGGGCGGGGCGGGGCGGGGCGGGGCGGGGCGGGGCGGGGCCCCCTCCCACTGTGTTGTACCGTTGGCGCTGATTCGCCTCTCGCCGCGCACGGCTCCTGCAGCCATACATTGTCCCTTCCATTCTCACTTGGGTGTCATTCGATTTTCGCACCTTACAGCCCGCTGCGCCGCCCGGCTCCGCGCCGCCCCACCCCGCCCCACCCCGCCCCACCCCGGCCCGGGCCGCGCAGTCCCGCGCGAAAGGATCTGTACTTAAACTATAGTTGAAACTGTACAGGTTGAACTGCATTTTAAAACTGCACTCCGAAATGCATTGTAAGAGTACATAAAAGCGATTTAAAAGTGCAAACCATAGTGCACTCTAAACTGCGTCCTAGACTGTTGCTGAAACTGTAGTTGGACTGTGTTTTGAAAGCGTACTTTTTGTGGACTGTTTGAACTCTAGTTGGAGATTTAGTTTAGATGAAGATTTACTGCAGTCGAAGACTTCAGTGAAATTTGTACTTTTTAACTGAGTTGATCTTATACTGTTACTGTAATTAAAGTGTGTCCAATTGTCTATCAGGAACCACAAATCCGGTATGGTCTTGTAGTACAGTACACACTACGTGAACACTAAAAATAAATTATCCAAAAATATGAAATACACTATAACTGTTTCTTTTATGATATGAAGGGTTACATCTTCATTTATAACTGCTGTCACGCTTGAAAGAAACTGCAATTTCTGGAACACTTCCTGGGCATTCTGGTGACGAAGAAAATACTCCAGGATATCAGAGATTGATTATATGTCGTCAGGAATCGCGTAACGAAATTTGTTTAGAAGTACTCAGCGTCTTTGCGCTTCGTGAAACACTCGTTCACCGTGAAATCAAAATCTCTATCAAATAATCTTAAAATCCCCAAATACAATAAAAATGCCTTGATTACATTCTGAGAACAACCGTACTGTTGAGCGTTTTCGAAAAGGACAACATAAGTTGAGTACTTTCACATAGCACTGGAGAGTTGAATGGCTATCGACGTTGGGAAGAGCAAACAGTTAGAAAACAGGGGATCTACAGTGAAACTGAATTGAAACTGTAGTTCAACTGTATTCAAACTGTAGTGGGACTCGTCAGCCGCCAGTTTGGAACCTTGGGCATCACACCAGGTTACTGCAAACGTATAGCTATGGTGTCGCAGTGGCTCAGTGGTCAACGTCACGGGCTCCCAACTCCGACGTCCGAGGTTCAACTCCAGTCAGCATCCAAGGTAATGTCAACGTTTCGTAAGGTAACATCCATCGAATACAATGTTCATTACAAAGGTAAATGGATAGGTAAAGAGGAAGAGGGATGGGTGAATAAAATAAATTAGAATTTTGAATTTTTTCTACCCTTAGAAACTACACTTAAATTGTACTTTACAACTGTAGCTCGGACTGTAGTAGTGAACTCCGAGGTGAACTCCGCCAAACTGTGCAAAACTATAGTTTCAACTGTGAACCTGCGAAATTGATGTAGAAAAACTACAGTTTAGGTACAGTTTTTTTACAGTTTTCTGCAGTTAGACTACAGTTTAACTATAGAAAACTCAGAAAAACTCGACTTGAACTGTAGTTAGTGAACTACACTTAAACTGAATATTTATTAGACACCGGACTACTCTTCGAAATATACTTCTGTCTGCAATTAAAGCGCTTCTGAACTTCACATGTAATACATTATAACTGCAGATATGAATGAAGTTAAACTTTGGTTGAAAAGACGAGTCCCAACTACAGATCCTTTCGCGCGGGGTGCCTCCGGCCCAGCCAGCCGGCCGGCCGTCGGCAGCGCGCCGACAGGTTTCGCGTGGGGTCCAGTCGTCACCCACTGACCCAACTGCCGAAAATGTATACCCGCACGCGTGTATTATATTTATGTACGTGGGCCTCAGTGGTAGAGCTGGACCGGGTCAGGCCGGGAGGCTGGCTGGCGTGGCCCCTCCCCGCCCCGCCCCGCCTCGCCCGTTGCTTGCATTTCTTTGCGTGTGAAAACGTTTTGCGCTCGCGGCACTGCCGCTTGTTGCGGCCATAAAGGAATGGTACTTGGGTGCCGCTGCTGTCGGGGAGTGGTCAGACCCGGTCCAGCCCAACGTCGTCGGCGCGAGAGTCCCCAAAGAAATTGCAAGACATTTTCACTCCTGTCAGAGGAGAATCTCTCGGGGAAACAGCTCTGAATTTTAGTGTAACGTAATTGTGAATATTCGTGAATTTTTGTTAATTTTTCTGTTTTACCTTTTCAGAATTTTTCGAATTTTTCTGAATTTTTTTGAAATACGTTCGAGGTGTAAAAAAAAATAGAGTTGTTTTCCCCTCGGGATCTCTGGTAGGCGCGGCTTTGATCGTCCCGCCCGCGAAATTTCGGCACACGGAATGTCCAGTCCAGCGCACCGCGGCGCGGCCTGCGCCCGCGGGATTGCCCCAGTTAACAGCAGCCTCCCGCCCGCCCCCGTGCGTATGATGGAGAAGCGCGGGTCCGCCACGCCCTCACCCCACCTCGCCCTCGTCCCGCCGCGCCCCGCCCCGCCTCTCGAGGCCTCTATGCCTCTAATGCCGGTGCTCAGGCAGGCAGGGGGGCAGCGGCAGGAAGCGATACTGCAGCGTTGTTATAATAGTGCGTGGGGAATCTGATGACCTTTGCTATGCAGGCAACCACTTGGGCACCACTTGGGTACCACGCCACGCGCCCAGTAACGGTCGACCGACATTTGGCTCGCTGTGTGAGTGTGTATATACGTACAAGTGTGTGAGTGTGTGAGAGAGTTTGTGTGGGGATGTGTACGTTTTCCCTGAGGCTCATCCCATACTTAGCCGTTTTGCTTTGACCGGACATTGCACGCAACGAGACCCTTAATCGACGTCACTCACTCACACACACGAACACACACATAAAACTCAAACGTCTTTCCCTCTCTTTCAACGAGGAAAGAGTTCACCATCTTGTGACCCTCGGCCCGGCCCGACCCGGCCATGTCCGTCCGTGGAATCTTTTGAGAGAAGAATTGCTAATCGAGGTGCGTTTCGCCTTCGAGAGGGCGCCTCCTCCCGGCCATGGTTTATCCGTGAGATACGAATTTCCGAAGTAGATGAAGAAAAGTGGGACGCGACATAGTTCTTGACAGTCCAGCCCGAGCGGTCGCGTGGGTCGCTTTCAACGTGTGACTTGTATTTCTGGGGATGTCGCGATGTAAAAAAGAATTATTTTTTAACAGTTTTTATTTCGTCACAAATGCAAGAAAATTTCTACCTCTATTTGCGTTTACTCTTACCTTTGAATTTTCCCGATTTCATTGCCAGAAGACCCCGCTGGCACTTAGGTTGTTGTCGTCATTCTAGTCAATAACACTATTGCGTTCTTGCAGTTAAGTACCTATGGCGTCGAAGACGCCAACTGCACTCCGAGGAAAGTTAAAAGTTGTAGCAACCACATTATGGTTACCTCAGGGATAAGGATAACATTCTGGCTGAGACAGCAATATTACGGTTATGATGACCGAAACATTGGTAGAATCATAACATTTTCAACCAGGGTTATGTGGTTTCTTCGGGAACCATACGGTACTTATTGGTGCAAATTTCCCTTTTTCTGGGTGTAACAACTGCAGAGGTGGAGCGGCGGTGAGCCGCAACCACCTGTTGTAGGGAAATCCGAGGGGTTCTGTAATACCCTGTTCACCGTATTGGGTATTACACGGTAATACGCGTAATGAAATACCAAAAAATATCAAAATATGCTCTAAAGATGCAAAATTTTCTTTGTAATACCGGTGTAATACCGCGTAATACACTGTAATACGCACGGTAAACGAAAACCTCGGAATCCGATAACACAGCTCGGTTTGAGGTGCCCTGTCCTTTTCTATCCGTATGAGAAAGAAAGGGACAGCGCATCCCAAACCGAGGTGCGCTCTCTGATTTCGAGGTTTTCGTTTACCTTGCGGAGTACTCTGTACAAATTTTCTCGGACCAAATACTCCCTTGGGGAAATCAGAAAGAACGCCAGCGTTGACAGCGCCGCGCTAACGTCGCGGCGATAGTGGAAGGGGAGGGGGCGTTCGGAACACGCCGTCGGGTTGAGGCCGGTGGACTGGACTGGACGCTCATCAAAATGACCGCCGCGCCGATGACCGCTTTTCTTGCATCCAAGTATTTTTAGACAGCCAGAGCTAATTTTACCACCTGTTCGATGTGCTGCGGGTGACCGGCACGCCAGCAGACGCCAGGCCTCTGGAGACGTCCCCCCCCCCTCCTCTCTCCGTCTCTGACAGATGTGTTTTTCCTTTTTTCCTGCATATACCCTATTTTACAAACGTGATGTGTGTCATTAACAGTCGAAGATGCGAGTCTCGTGCCGCGCGCTTTCGGTACACTGCTGTGGAGTGCGTGAGTGATCATCATTCGCGGGTTTCTCAGGCAGGTTAGTACGAGGGGTGTATCACCCATGCAAAATGTGTACAATGAGTTTTTGTAAAATTATTTTATTTTGATTTTTCTTTTGATTTTTAAAATTTCTGTGACTTTTTGATAAATTTTGGTCTTTTACCCCCTTTTCTGAATTTTCTCCAATTTGATTTCGGTTTTTTGGTTAATTTTTTTATCGTATTATCAATAAGTTTTTTGATCTTCATTTTTAATTAGAATTTTTCAAAATATTTAAAATAATTTTTTTGGGGCCGTACAATGATATTCCTAAATACCCCCCCCCCCCCCTCTCTCTCTCGGGTATAAGTAAGAGACTACTCGGATTGGAGACGGGCAGCAGTGAGTGCATATAATGCACAGGCGGGCGGTGGATGATGTTGCGACGGGCGTCGGGTATAGATAATACTGAGCAGAGCCGGGTGGTGGATGACGTTGAGTGGTGGATATTTCGTTGGACTGCCCTTCGGTTTTCCCTGATGTTCTTCTGGGGGCCCTGAGCCTGAGGTGCCCTGCTGCCACCATGCCCAGCCCCCCCCTCCTCCTCCTCCTGCACGCGGCCCTGCCGGGCCCGGCCGCAGGCGCAGCCCGCAACCTCCAGTGCGCTCCGCTTGTTTCGTTCATTCACCTCACATTGCATGTTTGTGCTCGGCTAGTATCCTTTCCGGCCCTGGGCGCCTCGCTTCGCCTCGCCTCGCCTGGCCTGGGCTGGCCTGCGAGGCCCGTCCTCCGCGCTGGTCGGCCTCTGCACACTGCCATGCTCCGCCACGCCCCGCCACGCCCCGCCACGCCCCGCCACGCCCCGCCACGCCCCGCCACGCCCCGCCACGCCCCGCCACGCCCCGCCACGCCCCGCCACGCCCCTCCCCACCCCGCCGCTACACGCCACGCCCCGCCACGCCCAAGAGCATTAGAGCGAGCCGTACGCACCCCTCCCCGTCCCAAAGAGAAGCGTGACGTGGATTCAACGTGGATTCCACGTGGATGCGTTGATCTATCGTGGACGTGGATGAATCCACCAAAATTCAACTACTTTCCCTTTTACAAAATATCATCGTAAATTTATGTTTGCAAGAAACTGGGGTGCTCAAACATTGTAAGTAGTGAAAAAACTGCTTGGCAGCTGAACTTGTGACTTCCCGTTGAAAAAACGTGGAATGGACGTTATTTTTTCCACCGTGGACTGATCCACCATGTTTCAACTATTTCATCTGGTTTTCCTGTGTTGTCGACTGTTCTCCATACGTTTCCATGATTCACGAGATAAAAGACGCTTTATGATTTCTTTATGAAGTTAATGAGAATACGATGAAATAACGTGGAATCAACGTGTTTTCCTCCACCGTGGATACATCCACCATATTTCAACTACTTACTAATCCCCTCGTTGTTTCTGTGTTAGCGACTTTCCTGTTCCTGATTCATAGAAAGAAGGGCGATTTATGAATTTTTTCCATGTTGAGTGGGACTTTGTGGAAATAACGTAGAATCCACGTGGAATCCACGGTACAAAGTTCATAGTTCAACATTCAGAATTTAGTCACATCTTTATTTTTTATAGATGCCTGAAAACTGTCTTGTCCTTATAAAATATTATTTACAATTTGTCGCAAACAAAAGGAATCGAATTTCGACGTACTTAACGCACAAATCGCTGAGGTCAAGCGAAGGAGCTGTGAGGGTTGACTCTTACAGTGGGATCGGTTGCTGACGCTTCTTCCTCATCAGTGGCGCCGTAGGCTAACGGGTATGGTACGAGACTTCCAACTCTAAGATCCCGGGTTCAACTCCAAGTAAGGTAAACAAAATAAATGAGTAAGATTGTAAGTAAGAAAAACCGTGTCACACAAGGGAAAGTAATATCAGTCAAGGAATATTTTTATGATTTCTGACAACAATACCCAAAAGAAAGTGAAATTTGAGCATAGGCAAACACGTTGATTCCACGTTACATCAACGTTGAAAAGTGGTGGAACGAAGTGTCAAATTAACGTCGCTTCCACGTGGATCATCCACGTGGATTCCACGTGACAGTTCAACGTTGAATCAACGTTACGTCCACCAAAATTTCTCTTTGGGCGTATTGTCCAGCGGGGTGGGGTGGGCCGCCTGCTGCTGCGCTGGTAGCACAAACGGCTGCTAAACCTTGCATACGCAATATTTTGCAGCATATTTCCATTTGCACATGCTACCTATTATTTCCTCTCATACTCCCCTTCCCCCCGCCTCCCCCTCCCCCCCTTTTACGGTAAAACTGGCGCCTTTGTTTTCAAGGTAACTTTCTTGATTTTCTAGACGTTTGGACAAACCTAAGACCTTTCCGATGACGTCCTGAAAACCAAGACGATTTCCAAGACAAGCGCTTGGAATTTAAGACGTCTTTAGATTATTGCAATTTTTTTTTTTTTTTTTTTTTGGAAACCAAGAGCAAATGTCTTGAAAATCGTCATAGTCATGGTTTTTCAAAAACGCCTTGAACACCAAGACGCCAGTTTTACTGTGGCTTCTAAATTTTATTTCTGCTTGACCTAAGCATAAAATACGTCTGCTGCTATGCGATATGTAGAGCCACGTCACTCGTTGCCTAGTAGTTAGGCGCGATATGTGTGTGTTCCGCACATTTGCCACCTTTTTCAAGCTGCAGTGAGCTGCACCGCGGGCCGCCCCGCCCCGCCCCGCCCCGCCCCGCCCCGCCCCGCCCCGCCCCGCCCCGCGCCCCTAATGCGTGGGCCGGGAGAGACCTGTTCGCCCCAGGGCGGCCAGCTCCAGCCTGGTGCTGGCATTAGGCGCTGGCAGTCATCAGAAGGACGGTGACCTTTGGAAGGGCTAGCTGTACTGTTACACGAAAAAAAAATTGGACCTATCATTTTGTGCGACGAGAAAATGAAACGGAACTGCCGGAGGAAAACAAAATGCAATTATTTGCTTCTTACTGCTGGAGTAAGTCTTCTTTTTTTGTGGTGCTAATTTGTTGATGTTATCACGGCGTCACAGACGGTCACAGTAAGCTTTTCTTCTCGGTTTTTAAAATGAACAACATAGGCCATTTAAAAAAATGTCTTTGGCTGACCCTGACCCCGAGTTGGCGCGTCATGTGGTTATTTAAGAACCGAAGTTCCGCTGCTGTCTCTCATCCACCGGTTCGACCTTTTATACAACAGTCTCCAGCCTGCGGCACGCGACAAATTTCATCTGTAAATAGCGCCGTCCTCGAATTCGTTATTTACAGTTGTGGATAACGGTCGGGCCGCCGCGGGGCGCGCACGTCACGGGTGGGGCGGGGCGGAGCGGGGCGTTGGGGGCGGCGCGATGGAGCGGGGAAAGCCCCTCTCGGCCAGGCGGCCCATTAATCAATCAATTAGCTTCAAAAGTTGATTTTACAAGACGGCCGTGGCCGAGACCGTCGCGGCCCCTACACTACACACCGGGACGAGAGGGGGGGGGGGGCTACAGTACCGACAGCAGGTAGTGGGGCCGTTACTGGATTAGCGGAGGTGATCGGAAGATGGATGTGTAACCCCTCTTGTCTCCTCTCACTTGGGGCCGGGGGCCGGGCCGGGCGGGGCCTAGCCGGGACCACATATGTGAGTCTAGTTTGCTCTACCCTAGCACAGCCGGCGCGGCGCAGACGAACGTTTGACAGGGACAAAACACGCACCTGCTGTCGATGACTCTCGCTCTCTCTGGCGCTGATGGAGCGGGCCGGGCCGGGCCGGGCCGGGCCGGGCCGGGCCGGGCCGGGCCGGGCCGGGCCGGGCCGGGACCGCCAATGCTCCTTACTGTATATATGTATATATAGCGAGAGGTCGGTCAAGGTTTCGCTTTGTCCGACTTTCAGGCGGATGGAATTTCACCGACCGGAATTTCATATTGCAGCCGACAAGTTTTACAGCTGTCATCAGGGCGAGTCTGCGAATCATTGCGTTTGATATTCGGACACGTGTCGTCGAGGGGGAAACAACTCTGAAATATTCGTACTTCTCGTAATTTAGAAAAATTCAGAAGACTTCAGGAAAAAAAATCCATAAAATTCCAGAAAAAAACAGGAAATATCAGGAAAATTCTCATTTTTTACTAAAATTTACAGAATTTTAGAAAAAAAATTGAGCAAATATCCACAAAAATTTAATGGACATAAACGAAAATTCACAAAATTTTTACACCAAAATTCAGAGTTATTTCCCCCTCGCGTATCGCCCAAGGTAGTAGGTATAATTAAAATTGGTTTAATTGAAAAAAAAAATAACTTACCTTTTACTTTTGTCTTACACATCATGGCGGCTTGTTGCTCGCGCGCCTGCTTAAGAGACAGTATATAATTTTCGGGTCGCTCTCCTCACACTGGCCGGCCTTGCTGGCTGAGCCCTGATGCGTCCTGTCTTCGGCGCGCTCGGGCCGCAGGGGCACGCCGCAGGCCAGCCACTGCATCTCTCTGCTACTTCCGAAAGCCTTACTGCTCTACGCGAGCCGCCACTTCCCCCTGGGCTCCCCTGGGTCGGTTGAGACGACTGTACCTCTCTCCTCTCCTCTCCTCTCCCTCCTCTCTGGGTTGCATTGTCTTTATCGTCCTCTGATCTCTCGCGGCGCGTCCGAATGCAGGCGCCCCAGCTGCAGCTGCTGGGAGCCGCCCCGCCCCGCCCCTCCGCGGGGCGCTACCACAATCGAATCATAAAGCCATTTGGTTGCAACCTGGACGCGTTCGCGTCCAAGACGGTAGTGGAGGGTTGTCCTCTTCGGCTCCCGGTCACCGCTCGGCTCGGTGGATGCAGGGTTCACCAATCAGTGCTCTCCCGGTCCACTTCAGAAACAAAAACAAAAAAATACACGGATCCTCGTGTACCTGTATGTTTGCGCGTGTGATAAAATTCTGCGCCCGCGCCAAAATATTTTTGCGAGTGAGTGTCGACGCGCGAGCCGATTCTCCCCTCCCTCCCTTCACTTCCCCTCCGTCATCTCGTCCCTCCCCGACCCTCCGCATCCCCCGGGAGTCTGCGCTGGCACACCCCTCCGCGAGGAGCTGCTCGCCAAAAAAATGGGGGAGAAATATGAAGGGCAAAAAGGAATATGCTGCCTAACGCAGCTTTTCGTGGCAGCGTGCTTCATGCGGGAAGAATTTTGTGTCAGGCGAAGGATGTCCCAAATACGGGGTGGATTTATTGTAAGCCGGTGACTGCCGCTTGTCTGTTTAGAAGTTGAGCAATAAAGCTTGAACTCTCTTACTATTGATGTTTGCTTACTCTAGTAAACAAAGTATGAATTTGTTGTTGTTGCTGTTGTATTGTTGTTGTTGTTGCTGTTGTTGTTTTTCGTTTTTTATTTACGCGAAATATTGCACTGGATAAAGAGTATCGAAATCACTGCGCCACTTGTTACCCTATTACCCCGGAAGTGTGAGAAGGCCGAGGGTGAGTAAGTTTCTGAGGGGTTGAACCAGACCAGGGCTGTTAGACCCTGACCTGCTCTGTGGCCACGCCGAACGCTGATGGCAGTCACTATACAGCCGTTTTGCCGCCCCTTGACTGCCGCCCCGCAGCCCCAGCCACGCCACCCCCACCGGCCGCGCCTTCCGCACCTCGCCACCACCCCCCGCCCCAGGAAGGAAGAGGAGGTGCACAGGCTCCCCGCCGTCGCCCCTCGCGTCGCGCCCCGCGGGGACGGCCACCGCAGCGCACGAGCAGGGGCGGGGCGGGGCGGGGCGGCGAGGTGGGGCTTAGCGGGGAGAAGGGCCTGGTGCCGGGCCGTATCGCTGCGCGCTGATCCGCCGATCCGTCCGTCCGTCCGGGCCCGCGGCGGCCCCCGCAGCCCCGCCGCGCCGCCCCGCGCCCTGCCGCGCCCCGCCACTCCCCGCCCCGCCACTCCCCGCCCCGCCCCGCCCTGCCCCGCCCCGCCTGGGCCGGGCCGGGCCGGGCCGCTGGGCTGCTGCACGGTCTCACTTTAGTGCAGACAGCACCGCGGCCAAGCACAGCACGGCCAGGCCGGCAGCACGCCTTGAGGAGTAGAGGGACCAGGAGGGACCAGGAGGGACCAGGGCACCGGCACCGGCAGTGCACCACCCTGCTCCGGCTCCGGCTCCGGCTCCGGACCCGACACGCTCGCAGAGCCGCAGAGACTGCACAGTCGAGTTCGTCGTGAGCGCCGCGCAGCCCGGCACGACCCCGGCCCCGGCCCGCGCATCGCCCTGTGGATTGTGTGTTGTGAGAGTGTTGAAGTGGAGACCGCCCCTCCCGCGCCCCGCACCGCCCGGAGCCGACCGACCCAGCACGGCCGTGTCGCGTGCTGCGGACAAGGTGAGTGTCCTCTGGTGTCCTCCGGTCCGGCAGAGCAAGGGGCAGCGGGCAGCCCGGGGCCCAGGCCCGGAGTCCTCCGGGCGCCCGCCGCCGGGTGCCTTGACCGCAGTGGCCAGCGCTGCCCGGCTGGCCGGCCGGCCGGCCGGCCGGCGCGACCGCCTCGCCGCATCGCGCCTCGCCTCGACATGCCTCGCGGCCCCCGATCCTTATCTCGTTCGTTATTGCGAAATTTCGGGAGTGAGGAGTGAGTTGGATTTTTAGTTTAGTTTTTGTGTTTCGCACCGCGCCGCGGTTGCTTACCCCGGCTGGGCCGGGGGCCCGGCTGTGAGGGAGGGCGGGGACCCCCGCCGCAGGCTGATGAGCCGCGGACCGCGGGACCTTTTGCCGCTGAGATGGGGGCCTTACATACTGAAAATGTATCCCGGTGAACCACGTGGCCCGGTCTCGCGTCCCAGTTATATACTTTGGTCGAGGGGCAGTGCCGCCATTAAATAATGCGGAAAATTCCCACGAGCGCGGGGAGGTGTTGCACGAGCTGCATATAGCGGCCGGCCCCGTCGGCCCGCCCCGCACCACCCGCCGCGAGGCGAAGGACTGTTGCTATCCTGGTGGAGGCAACGCAGCGCACGCCCCGGGGGTGAAAAAAAAATTCATTTTGTGCAAAAACGTACAGACAGCTTGACATCAGACCTATCTCAAATTTTTTTAAATTTTTCGTAGTATTTTTCATTGTAATTTTGTACGAATCGGGTCGACACGATTGGCCGCGGCCATAAGGGGCCATCGTCAAGAATAAATAAATAAAAAACTCACGGGCGTGAGCAATAGGCACCCCTAACGGGGGCCTAAAAAAACTGTATCGGAACGCTGCACGGCGCGGAGCTGCAGGTCGGTGGTGTGCGGCTATCCGCTGGCGCCCGTGCATCGCCGCCACGCTGAGACACTCCTCCATCTCCTCGCCGAGTCCCTGCGCCGCGCGGCGACGGTCAGCGCCTTGGCCGTGGTCCTGTGGTCCTGGCCTTATCCTTGACCGTGGCCGCGCGCCGCGCCGCCTGCCGCAGACCTTAGGTCCCCCGCCTCGCCTTGCGTCACAGCCGCCCATCACAGACCCGTGTAATGGCCGTGCGAGGGAGGGCAGGGCTGCTGCTATGGGTTTAACTTTTCTGCGTGTGACTGAGCATTTCCCCCGTCTGTGTGTAAGCGTGTGTGTGTGACTGCGTCGTGCATGCATGCGTGCGTGCGCATCTCTGATGCCTCGCTGCACCTTTGTAAAACTTTGTTTCTTTTGTGGTCTTACTTAATTTAAATTTCTTCAGCATGAAGCATTTTGGTTCTACTCAAAACATCAAAGTCGCATTTCTCGCCCACGAAGCATTTCTTCATTGCTCAGTAAAAATGTGGTTCGACAAAACGACTGAAAACGAGTCTTATCTGATATTTTAAAATCGCTCTAATAGAGTGACGTATGATGACTTATCTCAAAACTAGCCCAACTTACAAGAGTGATGTTAATCCGTCTCTCTCTCCCAGGGGCATGAAAATTTGGTACAGAAAGGTCGCTCTCCTAAGAGCTAAAGATTTGACCTTTATCTTTACAGTATTGGAGTCCTCTTCCCTGCTAGCGAAACGCTCAGTTAAAGACGCCGAATCTCGGGAAAGAATTTTCAAACCTCCTTTCAAAAAACAAAAAACGTGCCATACATCGTGAAAGCAGAGTTTAGAAGGCGAAAAGAAATTATATTTTTTAAAATTTTCTTGTTGTATTCCTACGGGTTTGCTGCACCCGAACGCTGCATTAGACAGGTCGGCAGCCAGTGCTCCTGGAGGCACGCAGGCCGAGTAGCCCAGGCAGGCAGGCCAGCCTGAGCGCCGCCCGGCCCGGCCCGGCCCGGCCCCATCACGGTTCAGTGACCGTACATTTCTCACACTATAATAGCTGCAAAGACGCGAAGCCCGGTGGTGCACGAAAAAAAAAAAAATACGGAGGAGGAAGGCAAAGGGTTTAGGGAAGGGGAAAAAATACAGCACTGGAGGCAGTAGCAGTACGCGCAGGTCAACGAGTGGACGAGCGTGGACGCGGTGGCGCAGCGCGGCGCATTCCTAGGATGTGTGGCACTAACATTCTATACCCATCTTGATCTTTAGATTCGCTCTTTATCCGCCGTAAGGAAAACTCGTTTCTCCTCCTCCTCCTTCCATCCTCCCCTTTCCCCCCTCCTCATTTCTTCCCGCTGTAAAATTATTTATGGATTTATCGCATTCTCTTCCCCTCCCCTTTAACGGACAACTTGTTGTTTTGAGCACCTCTTTTTGATCTACATTTATTTATTTCAGAAATTTGAAACAAGTTTCTGCGCCAGTCCTTAATTTATTTCGTCATGTTTTTTTTTCCTTCCGTTTTACTACGCGATTGTAGACGTCTAATAAATTTTCGGAATCTCATCTCTGCGGAGCAGAGCTGGCCAGAGTGACACTTGTTTTCTTGTCGTTAATTTATGCACCCATCGATTGCTGAAAAAAGCGGGAAATTCTCTACTAAAACTACCGCAAAATCAGCCCACCCCTGTCGCCTCTTCGTCGTAATTACTATGCGAGCGAACAGGACCAGGAGAGAAAGAGACGGGGGAGAGGAGGGGGGCGGCGTGGATAGCCCCATTCCACAAAACCGCGCTTCACTTTTGCCACACATGTCCTGACCTTGCGCCCCACGTGCCTGCCTGCCGCACCCGCTCCCCCCAAAACTTGCGCTCGTCCGCACGACACGACACGACACGGCACCTGCAGGCAGGAGTGTCACTTTCGAGCCGCTTTCGCCCAACTTGACCTGGCGCACCGGCCGGGCCGGGCCGGGCCGGGCTGGGCCGCCTTGTCCAGGAGATAACGTCACGTCCTGCGGGCTGCGACCTTGCCAGGAGCGTGGCGGGGCGCGGCGGGCTGGCCCGGCCCGGCCCGGCCCGGCCCGGCCGTGGAGCGGGGAGCCCTACCCAAGTGTCCCATCCCATTGGGCCCTTAATGGCCGACGCGCTATTTCAGTCGCGTCGCGCGTCCAGCCGCCTCGCCTGCTGCCCGCCCCGCCCGGCCCGGCCCGCGCGTATATCCTGCTTATCAAGTCGCCGCAGAATGACCCAGCAGGACAAGCTCGCGTCCCCACCGGCCGGCCCGGCCCCCCGGCCCAGCCGCAGACCTGCTAGAGATAATGTCCTCCCGTGCGTTAGTTCGTATCCTCTCGGGCTTGATTCCTTTCTGAGGCCTCGCGGGACGTCTCGCCTCCGCAGTCGCGTAGAACCTTATAAAGTAATTGATAGAAAGGAAATGAGGGGTATGCGTGGTGCTCGTCTGTAGCGCTGCTCGCCTGGGTGGGCATGAGCGCCCTGCCGACCTCGAGCAGGACATGTGGGAGGGAGGAAGGGAGCAATCGGCGTGCAAAGTGTCACCAAATTATTGGCAAGTGGTGGCGGGGCGGGGCGAGACGGCGGGATGCCTCATCGAGCGCCACGCCTCCCCTCCGTCCGAGTCTGTGACGTCACGAGGGGGGGGGGAGGCAGACGTGTGTCCTAGTCCTCGCGGGCCTGGCCGTGTGTTTCGAGAGATAGGGAGAGGCGGGGAGGCCGAGCCCGGCCCGGCCCGGCCCGGGGTTGAATGGGTCAGCACAGGACGTGACAGAACACTGCGCGACGCTCCGTGCCAAAAGCAGCTCGAGCGAAAGGCACTGCCCCGGCCCGGCCCGCCCCGCCCAACCGCGCCTCGCCCCGCCCCGCCCCGCCCCGCCCCGCCCCGCCCCGCCCCGCCCCGCCCCGCCCCGCCCCGCCCCGCCCCGCCCCGCCCCGCCCCGCCCCGCCCCGCCCCGCCCCGCCCCGCCCCGCCCTGTGCTGTCCTGCCCCAGTCTAAAGTGCCCCCGTGTGTGAGTATGTGCGCGCGCCGTCGAGACAAGAGAGAGAGAGAGAGAGAGAGAGAGAGAGAGAGAGAGAGAGAGAGAGAGAGAGAGAGAGAGAGAGAGAGAGAGAGAGAGAGAGAGAGGGAGGGAGAGAGAGAGAGGGGGGGGATAGAGGGGGCACACTGCCGCGCGGCAGCATACCAGCACCCGTACAAAAAGTTTCATCTTTTTATTTTTCTTTCTTGAATAAGTCAGTGAGTTTGGTGGATACTTCGAACGCGACGCGTACCCTTACCGGCGCGCAGCAATGCAAACGCCGCGCGCCGGCCGCAGTCAGGCAGGACCATAAATGAGGATTACCCGAGACAGCCCGGCTAACGGGCAGCAAAAATTAATTTGCAGTACTATCTGCGCGCGCGCGCGCGCTCACGCATACGCATGCGTCCACCTCCGAATGTTACCGCCCCGACGATCCTCAGCAGCGGCGTGCTGAGCTGCGCTGCGCTCTTGAGTTATGGCCGGTTGAGCCCCCGCCCCGCCCCGCCCCGCCCCGTCCCGCCCCGCCCCGCCCCGCCCCGGCTGCTGCAGTGCCGTTGTGGATAAGAGTAAGTGTTTGACTGTCCTCTCATCCCGTCTACTATAATAGGGATGGACGGAACGGGTCGCGCGGAGATGCACATAGCCGACTCGGTGCGCATTTTATAAAACGACAGAAAAAGGAAAGGGCTGTTTGGAAATTAGCAACCTTTCATGTTTTATTGTTATGGCACGAATTGGTCTTGATGGTTTTACAGCGCTGTTGCTGAGGTGCAGTGCACTTTTTGGTGCAATGCTACAATGTTGCTGACTATGGAGTATCCTGCTCTCCTTAATCTTGTTTCTTCCTCGCCTCGGCGTTGTTGATCCGCTAGCGCAGTGGGTATCGGAGTGACCCGAGCTGACGAAACTCGTTCCATTTCCCAGTCGAGCAAAAACTTTCATACATCCCTCTAGCTGCTCGGGGCGGACTGTTCCGCCCGCTGCTATGTAAATGCTGACCGCCCGCCCCGTGATGTTCCCACGTACTGGAAACGTAGTGCCTCAACGCGCGCCTCGGGCCCCGGGCCCCCCGCCGGGCCTGCGATCTGCGGGCAGCAGTATAGAGGTGTATGTGAGTGACACACTCTTTCTCAGTTTGCTTTTACGGCTAGAATTCATTTTTCGGAAGTGGCTGCGGCGGCGTTGGGGGGCGTCTTAAATCATTCTGTTCAGTTGTGGCACACTCAAGACGCATAAAACTTACTTACGGAGCAGCTTTGCTATGTGTACGATGATGATGATGCCTCTTATCCCTTGGGCATCGCGTGTGCGGATCTCGCAGAGCGCCAGGGCCGCAAGGGCCGCGCGCGGCAGCCCGGGCTGCAACCGGAGATTAGGAGGATTCGGAGGTACACGGTCGCATTAATTTAGGCGAGAGTTTTCTTTTGTTTTTTGGCGGGCTATGACCAGGCCGGGCCGACCTCCCGTGGAGGCAGGCATTGATACGACGGCTCGCCTCGTTTTATTGTCGTCGACGAGGACCTCGGGCGAGTGCTGTGCATGACCACGGCGGGGAGAGGGACAGCTGCTGGCGGACGCGCGGGGGGAGTTTACTGTCGAAAAGGGGAGGCAGCGAAACCGAACCGTCTGTGGGTCTGGGGAGAAGGAAGGTCAGGGGAAGGTCCGACTGATGGCAACCACCAAGTCCCCCTCGCCGATCATGAATGCGCAATGCGCAGGTGAGGAGCCTGCTGCCGGCCCCGCAGACGATATCCCGCGGCATTTGCGACTCGCATAACGCGAGTTATGTCGTGTTATATCGCCCGCGCCGTCCCGGAAGATGGGGTCGAATGGTTTTCGACAGGTGCGCAAAGCCTCGCCTCTCGACAATTTTATTATTATTTTTGTTTCACTCAATTTCATTTTATTTCCATACGTGCCCCGCGCCGGTTGGTTGGTGTTATGGTGCTGTCCTTGAATCCTCGCGACTTATAGTGTGTTTTCCCGTGGTGGTTCCCCCATGGGCAGCGTGCTGCCCGTGCATCTTGGCCATGGTAATCGGCTGCAACACGATGCAGGTCCTGCCCACCCCGCCCCGCCTCGCCCCGCCCCACCCCGCCCCGCCCCACCCCTCCTCGCCTCGCCCTGCCCCACCCCGCCCCGGACCTCTGTGCAGCAGAGTCGAGCCGAGCAGGCAGGCGGCCTCCCGGACCCGGCCCTGCGCCGTGAAATTGGGTTTCCGGCTGAGGCCAAGCTTTGCCGTTGGCTCGGGGCGTATTGCGCGTTCAAGAAAATGGCAGAGCAGTTTTTCACGGTTTCTGTACTTCCTTTCTTTATTACACACGCACCTCGAAGGAAAACTCTGCTGGAATATATGTGTTTTTGAATAAGGGATATGGACAACAGCTATCAGTACTAAATTGTTCACAAGGTACTGACCATACGCGTCTGTTTTGCCATCAAAATCACTAATTTGTGATGTGTTTTTATTTATTTCAAAGTGGCATCGTAAAATCCATGCCGCTTATAGGCTGTGCGTGCAGCGCTGGCCGTTTTGATCAGGCGAGACCAATCCTGTCCCGCTGCGGTTGGCCGGCCCGGCGCGACGTTCCTGCATAATGTGATGCAAAAGGGGAAGGGCCTTATGCAACTTGCTGCTGCTCGTGATGATGATGATGATGATGATGGTGATGGTGATGGTCGGGATGCTGGGGGAGTGATGACCAGGATGCTGGTGGTGATGGCGGCAGGCGGTGATGTTTCTTTCACTCTCGCCTCGGGTGGACGATGCCTCCTCCCCGTCGTGTTAAAGTGGCCTGGTACCCAACAAATTTGAGAATTTTATCCGCAAGGATGAACGACCTCAATATGGCGGCGTTGCCGCTTGCCAAGAAGCATGTGTAGAAAAAGACAAAGTGTGGGTAACAGCGCGAGAAGACGGGGGAGGGGGAGGGGAAAGCCTATTAGCAGACTTGCAGGTGCAAACTGACGTCCCCTTAAACACCATCATCTAATCGCAAGGAGGCGCTAAAGATGATACTGCTAATGTTTCACATTTTTAAAAACATTTGCTAACAATTTTTTTTAAAAAAAGTCCCTTTCTTACATAGTTCAACACAAAAGGTTTACATCCACACACCGTCGAGCTTATCAATTACATTTATTGACTATTAATGTTTCGCCGCTATCTTGCCTACAGTAGTGACTTTTATGAGATTCGGAAATTAGTTTGCTGAGAGAGAACGTTATTTCTGCGTACTTGAGCCCCGTGCATGTGTGTGCGTGTGTCCAAGTGCAACCCGGCCGCCGAGGCCCGTGCCTTATACGGCGCTGTCATTACCTCTCAGGAAAAAGGAGGAGAGGGCGAGGTGCAGTGAGCGTATCGATGGCAGAAATGAGACGCATCGCGCTAACACGATGATGACCTGAAAGAGGACAAAAAAAGGGAATAAAAAAAAAACTGTCGATAAAAAACATGGTCTGAATCAGTCACACTGGATCACAAAGGGGGTCACACGACGGACTCGTAGCGTGACGGGCAGCCCGGAAGACGGAGACGCCATGCTCCTCAATGATGGACTGCTCATCTCGACCTCGTCAAAGGTGTGATCGGAAAGAGCAAACTTGGGTGTCTCACAACTCGTCGAGCTCACGTGATGGCTGATGACTCATTGATCAACAAAGTTGCACACGCAATTTTTAAAATGTACGTCCTGAGTTTCCATTCTGGATTTTGTGTTCTTTCGCGAATCGTATTCGGACTCGGTGTTCCGTAACGTCGCAATGATACGAAAGTCGGAGGGGAAATCACTTATTCAAAATGTGTAGAGTTATGTTTTTCTTACTTTTGATTTTTCAAATATTTATGTATTGATTTTCCTTTTGATTTTTCAAGGAAAATTTCACTATTTGATTAATTGTGATCTTATGCCCCAATTTTTGCCTTTTGCAAATTTTATTTCAGTTTCTTCTTGTTCATTTATTTGCGATTTTTCTGATATTTCTATATCTTTCTGCTGAATATTATTATTTTTATTATTTTTTTTTACATGATTTTTTTCGGGCGGTAGAATGATTTTTCGAAGTGAGCCCCCTCGCTATGATACGGGGAGAAAAACTGTAAAAAAAATACCCTTTGCGTGATTTTATTGTGGCTACTTTGCGTATGGGATTTCTCCCAAGCACATATCATAATCTCTTTTGGGGATTCTCCTCCGAGTCCCGGTCGCTAATGGCGCGCGCGTGCTGAGGGTGGAGCGATCAGGTGCGAGCGGTACTGCTTGGCAAGGGTCAGTGCGTGCCGGCGCACGCACGCACGCACGCACGCACGCACGCACGCACGCACGAGTATGCACGCGCACGCACGCGCATGCGCGCACGTCCGGCGACAAGCGTGTTCAACACGCGACATCCCCACCCTCACACTGCACTATAAATCTTTTGACGTCTGCGGCACCACCAACAGCACCACCAGCCCGCTCCCCTTCAACCAAACCTAATTTCTTCTCTTCCCCGAAGCAAAATGCTTTGCGTTATTTTTGTTTCTCCCCCCCGCGGGTCCGACAGTGTAAGCGGAGTGCAAGAAGGTCGGAGGAATCGCATCAACACCACCCCGATATTGCCCGTAAATGGGATTTGCCACCCCAAAGCGCACAGCAGCAGACGGGCCGGGGGCGGCCGGGGGCGTGCAGGGTGCAGGGGTGGCGTGGGCGCCGCCGCCCCTCGCCCAGCGGGGTAGATTCCGAGCAGCGCTTAGTGGTATATCGCCTCTCGCTCGCACCTCTGACGGCGTGCCCCATGAGTGCGACAAGGATAGAGAATACCACTGTGCGGAATCGCCCTACAGGCACCGCGCGCTGCTCCCGGCCCGGAAGCAAAATTGATAAACTACATCCTCCCCTAAAGGCGCTTCTGGCGGTGAGGAAACTCAGGGGGGAAAATACAACTCTGGGTTGCCTCGCCGCGGGGCTATGTGCCGCGCTACGGCGCGGCGCCGGGAGATGGGTTCAAATACCGGTTCCACCCGGGCGTTGTTGTTTTTTTTTCTTTTTTCTTTTTTTTTTTTTAATTCTCTACCAGGAAAAGGCATTAGATGGCAGGGTATAGTGAAGCGCGGCGCGCGCGCGCAAGGCAGCCGCAGCCGCAGGTGCATCCAGCAGCCTCGGTAGCAAGAGAGTCGTTTTGGCGATCTGCCGGGCGCGGCGCGGCGCGGCGCGGCGCCTCCTCCAGAATGGCTGCCCTCGTGGCCAATAAAGCCATCATTTTATCGATAGCAGTTTGAGTTGGCGCGTGACATGCATATCACAGAGAAGCCGCCCCCTTCTTCTCTCTCTCTCTCTCTCTCTCTCTCTCTCTCTCTCTCTCTCTCTCTCTTTTCTCTCTCTCTCTCTCTCTCTCTCTCTCTCTCTCCCTCTCTCCCTCTCTCCCTCTCCCCCTCTCCTCCCTCTTTCACTTAGGCTGGCCGCGACACGACGTGGAGTTATCTCGCGTGCTTGGTTGGCTGAGGGCTTTGCTGCCCCTCACCGTGCCAACCCGTGCGAGCCGCAAACCCGGCCGGCCGCGGCCGGCAGCAAAGGCTTCTGGAGTTGAGCGCCCCTGCCCCGCCCGGCCCCTTCCCCGAACTTACCCCGCCCTGCCCCACCCTGCCCCGTTCAGCCCGGCTCTGCCCGGCCACGGAGCACCGCATCCACTGCAAGCTGCACCGCGAAAATATTATCACGGTACAATTGTCAAATAATGATAATTTTTTTTTTTAAACAAAAAAGTTGTGCCCTCCCCCCTCCCCTCTCTTTAGTCAATCTAGATTATTGTCAGTTTTAGAGAGATTATCAGTAACACGCAAGGGAGGAGCGCATCCCTCACGACAATCCCACGCGTTCCACGTGGACGCGTGGAAACTCTACAAAGACGCGCGCGCGGCACGGTGCGGCGGCGCCGGTCTTGAATGCACAGAGCTTCTGTTGCATACGCGATTTCGTCGGCAGGATCCGCTTGTAGGTCGAGAGAGAGAGAGAGAGAGAGAGAGAGAGAGAGAGAGAGAGAGAGAGAGAGAGAGAGAGAGAGAGAGAGAGAGAGAGAGAGAGAGAGAGAGAGAGAGAAAGACGAGGGGGAGGAGAAGGAGGGAAAAGACCATTTCCGCGGCCGGCCAGGGAGCGCGGTGATATTGGCAACGATGTCGCTGTCGTTTAGCAGGCGTCACACACGCCTGTGGAATGGCCCGGCCCGGCCCGGCCCGGCTGTGGAGGCGAGACACGCGCGGCGCGGCGCGCGGCCCTCGCGACCCTCAACCTCCTGCATGTGTGCGGGGCGGGCGGGGCCGGGGCACACCGCGGCGCGCGGCCAGGGCGGAGGCGGGATTACATCGTCTTCCTCTGCTTGTGGTCTGATTCAGCAGATCGGTTAGCGGTGGCCGGACTCCTGGCCGGCCGTCTCGCGAGTCCTCCTCCTAGCTCACGCTCTTCTTGCAGCTCGTGAGAGGCATGCAGCTCGTGAGGTAGAGGACTCGGGAGGCGGCCGGCCATCGCTAGCCGATTTGCTGAACTAGCCCAATGGTCGTGGTCGCGCGGCGCCCAACCAACAACCCCGACCCTGTCTCGCCCGACCGAGCTCCGTCTCGCGTGTCATTTCTAAGCTCGATTACTTACTTTTTCTTGTGAGATTCCAATAGAGCGCGTTTATTAACTTACGGTGATTTTCACTGTAAGTTACAGTGAACTCTGCAGGACTGTATCGATACCGTGATTTTCACCAGGCTACGGTGAATATGATCGTAGGTTTGAATATTAGTAGGTTTTCAGTGCTGCACCGTGGATCAGCTTGCAGTGAAATTCACTGTAGCTCACAGGGAAAGCCGCAGTAGCTTACAGTGAAGTTCATCGTTGCATAGAGTGATACAGTGCTGCAGGGTTAACTGTAGCTTGCTTACAGTGAAAATCACTGTAATCTTTTAAGATTACTGCTTAAGTCTGCCAACTGAAGTCATCGACTGAGAAATGTCAGGATTGTCAAAACCAGCAGGAAAATAAAATGACTTTTTCTTGCCTCGAATTTTTGAGGAAAATTTCTCGAAAATTAGGGTGAGAGCGGGCGAAAAATTATCTGCATGGCCTGTAATTGCCTTGTCGTCCGCAAGCGGGCGGGTCAGCCCGTCTGTCCCCGTTCCCTCCCCACATTTAATATGTTTCCCAGAACCCTTAAAGCTCCGGTCCCACAAGAGACACGCGTGGGTCAGGTTCGACCCTCTGCGTATGGCTGCCCCGCTGACACACTGACCACAACCGCTTGCCCGTTTAGCAAATAGGCGCGTTTTGGCAAAGTCGTAAAGCCCTGAGCCGGGCCGGGCCGGCGTGTAGTGTAACCCGTTCCTGCAGAGGACGATTGTCCCGCGGCGGGCGGGACAGCGGAGGTCGCAGTGTGCTTAGACACACAGGACAGCGGTCCGCACGGCTCAACGCCTCGCCCATCCGTCGCGTCGTCGTTCTTCTCCGTGGAGACCACTTAAGCCTTCAAGGCCAAAAATTCAGCATTCGACGGTTTAAAATGGGCTGGTGTGTCGACCGGAAGAAAAGAGGAGCAGTGTCCCAAGGTTTTGGCATGCTAATAAAGCGACAATGTTTGACTTGAAAAGTAGCCTGGCGCAATTTTGTGACCTGACCTGGAACTGTTCACTGCAACCGCAACCGCATTATATATAATAATCTAACGCACGTTTGTGCTTGGTATTTCTGACGTTGATTGGAAACGTCATGAGAATGAAACCGTGGGATAAAATAATCCCCTGCTGTAGCGTGCCTCTATCTTAAACTCCGTTTCCCGTTGTCATTTTCTGCTCCTCTTCCTCCTCCATACTCGGGCGGGTGGTGGTCAGCGCGGCGCAGCCCAGCCCGGCCTGCCGCTTCGTGACGGATGACTTCGCCGAGAGTCGCTTTTCAGAAAGGACGAGACGAGGCGGCCGAGCTCGGGCCTGGCGCACTCTGGTGTCGAATTGCAATGTGTTACGGTTCCCGCGGCCGTCATCAAGAAAATTGCATTATGTTGTTGTTGTTGCTGTTGCTGCTCCTCGCTGGAAGTATGCTAATGGTGGCCGCCGCTGCTCCCGCGTGCTCTGCGCGCCCGCCTCTCTCCTGCAGCGGTGTGAGCTGACATGTCAAACCAATAGAACAACACAGAATACAAAGTGAAAAAAGTGTACTTCTCCGAGGAAAGTCACACACCCTCTCCCACATCCCCCCCCTCCTACCCTCTCCACTTCCTGAGCTAGCGAAACACCGTCTTACCTCCGCTAATGGAAGTGGCTGGCTGTGTGATGTTGATAAAAGTTCAGAGACCCGCTTCTTACTACCTCTCCGGCTCGGCGTGGCATGGCGTGGCGCGTAGCACCTGTCCGTTACGATTGCGTTTCACATATCGGAGCCGCAATGTGTGACTTGGGCAGTGCCATAAAATTAATGTGGTACTCCTGATGATGGGGGCATCACTGTCATTGTTCCTCACAGTTTTTTTTATTTTTTTATTTTTTATTTTTAGTAGCGAAGGTGTTGAGGGATTCCCTGTTTTTACGGATGCATCTTCCTCGCCCCCTTTCTTGTTTTGTTTTTAATTTCTTCTTATGGCTTTTTAAAGCCCCGTTTCATTATAGTATTTGCGAAAGTAAACTCAACGTTTTCGACCACGTTGGTAAAATTTAAGCTTTTATACGCCGCTTTTTTCATATGTATGAGAGAGAAAGAGAGATGAGAGGTTTTGGATTGCTGTTCACGCAATAGCGATATGGCGAGCGTCCGGCCCTCGCGGCGACAGAAAGCCCACAAAAGCGAACGGCGCTTTTACGCCCCTCTCACACCCGCCTCCCCCTCTCCCACCCCCTCTCTCCCCCTCTCCCCATCTCTCCCGAGCCCGTCTCCCTCCCGTTCGCAACGTCATGACACGTACGTGGTGTAGTGCGTGAAGGGAACTGAAGAAAAATGCAGAGTTCTCCGATAAAAAAAGTAGGTCACACAGTAAAAATTTCCGTTGTTTTTCAAGGAAAAGTATAGACTTCATCCGTACGAGAACTTTTTCTGTTTCTTTGCAGGGGAAGGTAAAAATATTTTCTATCCGTGTGAAAGGACGCTTTAAATTAAAAACTGTGTCTAATGCGTTTAAAGTGTACGGACAATGCTGAGCATCGGAAACGTGCAATCAGCATTATCTGCATTTGCACTGTAAAGTCGTAAAGTGTCCTTATGCATTTACGGAAAATCTCTGTTCCTTTCCGCACACTGGCGCAGAAAAAGCACGGACGCCCGGATAATTAATAGACTAAACTTTCTCCGTGGTACTTTCGGTTATTCTTTATTTTAAACAGCGCATCGGATCATCGGCATTGGATTTTTGTAGAGGTGAAAAAAAAGAAAGAAAAAAAAGAAAAAAACAGAACCAACGAAAAGTCGAGGAATTCCTGAAATCGTTTGGCGAGCTATCACTGTCCTCTCCACCAGGTCATACACGGGTTTACGCGTGGTTTCGCTGCTCATTTTTTTTCGGTGCACCGAACGGCACATACTCAAGCTCGCAGCTACACTATTGTAACGGCAGGTTGACGTGCGAATAGGCGAGGCGCTGTGCGAATAGGCGGGATGTCGCGCAGCTATGAAGCCGGCCGGGCCGGGCCGGGCCGGGCCGGGCAAGCAGCAGCAGCGCCCCGCCGACCGGACCGGGCCGGGCCGCGTGAAAGGGAGTCGACACAAAACATTGTATGACGGGGCACATCCAAAGGAATGTGGATCGGATCGCCAGCACAGCTGTTGTACAGTTATTGTGAATTATCACAATCATAATTATTATTTGTTCGCGTTTAAAATACAATAAAAATATTTATAAAAAAAGTTTTTTGATTTTAAGACTTGCGGTCTTGGACCTATTGGCGTTCCCCATAGGATCCAAGACCTGGTTCTTTAAATTCTAGAAACCTTTTTATTACCACGTTGTATTACTTCCCATGCCTCTCTTGTGCATACTAAGGTTTCCGTGGGGCGTCGACCTCACATCCCAAAATGTTGCTACATCTTTATCCATGACTTTGTAATATATATATTTTGAATGCCAACTTCTATCCTCCACTTAATGTCAAATTCAGTTCTTCTCTTGGGTGGCTTCACTTTTCTGTGGCTCGCAGTCGCGCCGCGCGCGGCCCCGCCCGGCCCGGTTGTTCCCACGACAATCACAATTAATTAGCGGGCTTCTGGTCGTGGCCGAGCGGGGGCCCCCTCCGCTGCCGCTGTGCGTATTTGTGCGAGGCACACCGCCGCGACTACGCGCCGCGCCAAGTGGCAAATATTTGGCACCTTTCACCCGCGCCCACGAGGAGGGTGTCTTGCGCGAGGTGGAGAACAAGGAGGCGCGCATACATGACGCGTTGTAAAAGGAAAGTAGACTGATTTTTTTTTCCCGACTGCTTTCTGGCCAAGGGGGGCTCAATTCTGACATTTTTGCACGGAGAAACCGCGGCGTCTTGGTTTTCAAGGTGCTTACAAATATCCCGTGTATTTTCCCCATAAAAGCGTCTTGTTTTTTCCAAAACTGCCTGAAAACCAAGACGTCGTTTTCTCCGTGTGTACACCTCGTAATTCAGAGATTTCAGAGAAATTTTTTTAAAAAAAACCTTCAGAATATATTAGAAGAATTTGTAAAATTCTGAAAATTTTAGAAAATCTCAGGAAAAAAAATTAAGCAAAAATCACAAAATTTCTGCACGAAAATTTAGAGTTGTTTCCCCCTCGTTTCTGGCTCACCGGGGAAATCCCACCTGCAGTCGCCTGCTTGCCTTGTGACCGCGAATCTCCCCGTTGCATGTACCGCGCCGCGGCCTGGCAGGGTGCCGGCCGGTGTGAGTCAGACTAGACGGGGCGCGATCTAGACGGGTCAGAGAACTCCCGCGGCATGTGCGACGTGAGAGGGAGAGATATATATGAGGATGATAATGAAGGGATGAATATCCTGCGCGGATATATACGATTATAGAGTCTATTTTGCATGCATAATAGTCCGGACTTTGAACTCTCTCAACCAGCAGTGCGTATGATCCGGTATGATCTACATAGTACGTATAAAGGACGAAAATAAATTCAAATCTGGGTTTGCGGAAATCGAAAGCGTCTACTAGGAGTTTCGATACCTATGAGAAGCTCACCAGTCATTGCCGTTTCCGAGTGCATGACGATTAACAGGGATTGTGTTCTGGAAACTCGGCTGCCTGACTGCCTGCCGGCCGACGCGATGCGCGGGGCCTTTCCCCTGTAGGTCACTCTGACGTCAGTCGCAGCGGTCCTCCTTACAAGTGTTAATGTGTGTATGAGTGAGTGAGTGAGTGAGTGTGTGTGTGTGTGTGTGTGTGTGTGTGTGTGTGTGTGTGTGTGTGTGTGTGTGTGTGTGTGTGTGTAAGCGGTCCACCTTGCTCGCCAGCTGTTTCGCAGAAGTCAAGTGCAGGTCGCACACACCGCGTCACCCACGGGGCCCCCGCGCTGCGCCACCATACCGTTCGGTTCAGTCATTGTGCCCGTGCCCCACCCCGCCCCACCCCGCCCCGCCCCGCCCCGCCCCGCCCCGCCCCGCCCCGCCTCTCTTGGCCACCACAGTTCGCCGGCGGCCGGTGCCGGCCGGGTTTCCCGGGACGCTGACCGGCGCCGAGCGGCGCAGCGGCCCCCTGTCCTGCCCCGCTCCCTCCCCCGCCGCCTTCTTTTTATTTTCCTTTTCCTCAAATTCCCTCCCCTCTAAATGAATCATCCTCCTCCTTCTCCTTCGGCGCGAGGTTTCCGGGGAGCGCGCCGCGCGCCGGCGGCGGGGGCTGCCCCTGCCCCTCCACGCCGCGCCACGCCGCGCCACGCCGCGCCACGCCGCGCCACGCCGCGCCACGCCGCGCCACGCCACGCCTCGGCTGGACCCTGGTGGCCGGCAGCCTGCCGGGCCGGGCCGGGCCGGGCCGGGCCGGGTCCAGCAAGGGAGGCTGCTTGCTGAAATAACATCAGTTCCCGTTCGGCGTCGGACCAGAGAGGTTTGGGAGAGAAGAATCGCGCCTGCGAGGCGACCCGACCCGACGACCCCGCCCGGCCGTCCCGGCCAGCCAACGCGATCTCGTCTTCGCGCTCGCCCGCGCGCGCCTGCGTGTCTGTGTGTCTGTGTGGAATAGTGAGCGAGTGTGTCAGCGGACAGCCGAGCTGCTGGAAATTAGGGGATTTTTCAAAGGTGAGTCGTTGTGGAAAAGTAAGCACTCACATGGTTTCTGAGGACTTCAGTCACAACTTTTAGCCGGAGCTGTTTGCTGATGCTGATACTATAGTTGAGACTCCACTATCTGTCACCTAAGCGTACGACTTTGTACATTCGAAAGGGAAAGGGATAAAATTAGCTCGTCTGCCAGTCTTCTAGAAATCCCTGTATCTTGCGTTAGTCGGCGAAATCCACAAGCTTATTTGACAGAACAGTGTCTCTGTAAATTTCGGTTTGCAGCTCTCAGGCGTTGCCGCCTGCTAAAACTTGTTTAACAGGATATCGCGATCGGCCGCGATGATGTGGCCGATCGGATCAACCGCGTCCGACTCCTCTCCGTTTTACGTGTGTGTGTGTGTGTGTGTGTGTGTGTGTGTGCGCGCGCGCGCTCTCCACCGGGGGCTGTCAGCACATGCAAATCAAATGCAAAAGGGCCTATCGGCAGGACTCGGCCGCGCTGCTGCACGCGTCTGAGAGGAAGAAGGTAGGGAGGGGGGGGGGAGGGATACCTCTGCCGAGTCTGTGGCCGGAGAGTGCGCGGCTGCAGCCATCCTCTGCTTCAATATCAGTAAATGCACATTTTAAATTTTGTGATTCCACTTAAAAAAAAAACGTCAAAATCATTTGCGTCATTTGCTCATCATTCCTGTAAGTCTCGAGCTGCAATCGTGAAATGCTCCGCCTCTCCTATTTCTCGTTCAGCTACGCTGCGCCACGCGACTCCACGACCTGCCTTAATTGCCATGCCACACACCGCGCGCCCCGTCCCTTCCTTCACCCCCCCGTCGGGTGAACGCGCGACCACGCCCGTGACATACACCCTCCCTCTCTAACCCCCTCCCCCCTCTCTTCCCCCAACTGGCAAGACGGCCGCAGCCAAATCGAAATGTTGCCAATTTGCGGTGCGTAAAACCATCTGCAAGTCCCGAAGCCCATTGTTCTGACCAAGTGGTTACGAGCCGAAAGAAAAGCGGAAGCCTAAGAAGAAACGAAACTGGAAGGGGAGGGAAAAAAAAAGGGCCGAGAGGCTCCTTCTGCAAAATGAGTGAGCGAGGCAGCGATTGAGTGAGTGGGTTTCGAATCCTAAAACGCAAAACGGATTCCTTTACTTTAACAACGGCCATAATTAGCACTCGTGGCTGACACACTAATTGCTGACACTTGCATCGTGCGCACCTCTGCGCCATCCAGGCAGGGGATGTGAAAATAAAATGAGAGGGGGTTGTGTGCGAGGACACAACGGAAAAAAGGGAAAAAAAATTTCAGTGCGCCTCTGCAGAAAGACTCCTGTCCTGCCAGCACGGCTATAATTTAATACGTCAGCGAGTAAGCAAAAGTTACGTTTGATTTGTTGAACGTGAGTCCGCTGCAGCAGCTGGGGCCGGGCCGAGCCAGGATCGCATCTGGGCTATTAACTTCTGCCACCAACGTTTTTAAACTTCATTCTTCGAGAAGGCAAGATTGTAATACAAAGAATGCCAAAGGAATATCTTCCTTCCATTTATTAACTGTCGTGATTTTATTAATTTCATTCTGTGTTTGTGATAGTTTTTACTCCACAATATGATTCTCATATTTGATTCGCTCGTAAACTCAGAAGCTGTAGATTTTTCCCCTTATTTTTTTTTCATTGAAGACTATCACGTAACTGTAAATCCGCAAGGCTGCAAGGTAGAGGCGAAACTGGGGCGTCGCCATTTTAAACCTCCATACATTGAGCATGGAGGCTGTTTTGCTATCGTTTGTCAGAGCTCGAGTGCTCGTAACGAGCCGAATGACCATAAGCATTGTTCTGCGAATTAGCTTTGGGCTGCTGCAGAGTCAAGGGCGGTGCGGGCGGTCGGGCTCGGGCGGGTCACTAACGGAGTGGCGGCGCGTAGCGGCGCGACCTATTGAACTTGCACGACCCGGTGCACTGTTAGAAACCGAATGTGTTTGTGCGCCGCTCAGCGCTCCCTTCACTTCCCGCGGCCTAAGGACCGAGAGAGGAAAGGGGAGGGGGAAAGCAGTGTGGGAGGCAGCAGGGTGGCAATTAAGCAGCACCGTATGATGCGCCAGATCGTATTTGACCTTTACTCCATCGACTTGGGTACAAATATTCGCTTGCTTCATCTCGTTGGCCACTGACTTTTATTTTCTTCTTCAAGCGTTTTTGTAAGCTACCACAAAAAAAGTACATTTCAAGAATCTCACAACATTCCCTTGACCGTCTGCATGTCTGCCCCCCCCCTCTCTCTCTCTCTCTCTCTCTCTCTCTCTCTCTCTCTCTCTCTCTCTCTCTCTCTCTCTCTCTCCCTCTCTCTCCTTCACCGGCGTGCAACAGGTTCAGGTTAGTGTCATTGTCGCGTCTTCCGCAACGACCGGCGTAATTCGTGCGACCGACTTGAGGATGGGAGAGAAGGGAAGGAGCAGGAGGGGAGGGGGTCGTTCAAGAGCGTCGAATGCCTCGCACATTCCCGCGCCTAACGGTAACCATACGCAACAGCGCCGGCAGTGCACAGAGCTCTCTGTACGACCCGGGCTACAACGTCACATATGTCTCCCCTCTCCTCTCTACTTCATCGCCCTGACAGCTCTCTGCTAGCCGGACCGGCCAGGGGGGCCCCTACCCGGGCCGCGCGCTCTCAGCGCCTCCTCGTCAGACAGTGTTGTGACTGACTGACTAATGCCGACCGACGTGCGGGACGGACGGGGCGGGTGTCTATATTCTGTATTGTGTGAGACCCGTTTGTGGTGATGCCTGCTGCTGCTCCACAAAGAGAGAGATGCGCGTTTCAGTGACACGCAATCACTCCAAGTATATTATCGGTTTAAGGTCAAGAGTACAATCAGAAACAACGTTATCACAGCAGGTACACACTGTGGAAAGTAGTCGTAGGTTTACGCGAAAATTTTTCACAAAGTGTGGACGTAAAATTACAAGCACTACCTATCGACTTGAAATTCAATTACGAGAAGGAATAGTTTGTCGTAAATTTACAAGATTTTTCGTAATTCGCACTTTACAAAACACATCGGAAATCTACCAAGATGAAGAAAGAAAAAATAATTTGCACCCCAAAAAAATAATTGATGAATGATTTTTCCTCGGGGCAGTATGAGCTGTACGGTGCCCGCACGTGCACTATTCCCTTGTGTAGAGGGCGATATGTCTCGGGGCGAAATTCTCATGGTCTCATGGCGTACTTGTGCCTGGCTGGGCTGGTCCTGTGGGCTAAAGGTCGGGGGTCGGAGCGGCGTGTCCACTCGCACAGCACGCTGAGCAATTGCATCTTGTGCAGAAAAGGGGGGGGGGGGCTGCTGCACCGCTAGGAGGGCCCGGCCAACCGGCCCCGCGGTTTGCTATTTCAAGGGCATTTCCCTATGGGTTTTCCGCGAGGGAAAATTTTGGGTAATATCATTACCGTACATGAAATTACTCGGCATAACCCACCTAATTGGATCATTTTGGAGCACAAAGTTTGCTATATTTCAGCACTTTACAGGGTACTTTGGAAGTGCGTTTTATCCCTCAGTGATTCCAATTAACCATACAAGCGCGTGAAAAATATATGTAAACGCAAAGTGAAAAGCGGGCTGGAGAAATAATGCGCTGGAGACGTAAACGCGCGAGCCCCGCGAGAGATTTCAAGGCATTCGTCGCTCACCCTCTGTCGCCTTTAAAACATAACACAAAAATGAAAATGTGTAGTGTTTTTACACGGCAGAAAGAATGTCTGATTTTTTGAGGAAAAAATGTAAAACTTCAAGGAGCTCACTGGTTTTGAGGAAAGCTCCTCAGGTTTTTAGGATGTTTCCTTAAAGAGTAAGGGAATTTCCGTCATTTTTGTAGGGTACTTCCTTAAAGTCTGAGAAGTTTTCCTAAAGATCCAAAAAAAGTTTTTCTCAGTTTTCCCATTTTTTCTAAAACAATCATAGTCAATGTTTTTACCGTTTATTTTTTCGAATTGTTTTTTCAAGACGATTTTTGTGTGTGTGCTGCAGGTTGGGACGACAGGCTTGCGTACGGGGCTCTCGCTCGCGTGACGGCCGCTGCACACCACGTTATCGAGGTTTGTTTTTATTCGCCGTCCCTTCCCTCTTTCACACCACTCTGCTCACCGAGCCGAGAGCGCTGCACGGCCCTGGCCGGGCCGGCCGGGCCGGGCCCTTCCGAGAATACCCTGCGGAGCGGACGGCGCGATCTGATCACGGATCAATAATCAATATTCTGCCAGGGCCGCGCGTCTCAAATCTGGACCCGTCATTCTGCCCACCGGGGTCCTCCGGGGCCTCCGGGGCCCGCAGCCCGGGGCGGGGCCGGCCGGCCCGATCTCATGATCGCACTTAGCCTTTTCCTCTTCTCGTATTCCACCCGCGCGCGCTTCCTCCCAGGCGGACCCCGATCCAACCGGGACCTCGTGCGCGGCGCTCCGGCGGCTGGGAGTTTGCCTCTCCCGCACTCTAGTAGTGCTTCTTTCACACATCAAGCCCCCCCCTCCCCCCCCCCAAATTTTGTTCAGCTGCTACGAGCAACTATTCCAGAACAGCTTTTACGAGCCAATCACATGATCTCCGCCCGGACGGCGCGATTCGTCATTGAACGCCTGGGGCATACGGAGCCGGCCGACTCAGAGCCGTGCAGTGCATTGGGAACGCGCTCTTTGCACATGGCGTGTTTGCCTCTCCCAGCCCGGAGCCCGGCCGGCCCGGCCCTGCTGCGCTCCCGCCGGTATGCGTTTGGTACTGTTTGGCCAGAGGTCTTTGGCGGCGACCAGCCCGGCCCAGCGCGCTGAGGGACCCGGGACCCGACCCGGGACCCCTCGGCAAAGAGAGTCTGTCGTGGCGAGCGGACGGGACGGGACGAGAGGATGCAGACGTGTCAGCGTGAAGAATGTTTATCTCCTTGTACAGATTTCGGACAAGCCACTGGGGTGTAGGGGAGGAGGTAGGCTACTAAACTTATTCGAGAAAGAGGCCGGCTTCGATAAAGCGCCTATCGCATCAGAACAGGTCCGCGGACATCGAAGCTTGTGTAGAGCGGCGGGCCGCCCATTACGATAGAAACGGGCATCGGACGACATCTTTATTAGTTCCTCTCGAAAAAGTGACAAGCCTGTGGCAAATCCGTGTCTCCAGAGCTACTGCTGATAAAAGAAAATGTTTCTCTTTTTTTTTCAAGCTTTAGGATGAAATCCCATGGGCCGTTGCTATTGCAAATGACCAGTTTAAAAATCTTATCACTAAAACTAAAAATAAATAAATCTGAATTTAGGTAAGGGGTCACACTGATAAAAAAAATAATAATCGGATCCACCGACAAAACCATAAGGCAACTTCGTGCCTAACTAAAAAAAAATAATATTTATTTTTAAAACAAGCATGGGTCTGTTAACCGTAATGTTGGCGTTTCTATATACATATTCTTTTTATCAGAGTGTATTCTGAACCTGATCACTCGAGCTATAGAGCTACACGCTCAGGACGTCCAGCTCGCGGCTCGTTTCTAAAAATACCCCCTGGCCAGAAGGTGGCTGGACCGGATCGGACCCGGCCCGGCCCGGCCCGGAGGCGCCTGCTGGCGGCGGCGCTCGCGAGCCACCCGGGGCAGCGCATAGGGCCTGCCTACCTGCAGGCTCATTCCGAACATCGCTCTCGTCCCTGTGTCCTTGTCGCACCTATGGCGGTGCCCAATGTCGGGGGTGTCAGGACTCCGTGAGTGCGACAAGGACGGAGGCGCTGCGAGAGCGATCTTCGGAATCAGACGGCTACTGGAGGGTGGATTCGCACACTGGTTTCGCCGCTCTCTCCTTGTCGCACTCATGCGACACGGCCATAAGGAGCAAGAGAGAGAGAGAGGAGGACGCTACCAGACGGTGTTCGGAATCACCTTGCAGCATGGCCCGCATCGATTTGATAACAGTCAGTCGCGCCGCGGGCCGCGGGATGGACTGATGAGCGGGGCGTACGTCGCCTCCTGCCGCTGGGGCGGGGAGCCCTAGGGGAGCCCCCCCTGCTGGCGTGCAGCGCAACATGCAACAGCAACACACTGCGCGCTGTAATAGTAATTACAGTGCAGGGGACAATTTGTAAAGCGCTCGTTATATGGCGAACGCAACGGCACGCCTGGCCTGCTGCTGTGAGAGAAAAGAAAGGAGGGAGGAATGCCCGTTCGCATGGATTTTTTTTCTTCTTCCCTCCTCTGCTGTGTGTCTCGGTGCATCTGTCTCTCTCTCTCACACACACACTCACTCCGTGTTGTGTTTTATTTCGTTCACTTGTGCTGCCGCGCGTGCTGTGCCCTGCCGCCGGGACGGGATGCGGAACGGTGTATTTTATGATAGACGCGTGCATCTGCCTATATTTTCAGCAGGTAGTTCAGTTCCCCCTCGGGCCAGGCCCGGGCCGGCCCGGCCCGCGGCCACCACCGGCATGCACTTTGTTCTTTGGTGGCGCTATATACGCTTGGCCGGTGCGGTGCGGCCAGCTCGAATGGGAAGAGTAAACTGTCAAACAGAGGAGAGGCGAGGCAAGGCGAGGAGCCCGAGGCGGCTGCACTGTGCGGCCGGGCGGGCCGGGGCGGGGCGGGGCGGGGCGGGGCGGGGCGGGGCGGGGCGGGGCGGGGCGGGGCGGGGCGGGCCTTGCTGGCCGGCCGGTCGCGCTTGCGGCCAGCGACCCTTGTGTGTTGGGCTGTATCCGCCTGTGAGGACGGGCTCAGCGGCTGTAGGTACGCCTTTGGCTCCGGCCCGGAGGGCTAAACAATTCTGCATTTAATTTTGGTGCACATTATTCGTAAATATTTGTGACTTTTTCTTATTTTTCTGTTTTTTTTTTTGTTAATTTCTAAATTTCTCTGAATTTTTACGTTTTCTTTTTTGCTGTAGTCTTTTTTTTTTTCTGAATTACGAGCCGAGCAAAATTTTGGGGAGTTGTCTCCCCTTCGGTTTGTCCCTACGCACGCAGGCGCTTGTATTAACCCAAAGAAATCTATCTGCCGTGTGTCTAAAGTCAGGCAGGCAGGCAGGCAGGCATTAGAGGAGCATAAATTGCACCCCCCCCCCTCCCCCCACCACCACCACCACCACCCACGAGTCAGGCGGTTTGTTGAGGGCAGTTTGCTGGTGTATACCACGGCACGGTGTCCACTATCCTGCTGGGCCCCACAGTCCCACGTCCCGGTCCCGCCGCGTTGCTTTTGCATCGATTCTGCAGTGTGTGAAGACGACGGCTCTAGGCGACGACCCGTTAGGTATGGGGCGGGATATACCACGCTGTAATCGCTCCGACAACCTCGTGCCGCGCAGGGGCGGGGTGAGGCGGGCCGGGGCGGGGTGAGGCGGGGCGGGGCGGGGCGGGGCGGCGCTGAGGTGGTCGGGATGACGCGGCCAGCTTTGGCCCATTGGCCTGTCACACTGCGCAGAACGGAACGCCGTTAAAAGAAACATTATACGATGCGTTGCAACATCATACATGTCATTGGCTGGGGCTGCTGCTGCTGGTGCAGTCTCTATTCTCACGCGCGGGGGGCTGTGCTGCGCGGGGCTGGCGGCCCCGGCTGGGCGGCGTGGAGCGGCCGCCAGCCCTGACTGCCCGGCCCGGCCCGCGCTGCTGCTCCGCCTGCGCCTGCCTGCATGCTCCGTATGCTCGTCATGTGCGATGGAGCGAACGGGCACCTGTCTATCTCTGGCCCGCCGTGTCGCGCTGTGGCGTGGCGCGGTCAGGCGCGGCCGGGCTGCCCGCTGCTCCAGCTCCAGGCGGAGTGTAATCGCCCAGAATGTTATGGTCACACGTGCTGCTGCCGCTGCCGGGCCGGGCCGGGCCGGGCCTGCCCATCCGCCGCCGCCAGCCTGGGAGGTAGGCAACGCGGGCACACGCCTGCGGCCGGGTGGCCCACCCCGCCTGCGCGGCCGGTCCGGCCTGGCCCGGCCGCCTCCTCCGCCTGGGATAGAGTAAGTGCGTCCATATGAAACATGTGACCCTTTTCTTTGCATTGAGCTTCATTTTAGATGGTACTGCATTCAGCACTCTTATTCTGTCTTACTGTCGGTAGTTTTGCGTAGTACTTATTCGTTCTTCAGAAAGGGGGAAAAAAAGGAGAAAAAAATGCGAAGCCTTTTTTATGCTTGGTTGGTTCAACTCACTTCTCCTTAAACCTCCGTGGGCCCGAGCGAGCAGGCAGGCAGCCCCTCCGGTGGGCCGGTCAGTGAATGAGATAATGTCGTTCCATTCATTAGCCTACAATGACCGCGCACATCCGATAGAAGGGGGGGGGGGGGGAGAGGGAGAGAAGACGCGAGAGGAAGTAAGAATGAGATGCCAGCCACACAGCGCGTACTCTTCCCATCTTCCTCCAGCATCTCGGCCGCTGCCGATGCTCTAAGAAGAAGAGCAATGTGTTATTATTTAGCCCGGAGGCAGAAGCGCAGAGGCGTTGGTAAAAGAGTGTAGGGGAGGAGCGGTAAGCAAGAAAATTGGACAGGAAATGCAGTTAGCCTTTACGTATTTTGTTTGCGAGCGAGAGAGCTCCTCCCATTCCACTCCTCCCAATCTCTGTGGAATGTTAATTCAGAGAGGGAACGCAGCGGGCGAGCCTCGGCTAGCCACAGAGGTGCCGGGAGTGCGGAGAGAGGGGAGGGGGGAGGGGGGGAGACTGCAAGCTTCTGCCACTTCGATTACTTGCATGGAAAAGAATTTATTAGGAGAAGTCGCCTTTCGTCAACGCATAGCTGTTCTTTTCGCGAACGAACTTGGATCCTGTCGAGAAGTTGAATAAATATGTGAAAGCCAGAAATTTATCAAAAACGTAAACATAGGTGTTTGTAGGATTTTTTCTTTGTGTCCTGGGTTTTGTTTTATTTGGTGGTTACTGCCCGTAGGATAACCCTAGAGCAGCTTCGCGATTGTACATGGTAAACCCTCACGCTTCGCATTAGTACTTCCTATCACACTTGAGCGCTTTAGCGGAGTGCCGCTGAAAGGAGTCGAGGTTCAATTGTACCAGACGGAGGGAGGGGTTACGGGGACGTGGAGGGTTGTCGCTCAGAGATACCTATCTGCAGCCGCGCACGGGACGGTACTGTACGCTAGCCGCTGCAGCGCGCTGGGCTACCTCATGGGAGGGTCGCGAGGCGGGGCGGGGCGGGGCGGGGCGGGGCCGGGTGGTGCTGGCCAACTGACCCATACCGGACCTGGACCGAGCGCGTGACCCAGGCACGACACTGGACGTGTTGCCAGCCTCCCCGACACGGCCCGCCACGCCCCGCCACGCCCCGCCCCGCCCCGCCCCGCCCCGCCCCGCTACGCCCCGCCACGCCCCACCACGACAGAGTCGCGCGCGTGGAGGCACATCTCAAGACTATTAGCATACAGGACTCGGATCGAGGATGCAGAAACTTTTTCTGTTTAAAGGACGTGAAATTTCCCAACAGTTACCAAATTTTTAAAATAGTTTTCCTAGCTATTTTTTTTTATTTTTTAATATGAATTTTCAATTTTTTTTAAAAATTATTCTTACATGTTTTTTAGCCTCTTTTTCTGTGGCACAAATGCGTTTATCGAATATTAGCGTTCGGAGAGGTGGCACATTTCATTCGGTCTCCGGCTGCCCGCGGAACGATGCACATCTCGTAATTTTTACAGAGTTGGTGGAGGTGGCTAATTGCTACGGGTAGTTCGTGCTGCTCCGCTCCGCGCCAGTGTTGTTAGGGAGACACGGTCAGGGTGGAGGTCTCGCGGCGCGCACCAGACCAGCGCGGCCCGGCGCCCCGCCCCGCCCCGCCCCGCACAGCCAGCCAATCGACTGTGTCAGCGGCCGGCTGCGCTCAGGCTGCGCTCAGTTGCCCGCCTCACCGCTGCTCAGACCCGAATAATTTGCAATCATCATTTTTCTCGTCCTAATCAGTTTGATTAGGCCTTGCCGCGACGACGGTTCATGGGTTCATCCGGTTTGGCTTATTTCCCTTTGGTTATTTGTTTCGCAGAAAATAGGTATAAAATAACTATATGCAAAAGCTATAGCAGCAAGAGAGAAACAACCCTGAAATTTTTGAACACCTCGTATTTCAGGGAAGTTAAGAAAAATTCAGTAAAAATAGCAACAAAAAAAATTCAGAAAAAAATCACAAAAATTAGGTAAAATTCAAGTGAAAATGCACAAACATTCTATTAAAATTCGCGAAAATTCAAAAAAAAAATACAAAATGTGTTCACCTAAATTCAGAGTTGTTTCCCCCTCGTATAGCAGGCTTGCGCTTCGCGCGCCGCGGACACATATAGTGAGCCTGGCGCGGCCCGGTTCAGACCAGAGCTGTGCGCGTCGGTGATGTTACCGTCCCGTTACGACCTGTGTATGCTCTGTTCTCACGCTGCGGCTGGAGCAGCAGCAGCAGCAGCGGCAGCCTCCCCTCCGCGAGATCAAAACGGCTGCACTTCGGCACAAAGCGTATCGATACGCTGCGGGCAGGCCGATTGAGCCCATGGAGGCATGAGCTCCGGGTAACGCGCACCCACTCTGCATAAGTCCTCAAGTATCATTTTTACGTGTATACTCTCTTTCGTGACGAAAAAAAAATATTTTAGACTTTCTACATAAGCTTTGGCTCCTCTAAAGTCAGTTTAATTCGTCGCCAATAAACAACTTTGCGTTTGTAGAGATTTTTTTTTTTTTTTTTTTTTTTTTTTTTTAATATTAATCGGAAGTTGACGTCGGACAGTTTTTGTTTACCTCAGGAGCCACAGGTCTGACGTCCGGTCTAACGGCGCTGGAATTTTTGTCTGAGATAAGCCAGGTCCCGCGCCCCACATAGTGGCCCCCATTTCCCTACCGCCACTGCGACTTTCGCCCAACAGCCGTTTGTATATTTCGTTTCAGCCGGGTTAGATGGGACGTGCTATGCGAGTGGGCCGGGCCTGGCCGGGCCGGGCCGGGGCTTCCGTCTTGTGTGAAAGATAACTGCTCATCGTGCGAAAGGTAACGGGAGGGCTGCGCGCCCGAGAGTGGCACGGAGAGTGTGAGAGAGAGAGAGAGAGAGAGAGAGAGAGAGAGAGAGAGAGAGAGAGAGAGAGAGAGAGAGAGAGAGAGAGAGAGAGCGAAGGGAGGACGATGTCGACAGCGACGACGCGGTAGCTTTAAAAGGAAAGGAAGTAAGAAATGGAATCGAATAAAAAGAAAACGGGAAAGAATTGTCTTCTCATTTTATTACTACCATCCATGGCGGCTATTGCCTTAAGGTTTACTGCCAATTTCTTGTTGACTCTGTTCGATAACATTGTGCCGTGCCCCCCTCTCCTCCTTCCTCCCCGTGCTGCTTCTATACTGCGTCCTCTTGATTTGTTGGCATTGCCGCTCTGTCAGGGTGTCTATGGCACGCGTGTTACAAAACGTGTGTGTGTGTGTGTGTGTGTGTGTGTGTGTGTGTGTGTGTGCATGGTCACGTGACGCGTGCGGCTCGGCGACCTACATTCACTGCCAATGCCAAGGCGAGTCCAGGCAGCACAGGCAGGCGCGCCTCCCGTCCCGTCGCGTACCAGCTGCACAGTACAAGGAGACCCCCCCCCCTTCCTCTCCCCCACCTCGCCAGGCCAGGCGATCCCGCTGCTGCCCTGCCTCGCCCCCCGCCCTGCCCCGCCCTGCCCTGCCCGCGAGCGCTCTTCTCGCTCTGTCTCTCTCGCACCTCTACAGCGAAGCCCATGAGTGTGAGAGAGACAGGGCGAGGAGAGCGCTCTAAGGAATAAGTCGACTGCCCTGCCCTGCGCTGCGCCGATCGACAAACCCGTACATTCGCGCGCGTCAGTGTTTCTGAGAGAGAGAGAGAGAGAGAGAGAGAGAGAGAGAGAGAGAGAGAGAGAGAGAGAGAGAGAGAGAGAGAGAGAGAGAGAGAGAGAGAGAGAGAGAGGGGGGGGGGTAAGCTTTCGTGCCCGTATGTAGGTTGTAGACGAAACGAAACTCAGGAAAGGTGCCAATTTAAGTTTGATTTGATGTAAATAAAAAAAAAGAAAGAAAAGGCACCTCAGGGAAAAAGCTCGCAAGTTTTTGCTGCAGTTTAATACCTTTTCTCTGCTCTGTCCTCGCAAAGTTTCCGCGGGGGTGTGACACGCGAGCGACTGTCTTATATTCAACTTCTTCTTCGACAAGAAGCAGGGGAAAAAAAACAAGGCGGGGAAAATGGATCAAAATGAAAAAGGAAGAGGTATAGATGGCAAACTGTGTGATGGGTAAGACGCTCCCCACCCCTCCCCCCTATTCAGGCCTAGTCGAGGGCGCATTCTGCATCTCGTCCGCCACGCTCTCGCTACGCCGAAATAGAGACTGTTATTTTGGATTGGATGCACATGATGCCGGGCGGGCGTGGCGGGGCGTGGTGGCTTGGGGCAGGATCATGGGAACGAGCTATACAGCGGCGGGGCGCTGCTGCTCTTGTTGGGCACTGTGATGCCTAGAGTTGCGTGTTGCCGCGTTTGAGTATAGTGTCTCTTCCGCTGTTCTCGTGCTCTTTTTTAGTGCTCTCCTCTTTTTCAGTAAACTCTGTTCTTCCATCTCCTGCTCTGCTCGTGCTAATTATGGTGCAGCTGGTTATTATCGTCGGATTGACAAGGTTTGAGAGACAGCCTTGTACTTGTACTCGGGCTCCAGGGGGAGGTGAACGAGGAGGATGGGCAGGGCATGCCCACGGGAATCGGGATCGGGATCGACACGACAATCATGTTTTTTTTTTTTATTATGATTATTTTTATTTTATTGAAAAAGTTCTTCCGGGTCCCGCAGAACTCGGGATTATTCCTGTCGATTCCGCTAATTACCGATCAGTATAATGACTATGCAATAATTCACGAGAAGCGACTTCAGGACGAGAGCCAACTGACCGCCGCACCGCCGCAGCTCTTGTACCTCATCTTTTTTGTCTGCCTCGCTTCTCTGGAGAGCAACAACTGCCCTGGCAGAAATTCCTGCAATCAAAAGTGACGATAAGCCAATTCCTGTGAAGAGCAGGAGTGGGCTATGCGGCGCGGCGCGCGGGGCGGGCGGGAGTGAGGGCGGGGCTGGGGATGGAGATGCGCCCCGAGAAAAGCGAAAAGCCAAACACAATAGAGTGGAAATGCATACAGGTGCACAGACTCCACAGGCTCTCTGTATGAACTCTGGTCCCCGCAGTTCAAGGCTGAACACGGGCACGGCGCGCCGGGCGGGGCCGCGGGGCCCGTCGGGACTGAAAGGAAAACAAGACAGCTCATAGTGATAGTGTGCTTTGACTCACGATTGCACCGAGCACGACACGGATCGTTTCGCTTTTCAAACCTCGCGCTCCTCGCGAAACACACCTCGTGGAGCATCCGGGGTAGCGGGGCTGCAGCAGCCCAGCATACTGCATGGGGCCGAAATGTGGAACACTGGTCCACGGTACGGATGCGGGGGCGGGGCGGGGCGGGGCGGGGCGGGGCGGGGCGGGGCAGGGCGGGGCGGGGCGGGGCGGGGCGGGGCGGGGCTGGGCGGGGCGGGGCGGGGCGGGGCGGGGCGGGGCGCTATCCGCGGAAGGCACACATTTTGCGAGTTCATGAACCCCCCGCGGGAAACTATTACTCATACATTTACATACTTGGCGACCTTTTCGGCCCCCGAGAAGCGCTGAGCCGCCGGGCTGCAGCGCGCCGGGCTGGCCGGGCATAGGGCAGGCTGGGCTGGGCTGAGCTAGGCTTGGGCTGAGTTTAGCTGGGCTGAGCTGGGCTGAGCTGGGCTGGGCTGGGCTGGGCTTGAGCTTGGGCTGGGCTGGGCTTGGCTTGGGCTGAGCCGGGCTGAGCTGGGCTGGGCTGGGCTGGGCTGGGCTGGGCTGAGCTGAGCTGGGCTGGGCTGGGCTGGGCTGGGCTGGGCTGGGCTGGGCTGGGCTGGGCTGGGCTGGGCTCGGGCTGAGCCGGGCTGAGCCGGGCTGAGCTGGGCTGAGCTGAGCCGGGCTGAGCTGGGCTTGAGCTTGGGCTGGGCTGAGCCAGGCTGAGCTGGGCCGGGCCGGGCCGGGTCGGTTCGCGGGGCCGGTGGCGGCAGCAGCAGCAGACATATGAGCGTATCTCTCTGTATGTTCGTTTTGTTAGACAAGCGCTGCAGCCCCGGCCGCGCTGGGCAGGCCGAGGAGGGTTGGGTTTCCTAACTGTATTATAACGGACGCCTTTAGCATATGGCTGCATGTGCGTTTACTGTATAAGGCGCACGCCTGCTCATTGGCTCAGTGGCGCGGGGCGGAGAGTGACCGGACAGGACGGGACGGGACGGGACGGGACTGGGCCGCGGAGAGCAGCGACAGCGACAGCATGCGGCAGGACAGCCTCTCCTCCAGAGACTGAATGCGTCTGCGATGCTTTTACAGCAAAATTTGTGTATAGTAGCAGTGCGTTGCGATAGCCCACTTTTATCTCATTTCTGAGTATCACAACTTTTTATCATTCAAATAAAACAAAAAGAGAAGCATAAAGTTTCCAAGGAAAATTTATCAATAGTAAAATTGCAATGACTTTTCCATGTAGACTTTATATCACATATTTTTTTAAATGATAAAACGTTGTCATATTAAGGAACGCCAGAGAGTTGTGTATTATATATGCCGAAGAGAGTTATCGCGATAACCGTTCCTATTTATGGCAAAATGATAGTAAAATTATCGCAAACCCAGTCTCAGAGTCGTTTTGGTGCGAGCACCAGCACCGGCGAGGTGCGAAGAAAACAAAAATATACGGAGACCAGCGCCTATAATACGGTGACGTCAAATTTACAAATCCCTAAGGAGAAGGACGTAGATTGCATGTTGTTACGGCCATGTCCCACTGAACCCGAAGGTTCGTCAGCATCAGACCTGTTATCCCCTGTTGTTCTGTCGCTGCAAATAAACTGCTCAGAAACGTACGCCGACGTCCGGTTGAGAACGGGAGCAAGACCATTTCGGGTGAAACTCGTTCACTACACTCCGAAGTTAAAAGGTTCCACCATTTAACTTATCAGGCTGGTGGCACTGTGCCGTAGCATTGCAAAGCTCGCGGTACCGAGATCGCACATTAATGAACTACACTGTTAAAAATATTTGTCACTTGATAAGTCATGGATGTTATTAGAATCTTGTTTTAATACAAAAGTGTTGTTTTCTTTTTAATGTCTCGAGATTTGTAGTATGTTGACTTTACCAGCCCGTATTAGAAAGTCTATAGTACTCCTGTTGTATTTAAACAACGAAAGTGCTGAAAAGATTTTAAGCAGTACATTTTGTTTTAAAAAAAAATGGATTGTAATACCACAACATTTTTGGGGAGAATCAAGACAAAGGTGGTTGTTTTACCAAGGGATCCACCACTTTGGTAAGTCTTGTGTACATTTTGTCCGAGTATTACTGGTAATCACATCCCCAAGTTTCCTCTTTTCGTTGTTTTTCCATCTGTTCTGAGTTTTCCCTCGCTGAAATGTGCAAATAAGAAAGAAAAGTTTCTTCGACAATTTCATCGGAAACTGCTACTGCTGGTGATAAGAATTCAAATCTTGCTTTGGAACAATATATTCGGTTTAAAACAATGTGTGTTGCTGAAAATCTTATCTTCAAGTTCCCCACATTGTTGCTGTGCTAACAAGCTGGTTTCCTCGTGTTTCAGGACGCACCGCAACGCATGGCACAGCATAGGGGCGCCCCCGGGCCCGGGGCGTCCAGTCTGGCGGCGTGGCTGTGGTGCACGGCGGCGCTGCTGCTCGTCGCGACCGTGCGCCAGTCGCTAGCAGGTCAGTCAGTTGCTGCATGCTCGTTTCTCTTCAGTTCACTCTAGTAAAAGTCTACGAAGCATTGCTTTGTATACACGGTACAAACAAAGTTTGATTTTTTTGAGGAAAAAGGAAAAATTTTGAAGAAGTCCTTGATTTTGAGGAAAGCTCCTCAGATTTTGGGGAAGTCCTCCCTCCACTCCCAAAAAATAAACTACTGAGGAAAATTACTTCATTACAAGGAAACATTCTCCAAACTGAATGATTTTTTCTCAAAATCTGAATTTTTCTCTTTCTTTTTTTTTCTTTTTCAAAATTGCCCCCTTTTCCTCAAAAAATTAGACATTGTTATTTCCGTGAAGAAGGAAACGCGATCATAGTCATACAAAGTGAGCTTTCTTTTTAATTAAAGAGCGCTGCTTCGTAATTACAAAGCATTGCTTCGCAGGCTACAGTGGCTCAGTTTTCTTTGTAGGTAAAAAAGCAATGCTTCGCGGACTTTTGACTGTGGTATAATGAGTTTTGCACGTAATTCCGACGAATCCGTGCAATTTGCTTGTCGTGGCTTTTAACGGCTCTATAATGAAATCGTACTATACGCCTATATAGATTGTCATTCCTCCCTGTAGGTAGGCCATTCAACACCACCCCGACTACTCTCTCCACAGGTGGAAAAAAAAACTGTAAAAAAAAAATTGATAGGAAAATAAGAGCAGGGTGAGTGGCTGTCGTCGTAGTACTTGGGTGCGGCACGAGCACCATCCGTACTAATGGCCGGCATTGCACGTGACTGACATGGTAACGGGGTCTTACCGCCCCCCCCCCTCTCCTCTCTCTCCCTCTCTTTCGTCTTGGATCCTGAGAGATGACCATCCGACCGCGTTTGTATATAGAAGCACATCTCCTCTCTCTGTTGCTCTGACTGAAAAACAAAACAAGAAAAGAAATCGGCGCGACTGCGTGAAGGGCGTCAGAATTTTGCGCGGACGGTGCTGCGGTCCAGCGATCCCGTCGTCTTGTTTTCTTTTTCATTATTATTCATTTTGTCTTCCGCTGCTGCTGCTGCTGCTGCTGCTGCTGCTGCTGTTGTTGTTGTTAAAGTTCGGCACCACATTTTTGCCGGTCGAGCGTTTGCACTCGACGGGCTCCCAGCAGCGCAAAGGGACAGAGAAGGTGTGGGCTGAACCTTTTACCGCCTCGACAAAGTTGTGCCGCGCGCCGCCAAGTCTGAAAATTTACGAGTCCTGAAATGCTGCTCCTGCAGCTTGAAAAAAAAAAAGACTACTCTAACTCACTCTCACACACACGCACACAGGCACACACTTGACCACCACCACCACCACCACCACCACCACCACCACCACCACCACCACCACCACGACGACGACGACCACCACCACCACCACGACCACCACCACCACCACCACCACCACCACCACCACCACCACCACCACCACCACCACCACCACGACCACCACCACCACCACCACCACCACCACCACCACCACGACCACCACCACCACCACCAACACCACCACGACCACCACCACCACCACCACTACGTAGCGGCCCTTGCCGTAAGTCCCTACATGAAACAAGGCAATTCGCAGAACGATTATTCCGCCGTCGGAATTGGTCGTAAAAGCGCCAAAGTGCAACGGCCTCTTTTGGGCGACGACGCCGGTGCATCAGCGGGACAGTTAAATGCGCCCTCTCTTTCACACGCCCAAAAACACACAAAAACATGTTTTGCTCCGCTTAACGAAGGTACCCCAGCACCTGTCATTTTGTTGCTTCTGTCTCTTTCTTCCTCAGTCCACCCCCTCCTCTCTCTCTTCCTCTCCCGCTTGTCATGAAGGGGGGCAATTCCTCTTTTTCAAACTTCAGTGACTACAACCTTCCGGCTCATCGCTCATCCCGCTAAAGAGGAGCTAAGGCTCGGCAGCAGTTACAGCCCTTTGTTCTGCAGCCATATGTTTGGGGATAATTCTCTGGAGCAGTATGTTCTCGGAAAGCGTGCCCTCGCCCATTACATGGAAGAAGGGGTCTCAAGAAGATCGAGAAAAAGCTGCCCAGCGAATTATAAAATGGCCACATGAAGACACTAACGTAGCCGATTTAAGAACTTCTCATGGAAGTGTCTGAAACTGGAAAAATGTTTTCAGGGGTCACGGAAAGACATTTCGCGAAAAATGTCGCAAATTTACTATATCACTTTGTTGAGTAACAAAATTTTGACGAATCTTGGAACCGACTTATTGTCATACTGAAACGAGCACAAACACAAACACGCTTCCGTAAATTTCCGACATCAATTCGAAATCCTCAACATGAATCACAAATTACGCAAAATGTGAATTTACGGAAGTCTATTAATTGCTGTTGGGATGAGTGACCTTAAAAATCGTAAGAGCGAATCAAAGAGGCTGTGTGTGTCTGCCCCATGAGGCCGGGCTCGGTGCCCGGACGACCTTGGCAAGGCCGTGTGTATTCGTGCGTCGTCGTCTGGGCTTCGTGCATACCCGGGTCATGACATCACTCTCTCCCTCTCTTTTTTCTCTCTTTTCTTTCTGCTTCCGCCAAGTGAACGTCCCGCCGCTCCCCCCCCCCTCCAACCGACCCTCTATCCCCCCACTCCTCACCTCTCGCTTTTTCATATGACGAGAACTCCACCGAAACAGGAACCGCCAGGTATAAATTTGGAATCTGCGTCGTGATCCTGAGTCAGACTGATGGCCGACAAAGTGCCGATGCTTGGAAGCTGGGGAGAAGGGGGAGGGGAGGGGAGGGGAGGGGGGAGGGGGGAAGGGGGGGCGGAGACGGAGCGAGACAGACTGCCAGGCAGATGAGCTGTCATATCCTTTTCACTTGTTTATCGCTCGACCGTTTCGTGACGTTCCGAAGATAACCGGACCCGTATCGTGGCGATTACCGGCGGCGCCAAAATTCGTTATTTTCCGAGGTCTTTGCTCCGCCGCCGTCAAAATATTGTGACCGGACCGGACCGGAGCGGGCAGCGCGGCGGCGCCAAGGCGATGCCCTGCGGCGGGGCGCACGAGGACGGGGAGGAACGAGACGCGGAGGTGACACGTTCAGGGCGAAACATGTCTCTTCACCATCACCTGCTGCTGCAGGCTCAGGGACTAACTTTAGCACCGAAATTTGCAAAAAACTCGTAAAGTTACTCTTGTAATTTTATGCGTGGCACCGCTTTGTCGGCGCGCTCTGTTCTCCCTGCTCGTCTTTCGCCCGGGCTGCTTCAGTGTTCTCTTTTTATGTTTTCAAAGAAGAGACAGAGGCGATGGGCGTCAACATCGGTTACGGAGCAATAATTGCGCGCTGGACGACATTTTTATACAGCTCACTGTCTGTAAATCAATGCGCGTTATCTATCCACCATAAAATTACCGTGTTGATAATTTTGAAGCTGTGGCAATGGTAATTTGGGTAAGAGAGATGGGTCAGCTCTGCACGCCCAGCGGGCCCGCTCCAGGACCTGGGATTAGCTGGCTCCACTTCCGATTATAGAGGCGTCAACGGGAGCCTGCTCGTAAATTCTCGGTCCCGTACGTCCTTTCGTGCTCCACTTGTTCTCTGTCTCTGCCTCTCTGTCCGTCTGTCTGTCTGTCTCTCTCTCTCTCTCTCTCTCTCTCTCTCTCTCTCTCTCTCTCTCTCTCTCTCTCTCTCTCTCTCTCTCTCTCTCTCTCTCTCTCCGCCTCCTATTTCTGCCTCTTGCTTGTCCGATCTCCCCTTCCCCCTCCATTTCCCCATTTCTATATCTCTGCACCCTCATCCCCGAGGGGTACCTCACCTTTTCCAATCAGTGTACACCTTGAGTTCAATTCATTTTCCACTCACTATTCAGTCACATCATTTTTCAACGAAAATCTATTTTAAGTACCTTAACATTGCAAAATATCAAATAGATGGCAAAAATTTATAGCTTTCTTTAAAGTTTGGTCAAATCCTCCTTCCAGCCACAATACAACGCTCCAATCAGTTTACACCCTTGTAAAGAGTCAGATACCCCTTGCTCATCCCTCTCATTGTGCGTAGATACGTGGGCTCCTCTTGAACGAGGAATACCTGAATGAGGACATACTGAGCTAAAAGTACGTGTATCTTGGCCTGCGTTCAATCTGAATACGAACTGTGAAATTTATCCAATCCCGTAAATTTAGCTAATCCGATGCGGTCACAAACCTCACTCCAGCTCCCAGCGGCCTCCTCTGGCGCATTTTCTAAGGACTGAGCATTTAAATTCGATGACAAATTTAAATTTAGCTCTACCGACTGGGATGCAACCTCCTTGCGTAAATACTGGGAGTTAGTCTCGCGTATATAGAGAGCACTGCTTGATGTGGAGGCACATCTTTGTGGGTGTGCAGTTTGTTTTCCCAAAGCACTCCATTCGTTTGGTACCCGCCGGCACACGGACCCGCGGGAGGGAAGGGCAGTGACTGGCAGGGGCGTTCACTCACTGCTCAGCTCAGAGCTTGGAAAGGGAAAAGTCTCCCCTCCCCCCCCCCCTCTCTCTCTCTCTCTCTCTCTCTCTCTCTCTCTCTCTCTCTCCCTCCCCTTCTCTTTCCCTCCTCCTCGTGGCGCTCTACTGCTGCCACTGACCGGAAGCTGCGAATGACGCGGTAAACGCCTCTCAAGCTCCCTGTAAGGGGAAAAAAAATTACAACAGTTCTTTTGGAGAAGGAACTCTATAGACAAGTTAGTCTTGACAGGCGGAACTGGTGCTCCTCACACACACAACATGACGCAAGCCACATGTCAGCCCAATATCGAATAAAAAAGTTGATAAGAAGCAGAGGGCGAGACGGAGACGCACGGCAATTGGACACGGGTGGGGCGGGCTGTTGTTAGTACATTATACCGTGGAATCCATCGAGACACACGCGGTAGGAAGTGGGGCACATTAACGGTCCACCGGGGCCGGGCCGGGCCGGGCCGGGCCGGGCCGGGGCTCCGATGAGTCGAGCAAATCTCTCTCGTACGTGCGTTACCTTCACCACCCCGCCCGAGTGTCGGGGAATGACCTGTGCGCCTGGCTGTTCTGGGCCGTGCTAATGCGAGCGGCTCGCACCGGCCACAAGCCCTCGTATAAGGTGTTCTTCTTCAGTGGAGGAAAAAAATTGGAATTAGCCCGCCTGTGCAGCTGATAAACTCCAAAGACGCCGAAGCGTGGATATTAAATAATTGCTGCGTGTCCCGTTGAGCCCGTTACTTCCGCTCTCATTAATCAAATTGGTTCTCAGTTTTGAGCGGCTCGTGCGCGATGGTCAGGCAGGGCGTCCCGGCCGGCTCTTAGCGCCTCCGATAAAGCCATCACGGTCGTAGTCTGACCGCTGCTGGGCCGCATTGTTCGATGGAAGGAGGAAGAGAAGGGAGAGGCGGGGGAAGGGGGCGTCCCGGAGGACGGAGGGGAAGGCGTCACAGGCAATCTCGCTCAACTCGTTGAGGATTAAAGAAGGTTTGGGTGAAGGAGGGGGGAGTGTGCGGGTGGGGGGGGGGGGGGCTGACGCTCGGACAAAGCAGAGTGATGGCTGCAACGGTGCACAAGTAGTGCTGCTGGCGCTGCCGATGGCGGCCGGGCTGGGCTGCAAGAAGTCGGCCTGAGGCCCTCTCCCTGCGGAGCGAAGGAGCCTCACGTGAAATATCGCAGAGATTTAGGTGGTTTGGTGCTCGGTGAAGTTTGCTGAGCTAACGGCTTACGCAGGCTGTGAAAATTTTGGATCGTTTGTGCACAGTACGGCTTGAAATTGTTTACCTGATTTAAGGGAGCTATTGCAGCATTCTTTGAATGTTTGAAGGTGTGCTGCAGCTACGTTGCAGTTGTAACCCCGAGGAGAGGGAGGGGAAGGAGGAGGAGGGAGAGGGAGGAGAGGGAGGGGAGGGAGGAGAGGGAGGGGAAGGAGGAGAGGGAGGGGAAGGAGGAGGAGAGGGAGGGGTAGGAGGAGGAGGAGAGGGAGGGAAAGGAGGAGGAGGGAGGGGAAGGAGGAGGAGGGAGAGGGAGGGGAAGGAGGAGGAGGGAGAGGGAGGAGAGGGAGGGGAAGGAGGAGGAGGAGAGGGAGGGGAAGGAGGAGGAGGAGAGGGAGGGAAAGGAGGAGGAGGGAGGGGAAGGAGGAGGAGGGAGAGGGAGGGGAAGGAGGAGGAGGGAGAGGGAGGAGAGGGAGGGGAAGGAGGAGGAGGAGAGGGAGGGGAAGGAGGAGGGAGAGGGAGGAGAGGGAGGGGAAGGAGGAGGAGGAGAGGGAGGAGAGGGAGGGGAATGAGGAGGAGGAAGGGGAAGGAGGAGGAGGGCAGTCCGTGAGCGGAAATGGCAGCAGCCAGCACGCGGACCGAGCGCGAGTAAAGAAGTAAAAAAAAATAAGGTAAAAGGGAAGTTAAGCGAGAAAAAAATGCGGACGGCAGCCTAGCACGCGGCCAGAGCAGCGGAAAATGAGTTCCCCCTGCTGTCAGGTTTGCTCGCGCAACGAGGGAATGCATTCGACTGCATCACAGTGCTCTCGGCTCGGAGAGACGCCTGCGGGTAGGCCACCCCGCATGGCGTCAGTGTGCGGCGGGGCTGCCTACCCCCGCGGCTGCAGGCGTCATGTGGCGGAGAGTGGGTTTAGAACCGAGGTGACAGAACCTCATCCTCGACGGGGCCTTCAAACCTTCCCCCCCCCCCCCTATAGAATCATTTCTGTCCCCACACTATTTGTACGGTTTTCTCGGCAAGGACGGGTCCGTCGGTGGCTGTGCCGTTATGAGCCGCGCGGCGCGGGGTAGAGCGGCGCGCGGGGCGGGACTGCTATTTTAGTTGACCGCAGACACTCTCGCGATCACCCCGCCCCGCCCCGCCCCGCTGCAGACTTGACTTAGCACCTCACCACAATTATATCACCACCACAGCAGCAGGCGCCGTGGGTGGTGAGAAGGCTTTAGTTGCTTTGGCGGCGAGACGGAACAGACGAAGAAGAAGACAAGAAGGGGGGGGATATCAGTGCCGACAGTGTCAATGACTGCACCCACCTCCACCTCTGCGAAGATGATGAAGAAGAAGAAGATGAAGCAGAATCAGAAGCAGAAAGGAAGGGGGGAGGAGCAGGAGCAGCAGAAGCAGCGGGAGGTAGAAATGAGGGTGCCCCTCGCGCTCCAACCGAGAAAAACACACGGCATGAGCAGCGTAGACATGAGCGGCGCGGGAACGGAGCGGGGCCCGGGGCGGGGAGGAAGGTGTCGATGGCAATGAAATTCCCATCAGCTCTCTGCCGGGCGGGGCGGGGCGGGGCGGGGCGGGGCGGCTGAGGGCGTCGCTTCGTCACGCACGTTCATCTCGCTGTTCACGTGCAGCTTGCGGCTCCTGCGGCTGCAGGCGCTGCAGGCCAGACCCGCAGCCCGGCCGCGGTAACTGCAGTGGCAGTGTGATGATTCCACCTCTTACGACCGGCGCCCGGCCGCGGCCGCCGGCCGGCGAAGGAAAGAGCTGCGGGAGGAAGAGAGAGGAAGAGAGGGAAGGGGAGAGGGAGAGAGAGGGAGGGGAGGCGGGAGAGGGCCGGGCGCCGCTGCGCTGCAACGTCTCCTGCTCGTATTTTTTGCCCTCGTTAGCTCGGCACGCTGGGCCTGGCTGCGCCGGGCTGTTGCGTCGCACCGGCTCGGCTGGCTGGCTGCACGAGTTGAGGCGGAGGACAAGTTCAAGTTCACGTTCACTGCCAGCACCTTGCCCTGCCACCACGCCGGGGCGAGCCGCGAGTCCAGTCCGTCCGCTGCTGCCCCGTCAGCTAGGACAGACTGTTGAACAGCGTTTCATTTACCTGTCTGCGAGTCTGTCTGTCTGTCTGTCTGTCTGTCTGTCTGTCTGTCTGTCTGTCTGTCTGTCTGTCTGTCTGTCTGTCTGTCTGTCTGTCTGTCTGTCTGTCTGTCTGTCTTGCTGTCTGTCTGTCTTGCTGTCTGTCAAGTATTTCAACGCGCCTTCGTCTGTGCGTCCACCTGTCCGCAGGTGCACCCGTTTGTCGATCTGCTTCTCGGGAGGCGCGTTGCATTTGCTTGTTCTTAATTGAAAGTCAGAGGTGGGGCCGGGCCGGGGCCGGGCGGGGCCCTCCCTGTTTCGAGTTCTCATCGCTCCACAACTACTACTGTGACTGGCCGAGGTTTTCGTTCCGCGCGGCCCCAGCAGCTCGCCCTGAGCTCAACTCAGCTCTCCTATCGGTTCGGTCGCGTCCGGGAAGAGGCTCGTTGAGAAGCAGCGCTCCAGCAAGCTGGGGCAAAAAAAAAAAACAAGGAAAAAAAAGCAGAGGCGCGGACGATGCCATGTATTTTTTTCCATCTCTCCTTCTGTCTCCCTCGCCCTCTTCTTTCCTCTCTGTGTTATCTTTTTCGCACGCAGCGCCCTTCTCTGCCCCACCCCTCCTCCCCGCCGCCCACCGCGTAATGGTGTGACGCCATTCTGCGGTCGTGGTGTCACTGGCCACTGGAGCGCGCCGGCCGGCCTGGGGCTGGAGAACTCCTGGAGAACGGCTCCAGGCCGGGCTGGGCTGGGCTGGGCTCGGCTCCAGTTGGCGCCGAGAGCGAGAGGTCCGGGGCCTCCGGGGGCCTCCGGGTATGGCGCCGAGAGCGAGGCGCGCCGCGCCGCCGGCTCCGGGCGGCTGGCTCGTCTGCCTCCGGCGGCGCGGTGGCGTGTCCGTCTTAACCCGGCGCGTCGCACTTTCTGCGAATTTAATAAAAAGGGAAAGAAAGAGGGGGAAAAAGTACTATGGAGGGACACGACGACAACGCTCATGCCTGCTTTGTTTTATTATTTATTTCCTTTTAGCAGGAATGACAAGCCGCACGAGCGATTAGCATCCGGCGCGGTACAAGATGAAAAAAGAGGACACAAAGTTTTGAAAAGAAAAAGAGAAGAAAAAGTTGGGAAGTTCGGTGTTGTGGTATGCTGAGTATCATGCTCACGCGGGCTTTGTTTTTGTTTGTTGCAGCCCCCCTCTCAGATGAAGAAATTCACCAGACGACGCAACTCGCAGAATATGAAGGTAAGGGAGTCTCTAGTAGTGATGATTGCATTCGGCCCAGCCCGAGCTCAAAAAGTCATAATAATAACAATAATAATCAAAAGTATATATAAATATATAAAATAAAAAAGGTAACAGAACTGCTGGAATTTCTGAGCGAGCTATAGCGTGTTGACCGGTGGTCACTCGAACTGACTCCGTGGTCCTAACCATTCTCAACGTGGACTAATTAGAACCAGTTCCTACTGGGGCCACTCTCGACGTAGAAGGGAAAAAAGCCACGGGGAGGGGCCGCGGCTGTGGCCACGCCATGCCTGGCCGTGCCATGCCTCGAGCCAGGCTAGGCCGGGCCGGGCAGGAGAGGCTCGGAGTAGACAGGATTCATTGAGGCCACGAGGAGGGCAGGTCAGTTTTGTTTCTCACAGCGGCATATGCGATTTGCATAAGTGACTGTGTCCCATTCACGGCTGTGGAGGCGGGGAGCGTGGGGGCGTGGCGGAAAGGGGGGGGGGGGGGTCAGCCGTGGCGCGAGACGCGTGGCCGAGCAAGCGCGCGGTGGGCCTGAATACCGAATCAGCCGTTGCGGGAGAAAGGTTAGGGTCAGGAAGGGAAGTAGAGACGCAACCTGCTGCCGCAGCCCGCGGGCGCTGGCCTGGCGCTACACGCCCGGTTGTTCCTGCTCTCTGTCTTGCGGCTCCTCCAGAACGCTACTCGTTCTCTTTCGCGGGAATCGCGAAATCTCTTGGTTGCGAATCGCAAGCCCGAGCGCGCCGGGCCGGGTCGCTTTCCTTCCCCTCGCAGAGTGGAGTCCGCTACCGGGTCCCCCAGTATGTCATCTGGTGAGGACCGGACCGGACCGGACCGGCTAGGACGGGGAACGGTGCGGCCCGCGGCCAGCGGCACAAAGCGGCGCGAGACCGATTCCGCTGCCCGCACTCTCGTCGCTCTGTCTCTCTCGCACTCGAGGAGTGTGCCGGAGGGTGCGAGAGCATTCCGTCTCTCTCTCTCTCTCTCTCTCTCTCTCTCTCTCTCTCTCTCTCTCTCTCTCTCTCTCTCTCTCTCTCGCACTCGGGGAGCGCGTGCCGATGAGTGCGGGCAGGGCAGCGGAATCGGTCTGCTGCTGTCCGCGTCCTGGGAAACGAGCGAGCGCCGGATGGTGAGCGAGGAGAAGGGGAGAGGAGAGGGGGGCGTAGAAAAACGCGCGCGAAAATAAAAATGGATTTTGCCGCTGCTCGTGTGTCCCGTATGCTTTAATGGCGCCGGTCCGGGCTGGAGCAGGCTAGCAGACGGGCGCCGGGCCGGGCCGGGCCGGGCCGGGCCGGGCTGGGCTGGCAGGCACCCGTTCAGGGCAGGTCAGATCACACGGGCAGCAGCGGCAGAGCACGGCGGGGTGGGGCGCGCCCGGTGCTAACGGGCTAAAGGAAAGGGGGGGAGAGACCCGGCCGGGGGTGCATGCAGAAAATCGCTTCTTTCATGCAAACACATTTAATTTCATGTAACGGAAACTCTTCATACCAGAAACCAAAGTCATTTATTTCGGTCGCATAGTTGACGTAATATTTTTTCGAGCAAATTAAAATTTGGGTGATTTTTGAGACAATTTTAAACCTCCTTCAAAATAAAAATGTAAATAGCTCAGTCTACATTTTCACCGCAAGGTTGATCTCCTGGCTGAGACGAGGGTGATGGGATGGGAAACCGACCCAGCTACAGCTAGTTTGCCATTTTATTTTATTTTTTTTAAGAAAAACCTTGTGAAATTCAAATTCTGCGAATCGCAATTTGGTTGCGCCGAAGGCCTAAGACCTGTGGAGGCGCACTCTTAGCTCACCCGAACAAGTGATGCACGAGCGCGTATCTAGTTCAAAAAGAAATTATAGAGCTAAATAAATTTTACATATGATGCAACGAGAAGTTGTAAGTTCCAGCTTAGTCAAAATTTCGTCAACACACAAAGGGATGGTTTTGTGAGTGTGAGGACGACACGACGCAACAAGTTTCGAAGACAGTTTCTTTCAAAAGTGCCAAATAAGAAAGAAAATACTACGAGACTTTTGCGTTTGGTCTGGTCCGTAATTTTTAGGTGCGGAAACGTCCGTAGATTGTTTGGTAGAACCGGCTAAAAGATTTTCTTGCCAAACCGTTAAAATTAACTTTGTAATTTTTAGCAAGTGAAAGCGCCCGAAACTTCTCGCTACAGTTTTTACTCGTTCTTTACCTTTTCCACATCTCCCTTAACATAGAGGTGAAAGAACGAGTATTGTGCTCAGTGCGGTGTAAGTTAGACCCCATTTTCAGCGAAGAAATGGTAATACTTACGGTTATGTCTGTGTAAGCAAATTGTAGCTTTTTACCCAGTAATGAGTCAATAATAGAGGTTTTTTTCGAGTTACTAAGCAAAATTTGAAGAAATTAAGAATCTAAATTTCGAACAGAGACGTCCGACTGCTCGCCGCGAGACCACTTTTATCCCGTACGCATTACGACTTAATTACGGACGGACATACAACCAAACTACACTATTTGCCAAATAAAGTTATCACGAAACGTATCAACAATTTTCAACATTCTGCAGTTTCTAATTAAAAAGTAAACATTACATTCATTTGTGTTTATCAACATTGAGAGTATTAATATCAACACAATCGATATGGGTTGTGCGCATGCGCGAGAAGAGCAACGCCTTCTATTGAGATATTCTGTAATCATTTAAAGTTTGTCTCAAAAAGAAAACAAATGCCGCGAAAGGTTTGAACGTGGAAAGTGGAAAGCCGTGACTGACAACAAAGTGTCGTGTGTTATGGACTCACTATCCTGCTGTTGACTTACCATTTCTAGTTGAAAGCTAACATTATTAAAGTTAACGGTAAAGAGGTAAAGAACGAGGTTTTTCTTTTTGTATCAAACGTGTTTGATGCGCTTACAATCTACTTGTTTTTCTTTCTCGTATATTGGAGGTACAGACCACTCCGTTATACAATACAACGGCGCGTTCCGTGATGTGCTACCGAAATTATAGCATTGAGCCTAAAGTATTTAATGTGTCGTGTTCCTCTGCCCCCTCCCCTCCCCAGGTTCAGATTCGGGATGCTACTACAACTTCCAGCACTACGCCGAGGGGGACCGCATCGCCACCAACGAGCCCTGTCTGAACTGCACGTGCCACCGACGCATGCTCATGTGCTACCTGAGGGTGTGCCCGTTCACCCGCGCCATCGGCCAGGACTGCTCCGTGGAGAAGAGGCCCGACCAGTGCTGCCCCGTCATCACCTGCCCCGAGGGTAAGCGCCTCAACCGGGCTGGGGCCCGGCCGCGATCGACTCGAAGATTCGGTGGACACAGGAGTACGGAGTCCGTGGAGTACAGTCGGGGTAAACGGCGTACTGCATGTTGGAGCACACGGACTACACCTGCAGTACAGGCTTAGTACAGCCGGAGTGCGCAGAGTACTTGGGTCCAGAACAGCCGGAGTACACGAAGTACAGGTGGAGTACCGGGTGTTTTGCGGGATTGCATACTCGCCAGCGCTAGGGGCCATGGCGCCTGACGGGCGAATGGGGTACACGGTAAAAGCAATGTGTGATCTTTTTTTAGGGAAAAGGGAAAACTTTGAAGAACTCAATTACTTTGAGGAAAACTACTCATTTTTTTGAGGGAGTCTCCTCAAAAAAATGAGGAAACTCTCCTTAAGTTTTGAGGAGACTTCCTCAAAATTTGAGGATATATTCCCTCAAATTAAGTGGGACCCTCAAAGTTTTCCCTTTTCCCTCAAAAAATCAGATGTTGCTTTTACCGTGTAGGCAACCCCGCAGCACTGTTACGCATTCAAAGAAACGCTCGGTACAGCCGGAGTACTTTTTGAACTGTACACAGGAGCCGTCAAGTCGTCAAACCCTTTAGCACGGCCCGGTACGATCACCGATATCTGCATAAAGATGGTTGCCAATGTATATTGACGCGTTGCCGACTGGACGGCCCGGTCCTAGGCGTCCTTCACTCCAAAAAATCAGCGTACACCCTAGAACAAAGTCAGTAAAAAATCTGCAAAAAAAAATCAAAAAAAAAATCTGAAAAAAGTCAAGAAAAAATCAGGAAAGATTTTTAAAAAATCTTTAAAAAATCAGTAAATATTTTAAAAAAATCACGAAAAAACAGTAAATTTAGATAAATCGGTGTGCCCTTGAATTCAGAGTGAAGGACCCCTCTGCAGTATTTGAGCCGGGTCGGCACTGTGCGCTGGCGCGTGTGTGCGTCCGCCGCGGCGCGTCGAGTCGCGTCAGTTCCCACGCCGTCGGGCCCCTGCCTGCACCGCCTGCACCCCGCCTAACGGTGTGCGCCTGCGGGCCGGGCGATACTGCACCGCCGCGCAGCAGCGCGCGCCGGGTCTGCCTACGGGCCAGGCGCTCGGGCCGCCCGGGGCCCCGGGGCCGAGGCCGGGCCGGGCGGCGCGCCCAGTGTGGAGAGCTGCAGCCGCCGGTGCGGCGACAGGTGCAGGTGCTGCAGCGGGGCGGGGCGGGGCGGGGCGGTGCAGGTGAAGAGGAGGAATGCCCCCACCCAGGTGCGCTGCGCCCTGGAATGTGGGATGGCAGCGCGCGCCGCCCTGCCTCGCCGCCTCCGGATGGAAGTCGTGTGCTGACGGCGCGGGGCGGCGAACGGCCAGATATGATCTCTCTCTCTCTCTCTCTCTCTCTCTCTCTCTCTCTCTCTCTCTCTCTCTCTCTCTCTCATTCTCTCTCTCTCTCTCTCTCTCTCTCTCTCTCTCTCTCTCTCTCTCTCTCTCTCTCTCTCTCTCTCTCTCTCTCTCTCTCTCTCGTAGCTCCCTTCTCGGCTCACCGTGTTATTCCCACGACTCTACACCGCATTACGCCTTAGTTCACAGTGGCGCGGCAGCCCACCGAGAGTACCGACACCGACATATTTGCTGTAAATGGATGTGCCTCTCCACGAACCCAATAAGGCTTGAAAAAAGAAAAGGAGAAAAAAATCATGTCGAAAATCCACTCGAAAATCTTTTTAATTATAAGATATTTCTCGGGACGAATGCGTGCCGTCACCGTCATTCAGCGTGTATTCAGTGGTTTGAATAGACCTTTCACCTTCCCGCTCTGCCCGCAGTTCCCGTGCACTTGGTGACGAGCACCAGCACCACGGTGCAGCCCTCGTCGGCCGCCTCCTCGACCGCCGTGGCGCGCCCCGACAGCTTCGGCTGCAGCATCGGCGGCGAGTTCTACCCGGACGGCGCCCAGGTCCCCGGCGACCCGGCCAAGCCCTGCGAGCTCTGCTACTGCATCCGCAACCGGACCGCCTGCGTGGTGCAGCAGTGCACGCTGCAGGTGGAGGGATGCCAGCCCGTGTACACCAGGGGCGTGTGCTGCCCAGTGCGCTACGACTGTGGTGAGTAGACAGACAGGGTCGCAGCCGAGTGGCCCTTCACTCAAAAAAAAAAAGGTCAGTGTACACCCTAAAACAAAACCAATAATTTAAAAAATCAGAAAAAAAAGTAACAGAAAATATCAGGAAAAAATTTGGAAAAATCAGGGAAAACCAAAACAAATTCAGCAGAGGTAAAGAAAAAGTCACGAAAAAAACAAAAGAATTAGAAAAATCGGTGTACGCTTGACTTTATAGTAAAAGACCTCTGCGACCTGGTGGAGTACGCTTTTACAGGATAAAAATAATGTTGTTGTGATCGGAAAACCTCACAGATTACTCGGACGAGCTGGCCATCGGCACGGAGCGGCCGCAGCAGCCGACCGGCCTCATCCTGACGACCACGCCCGGCCCGGTGGCGTGCAGCCACAACGGCGCCGTGTACGCGGACGGCGCGCGCATCCCCGGCGCCACGCCCTGCGAGCACTGCTACTGCATGCGCGGCGACGTGGTCTGCGCCGTGCAGGAGTGCGGCCCCGCGCTAACCGGCTGCACCGCGCTGCCCGCCCGCGAGGGCGCCTGCTGCCCAGACGCGTACCAGTGCGGTGAGTACCCACTCACGGAGAAAACAACTCTCAATATTTGTGATTTTTTTGCTGAATTTTTAAGAGTCGGAGCAAACTTTATTTTCCCCTTCTCCTGTTTTTAGCAAACGGCACCGTCAACCTCGAGATCCTCTCGCAGGTGGGACCGACGGCGTCCGCGACCGAGCCGAGCGCGTTCCCGGAGACGCAGTACCCGGCGACCGAGGCGTCGGCCGGCATCACGGAGACGGCCACCAAGGGCGTCAAGGGCGAGGAGAACGCGGCGGCGGAGACGGTGCCACCCCCGGAGGTGCCCCAGCCCGTCGTCCTGGCCGAGGAGGAGGCGGCCGCGCCCGCCACCGAGGCCGCGCCCGAGCATGTGGACGAGAAGCCTGTGGAGAGCGAGGGCGACAACGCCGTGCCCGCCCGGGAGCCCCTGGTGCAGGTCACGGACCAGCCGCAAACACAGCAGCCCGACGAGCAGACAGAGCAGGCAATGCCACAGGAACAGGAGCCGCAGCAGGAGCCGCAGCAGGCCGTGGTCCTGCAGGAGGAGCAGCTGCCCGTCACGGAGGCGCAGGAGCCGCAACAGGAGGTGACCGAGGAGGCCGCACAGCAGCCGCAGCAGGAGGCGACGGATCAGCCGGCTGAGGCACCGGTGACGGGGGCTCCGGAACACGAGGCTCAGCAGCCTGAGCAGGAAGGGACAGCCCGGCCGCCGGAAGAGGCTGATCAAGAACCTGTGGTGGCAGTGACCGAGCAGGAACCCGTCGTGACAGAACAGTCCGTGCATGAGCCGCAACTGGAGACGACGGAGCAGCCGCTCCAGGAGGTCCAGCAAGAAGTCACCGAGTACGCCGAACCGCAGCCCGATCAGCCTGTGACCGAGCAGGATGTGCAGGAGCCTCAGCAGCCCGAAACGACAGAAAAGGCGCCGCAGGAGCCGCAGGAGCCGCAGGAGCCCGTGCAGGAGGCTACCGAGCAGCCCGAGATGCACCAGGAGGCCACCGAGCAGCCCGAGACGCACCAGGAGGCCACCGAGCAGCCCGAGATGCACCAGGAGGCCACCGAGCAGCCAGAGATGCACCAGGAGGCCACCGAGCAGCCCGAGCAGGAGCCGCAGCCCGCAGTCACTGAGCAGGTCGCGCAAGAGCCGCAGCAGGAGACCACAGATCAGGCAGCGGCCGCCGAGCTTCCTCAGGAGGCGGTCACCGAGCAGGCCACCGAGGAGCAGCCGCAATCACCCTCAGAACAGGTGGAGCCCGCCGTCTCGGAAGTCGAACCGCAGCAAGAGACGACCGAGCAGGCCGCACCGGGCGAGGCTGCGCAGGACATACAGCAGGCCGTAACCGAGCAGGCCGCGGAGCAGGCCGCCACGGATCAGCCTGAGCACGAGCCCCAGCACGAGGATATGGACGAAGGCGCTGAGGAGGCCACCCCAGAGGTCACAACCGAGACGCCCGTCGAGGAGCTGCCGGCCGAGCCACAGGGTACGGACGCACCCGCCGAGATCTCCGAAGAGGAAGCGCCAGCGCCCGCGCCGACGACTTCCGCCCCGGAGCAGCAAACTGAGCAGCAGCCACTGCAGGAGGAGGTGACGGCGGCTGCGGCTCCGGCCGAGAGCGAACCAATCCAGACCGAGGAGCCCGCCGAGGCCGCTGTGCCACAGGAGCCCGTGCAGGAGGCGACCGAGGCCCTGCCGGAGGAGATCGTCACGGAGGCGGCACCGCAGCCCGAGATCGAAGCGGCGTCCGCAGAAACCACCGCTGTCCCGGCGCAAGAGGATGAGCTGCAGCCACAGCCCACCACCGCGCTGCCCGCCGACGTGTCTGGCCAGGGGGAGGTGACCACCGAGGCCGGCCCCGAGCCCATCGAGGTCCTCACGGAGCAGGTGCCGCAGCAGCCGGTGAACTCGCAGCCAGAGCAGCAGACCCCGTCGCCAGCTGCCGAGGCCGAGGCCGCCTCTGGCTCCACCATCGCCCCCATGCAGGAGACGGCGCAGCCACAGGACTACGAGACGTACAGACCCGTGGACGAGGCCGTGACCACACAGCAGCCCGCCGAGGCCACCACGGCCCTGCCCGCGCAGGAAGACTCGCAGCCGGCTGAAGCGATTGCTGAAGTGGCGCCTGAAGCGCCCGCCGAAACGGCGGCGCCTGCCGAAACCGACGCGCAGCCCGCGACTGAAGAGATTATCGTCGCCGAGGAAGCCGCAACCACTAGTGCCCCCGCCCCCTCCCCCGCGCAGGAGCAGGAGGCCGAGCACATCAACGAGATCGGTGAACCCCAGGTAGGTGTGAACTGGTAGCTCTTGCAATCAGTGATCTGTGTTGTCCTGAGACTTTTGGGAGGACGAAAGATCAAAGAAGTATTTGAAGTTGGGACTTGGTTTCCGTTTCTCGGGAGGGGAGAGGGTGGGGGGCGTGCTTTCTTTTAAACGTTTCTGTCGTTGTCTCGCCAAGGTGGCGCTCGCGGCTGACGCCAAGCTGCCGTGGTGTTATATCTTCTTCTTCCTGTCCTCGTGCTCCCAGACACCGGAGGAGCCTCAGCCTGCTCAGGAGGCCGTCGTCGCGGAGGAGTCTACCACCGCCGCCGCCCTGCCACCGCCCCAGGACGCCGAGCCCGTCCCCGTTGACTCGTCCGACAAGGTCGATGTCGCTGCCTCCACGCTGCCTCCTCCAGAGGCTTCTATCGCTGAAGGTGAGGCGACCACGGAGGCGCGCCCGGAGGACAACCTGATCGTCGACTACCCTAGCGATGGCAGCTGCGCCGTCGACGGTGTCCTCTTCGTCAACGGCTCTGGCATCCCGCCCGCGAACCCCTGCCAGACGGCGTGCCGCTGCGAGTCCGGGATCGTGCACTGCATGCTGGAGAACTGCGCTCCGCCACCCGCCCACCCGACTGGCCAGCTCTCACGATGCATGCCCGTACACCACGAAGGAGTGTGCTGCCCGACTTACGCATGCGGTCAGTAAATTCGCTTGCGTGTAGCCATAAGCACGCTCTTCGCCGAGGGGGAACAACTCTGAATTTTTCATACACCTCGTCATTCAGGAAAAATTTTAGAACAATCAGAAAAATTAAAACAAACTCACAAAAATTCAGCAAAACTTAGGAAAAATTCGGGAAAATTCTTCTAAAATTAGGTCAAAATTAGGTCAACATTCACGAAAATTCACAAAAATGCACAAACTGTGTACATTAAAATTCATAGTTGTTTACCCCTCGCTCTTCGCCCAGTCTTGCTGAGAGTTTGCATCTGGCCTGCGTTTGCGCTTTTGTGGTTCGTTGTACCCTCTAGATTCTCCAATTTTCATGTGAGTCGTGCCGCTGTTACAGATTCCGAGGACGGCCAGGTCCTCGAGTCCGACAGCCAGATGGCGGGCTCAGAAGCGCCGCCCGCTGCGTCGGCCGCCACTGACGCGCCCGCCCCCGCCGATGGCGAGGTGACCGAGGCCTCGGAGGAGGCCGCGAGCGCGGCCGGCGGCCAGGAGATCGTCGAGCCGACCGAGACCCCGCAGGAGGGCGCGCAGGAGGGCGCGCAGGAGACGTACACGGAGCGCGAGCCTGACGCCACGCCGCCGCAGTCAGTGCCGTACGGCGAGGACACGCCCGTGCCGGACCCGCTGCCGCAGCAGCCGGCTGACGTGGAGCTCATTACGACCGCCGCCCCCGCACCAGAGGAGCCCACCCCCGCCCCGGAGGAGCCCGCCCCCGCCCCGGAGGAGCCCGCCCCCGCCCCGGAGCAGGAGAGCGAGAGCATGAACACCGTCGAGCCCGAGCCCGAGCAGCAGTCCGTCACAGCCGCGGCGCCGGAGGCGGAACCGACGCAGCCGCCCGCAGCACTGGCGGAGGAGACGCAGCCGGAGCAGGCGCAGCCGGCAGAGGGAGCCGAGCTGCTCCAGCAGGAGGCCCAGCCGAGTCAGGAGCCGGTCGTGCAGGAGGAAGAGGTTCAGCCCACGCAGGAGGACATCCAGGCTACATCACAGCCCGAGGTAGTCCAGCAGGAGGGTGTCCAGACAACGCAGCAGCCCGAACTGGTTCAGCCTACACAGGATCCGGTGGTTGTACAGGAAGAGAATCAGTCCACCTCCGAGCCTGAAGCAGTTCAGCAAGAAGCAGTTCAGCCCACTGATGCACCAGAGCAGCTCGCACAGGAAGAGGTTCAACCAACTCAGGAACCCATCCTCCAGCAGGAGGAGGTTCAAGCCACATCGCAGCCTGAGATTATCCCGCAGGAACAAGTTCAGCCCACTCAGTTGCCTGAGGTCGTTGAGCAGGAGGTGGTGCAGCCCACTCAGCAGCCTATCGAGCAAGAGCAGGAAATTCATGCGACGTCGCTGCCTGATTTAACCCAACAGGAGGAAGTTCAGCCAACAGAAGTTCCCTATGTTAAACCGCAAGAAGAGGCCCAGCCAACCTCTGAACCAGAGTCTGTGCCACAGCAAGAAATTCAAACCTCACAGCCTGAAGTCATTCAGCAGGAAGAAGTACAACCGACTTTGGCGCCTGAGTCAGCTCCTGTGGAAGAAGCACAGGCATCACAGGAACCTGAGATGAGTCCGGAGGAAGAAATTCAGCCCACTCAGGAGCCTGAGGCTGTTGAGCAGGAGGAGGTCACGACATCTCAGCAACCTGAAATTGTCCAACAGGAAGAGATCCAGGCCACGCAGGAGCCAGCCGCCGTTCAAGAAGACGTGCAAACTCCGCAAGAACAAGAGGCTACTCAACCAGATATCAGGCCGACCGAACAGCCCGAAAGCGTCCAACAGGAACAAGTCCAGACAACTCAGGCCCCCGAGGCCGTGCAGCCTGAGGAGATACCGGCGACGCAACAGCCCGAGGAACAGGCGCCAGTCGAGGTGACGCAGGAGGCGGAGGCGGCCCAACCCGAGGCCACTCAGCAGCCCGACCTCATCGAGGCAGGGACCACGTCCCAGCCAGGCAGGCCGGAGGAGGCCCAGTCAGCGGAGGTTACCGAGGCACCAGCAGCTCCCGAGGTACCCGAGGCCCCCGAAGCACATGAGACACCCGAAACACCCGATGCAACCGAGGCCCCCGTAGCACCAGAGACACCAGAGGCACAAGAGACACCCGAGGCACCGGTTGCACCTGAGGCACCTGAGACCCCCGAGAGCGAAGCGACCACTCAGCAGTCAGCTTCCGTCCAGTCCACCTTCTCCCCTCAAGACTACACGCACATCGACGTGGAGGGCGAGAACCGGCCCACGTCCGCACCCGAGAGCCTCGAGCAGCAAGAGGTGGCCACGACCGCGCCCGACCAGGAAGCGTCCGCCGCCGGCAGCCAGGTGCCGCAGACAGAGGCCCCGGCGGCGCCCATCGAGGAGGCCGCGCCGACCACCGCGCAGCCGGTCGAGACGCCCGCTGAACCCACGACCTCGGCACCAGAGGCCCCCGCCACGGAGGGTCCGGCCTCGGCGTCGCCGATCGTGGAAGTCTACGAGGGCGGGGACGAGCAGTCTGCCAGCACCGCGTCGCCACAGGTCGCTGAGGATGTCTATGTGACGGAGGCTCCCCAGCAGCCCGCCGAGACGCCCGCCGAAACGGTCGTCGAGCCCGAGAAGGTCCCCGAGCAGGAGGTCGCCCCCGCCGCCAGCGCCGCGCCGGCCGAAGACGCTGCCACCTCCGAGCCGGTGCAGACGACTCCGGCCCTCGAGGACGTGGACGCGGTCCAGGGCGAGGACCACGCCGCCACGAGCGCGCCCGAGCCTGAGCCCGCACCCACAGAAGCACCGGCCGAAGTCCAGACCGTGCAGCCGGTTGTCGCCGAGACAGCTGCGCCCTCGGAGGAGCCCCACGCCCCCAGCGATGAGCAGCCCGCACCAACACCAGTGCCCACCCTAGCCCCCGAACAGCCTGCCGAGGACACGAGCGCGCCCAACGTGGCCGCCGTGACCACCCTACAGCCCGAGCAGCCCGCCGCACCGACCACCACGCCGCCCGAGGACGAGGCCGCCGTGCCCCTGGATGAGGAACTGAGCCAGCCTCAGGAGCAGGAGGCCGCTATCCCGGTGACGGCCACGCCGGAGTTGCCCGAGGCGCCCGCCCCTGAGGCACCCGCCACGGAGGCGCCAGCCCCTGGAGTGCTCGCCCCTGAAGCGCCCGCCTCCGAAGCGCCCGCCCCTGAAGCACCCGCCACGGAGGCACCCGCCCCTGAAGCACCCGCCACGGAGGCGCCCGTCCCCGAAGCGCCCGCCCCGGAAGCACCCACCCCGGAGGCGCCCGTCCCGGAAGCACTCACCCCGGCCACGGAGGCGCCCGCCCCCGTCCCGCAGGAGCCCGCGCCCAGCCCGCCGCTCGCACCGCTGCAGCCGCAGCCCGACGCGGAGGAAGCCACCGAGGAGACAGAGAAGCCCGCCGAGCACGAAGCATCCGAGGTAGCGGAAGCGCCCGAATCTCCGGAGATACCAGAGCCTACCGAAGAGCCCGTCGTACCGGAGGAGCACGTCGAGGAGGACGCCATGGTGCCCATCCCCGAGCAGAACAAGGAGCCCGTGCCCAAGCCCACGCCGGCCGCGCCGCCCCAGCAGCAGAACAGGCCGACGGAGATGCCCAGCTTCATGGGGCACCCGGACGACTTCAGCCAGCTGGCGGGCATGGCGGGCATGGCCGGCCTCTCGGGGATGGCGGGTCAGGAGAACTTCCCCCCGAGCAGCGGCACCTACCTGCCGCCGGGCCCCGGCAGCATGGGAGAGGACTACGACGAGGAGGACGACCAGGCGGCGTTCGGACCGGGCACGTGCCGCTACGCCGGCAAGGTGTACGTGTCGGCGCAGCAGATCCCGCGCGACGACCCGTGCGACTTCTGCTTCTGCTTCCGCAGCGACATCATCTGCCTGCAGCAGAGCTGCCCGCCGCCCATCCCCGCCTGCCACGAGGAGCCCATCAACGGCTTCTGCTGCCCGCGCTACGAGTGCCCCGTGTCGATGGCCACCTCGCTCAACATCACGACGACCACCACGACCACGACCACCACGCTGCCGCCGCACTTCCTGCACCACGCGTACAAGGGCGCGGCCAAGCGGACGGGCTGCCAGGTCCGCGGGCAGGCGTACCGCGTCGGCGAGACCATCCGCTCTGCGTCCGGCCCCTGCCTGCACTGCCAGTGAGTATCCCGTAGAGCACCGCGCCGTTTTAGCCTTGTTGATCATGCCGAAGGGGGTATCACTCGTACAAAATGTGTATACAATGATTTTTTTGACTTTTTACTTTCTTTTATTTTATTGATTTTTCTTTTGATTTTTTTAAAGAAAATATGACTGTTTTTTTTGGTAAATTTTGATCTTTTACCCCATTACCCCAATTTCTCAATTTTTTCTACTTCATTTCGGTTTATTGTTAATTTTTTCTCGATTTGCCGGATTTTTCTGTACTCTTTTCTCTTAATTTTATTTTGATTTTTTTTTTGTGATTTTTTTGGGGCCGTACAATGATTTTTCGAAGTGACTCCCCCCTCGGATCTTATCGCCCCGAGCCGAGCCGAGCCGACACTCAACCCCTCGTCTGTTTCTCCTGCAGGTGCGGCGGCGACGGCCAAATGCAGTGCGAGCCCAAGGTGTGCAGTCCGGAGCCCATGCTGAGGAAGATGATCGCGGCGGCCGCCGCGGCCAAGCGCAGGAGATGAGTCTGACCAGAGCCTGACAAGGACTTGACGAGACATATCATGCGTGTTGCCTGGACATGGAGTCCTGGACCCATCCCCCTAGTCGAAGAATCAATCCACTTTAGGCTTCTTCGCGTGAGTAGGAATCCAGCAAAGGGCTTCAGAGATGACGGATGATGTCGAATATTTTATTGTGTAAGCTGGAGTCATCATGGGAGGGGAGTGGTTCAAACTTTTCTGGAATGGATTGAGGGGATGGATTGTCTAAGATGTTGTAAATGGCAATTAAGTGTTTTTGAAAGAGAAAAAAATGTAGGGGAGTTATGCTCACAACAGAGTTTATATTGCACTTTAATTGTTAGCTTTTGAAATTATTTTAAATATGTACCAAATTTTAGTTGTGGCAGACTACAATGGAAAATATTTGGAGCCTTGACTCAGAAGCTGCAACACAGGAAACCATGGATGGCCAACTCTACGCACTGTACCTGTTCTGATTTTTAGATGTGATACTCACTTTATTTATTTTTGCTCCATTTTTACCCTTTTTTGAAGCCTTATAGCATTTGTTTAGACCCACTAACGTAGATAAGATTTCAACCAAAAAAAAAAAAAAAACAAATTGATATAATATCAAAACAGTTTGCAAGGGTTCTCTGTCATGAGAAGACATTGCTGGTCATATGGATGGAGTTAAGGTCAACATCAGGACAAGTGTTGCGTGAACAATTGTGAATACCGTCTTTACAAGGGTACATATTTTTAGGAACTACTGTGACAAAAGTAATTGAGGTTTTACCAATATTGACTTGATAGGCAGGCATCTGAGGAAAATCAGAAAAAGCCCAAGTAAATGTCAAATGCTCAATATGTTGAACAAAATAAGCCTATTATAAGAATGCGAGTTGAGAATATCAATGTGTGAATGTGTTTTATGAATGGATAGTTGAATGAATGTTTTAAATCCCCAGTGATTAATCATTACTGAGTATAAATTGTTTCACTCTTCTGAATATATGACAACCCTGTGAGAAGAAGATTTATGTGTAGTTGTGTATATGAAAATCTGTATGTATGAGTGATTGGTATGCATGTGTGATGAAACCGATTATATGTTCAAATCAATATTATTGAGAAATGTGGAAATAATAGAAGTACTTATATTATGTTACAAATTACCAGATTGCACAGCCCACTGTCCTACTGCTAAGTGAGGACAGAAACTGCAGAAGTAGTTTATTGAATTTCTGTAGTTGTTCTTGGAACTCTCACTAGACCCGAGTGATTCTATTCATTTTTCATTATTTATTCATGTCTTTATTCATATTCTAGAGGTAAATTGGATGATGAAGTTGACCGGTCAGGCAAATCTGTGCAATCTGGCATTTAGTGTATCTAGATTCAAGGGTGCCAAACATGTTTTACAGACCTAGAGGTAACAACCTTATTTGTGAAAATCTGATGGTTCGTATTGCCTGACCTCCTGTTTCATGTGTCATATTATAAGAGTAGTGTGCTTCTTTCCATTAATAATCTCCTACCTTGCCCCGCTCTACCTTTAAGATTTTCCTTAGTTTGAACAGTTTGTAGTTTGACAAAACTCAATGCATTTGAGCACCGATAGACTTTTGACTGTTAGAGATCAGCATATTGTGAATGATATCCAGATAGTTTGACCAATAGAAGCAGCTCATTTGTATCTTGCTTCTGCTGCTTGAACATTTGGATTAAGTAAATATGTACAGTTTTCACAGTTGCTGTGATTAACAGACTTTAGATTTTATAATTTACTTCATAAGTATTTATATTTTATATTTTATGTAATTACAGTATGATGTGAGATTTTTATTTTGATATGAGGCAGATAATGTGATATCTCATCTCTAGGGACAGTCAATTATATAGGTGAAGCTAAAGCTACACTCTGAAAAATGAACAAGGATTTCGAGTACTTAATATTATAAGTAGAAAGTGTTGTGTCCAACGCCATGACTTCTAAATCTTTGTAATGTACTCTTATGAAAGACAGAAAAAGCTGGAAGATGAAGAATAAAAAGACTAACTAAGAAACTTCTTCTAACTGACTTATCTTGCCCTGTCACACCTCTAATCAGTCCAGCAAAGAAGAAATATGGGAATTTCATTACACAAAATGTCTTTGTACTTTAATTTGTTTCTTAGATAAAAAGCAACATGAAATGAAAGAAGAAAAATAATTCAAACTAACCTAGGTATTAAATTCAGGATTGAGGTGCTGTATTTTCTTGAACTGCTTCAGGCGTAGGTAGTAACTGTTTGGAATGTCTGGCATTTGTTCGCTTTGAGCGCGACTTGCAAGCCAATACTTCCCTGACAAGTGTATGCACTTCTCTCGATGGAACTCCCAGAGTAATTAATTCGATGAGAATTCTACACAAAATAATAATTTTAGTAACAAGTCTATGGGAATGGGGAACTTCATTTCATTTTGAAATAGAATTCTACTTACTTCATAGTGTTGCCTGGCGCCTTGATACCAGCCAAGTCTGCCAGTGTAATTAGTTCGTCAAGATCTTGTGAGAAAACTAGAGCGGAATCGTCTTCCGGATTTGAAGCCGCCATTTCGAATTGAAAACTTTGGAGAATCTACAATAAATAAGTACACACAGTTGCAGTTAACTTGTTCTTAATAGTACCAATAATATTTGTTGAGCTTGGCCATGGTTAGGAATGCATAAAAGCTCACCAGCGCACAGCAGCGGTAGATTTTTGCAGAGTTCAATTTCTTCAAATATTTTTAACTATATACTACAGTAAAAGATGCTGTCATTGAAATTCCCTGCCACTACCGTTAAATATCTAAAAAAATAACTTAATATTTTAAATTGTAAACAATCCAATTTATCAGTTTGACCACTACTACACTGGCTTCTCACTTCTCCCCAACACACTACTTCCTGCGAGAATGTGATTTAGAACAGCAAATTACGATTGATAAACAGAAAGGCCCTCGTAAAAACCTTCAACATTACGAAAAAATAAATTAAAGTTTTTCCTTTTTCTTTGTTTATAAAGTTATATTTTAAGAAGTATACATTGCCGACATTGCCTATTGAATGTGTTACAGGGAGTTTCTCATATACTGTTAACTCTGCTCAATTTCTCTTATGGAGGAATTAGACTGAGTGAAGCTGAAGCGAAGGTGAAGCGAAGGTGGGTCCGTTCACGAAGACGCGGTCGAAAACGCCCAGAAAAGTGAAGAAATCCATCAAAACAGAGCAAATAACCAAGAGACACAAGCACCAAATTGTAAAAAAATAGAATTTCACAAAATATGAGAAAAACAATCAGGTAACCCGACGATCGACTCATTATTTGAAAAGTCAAATGTGACCAGCGCCCGAAGCCTGAAGGCGAATGGCGAATGTGCTGCTGAACGGTGGACAGGGATAGCGTAGCATAAGCGCGGTCTCAAAACAAAGCAGACAGCTGTCCCGTATCTCGTAACGGTCCGTAACGGCTGCGAATCGCGTTATTAAATAATTGAAGGGTGGAAAAAAATAATCCCTTTAGTTTGGCACTCAACGTTGGGTAAAAAAGCCGTGATCCACCGCAGTTACGGGCCGCGTCTTCTGCTTTGTTGTGAAGCAGCGCTGCCGGCGCAGCGGCGCAGTGCGCAAGTGCCGGCGCTGGCGAGATCCCCCCCACTCCCCGTGATCCACAGCAGTTACGGGGCCGCGTCTTCTGCTTTGTTGTGAAGCAGCGCTGGCGGCGCAGCGGCGCAGAGCGCAAGTGCCGGCTCTGCCGAGATCCCCCCCCATCCCCTGATCCCGTGATCCAACGCAGTTACGGGGCCGCGTCTTCTGCTTTGTTGTGAAGCAGCGCTGGCGGCGCAGCGGCGCAGAGCGCAAGTGCAGCAAGTGCCGGCGCTGGCGAGATCCCCCCACTGCCCGCCCCCTCCGGTAGGGTGATCAGATTTTCCCACTTAAGTTGGAGAATGGGAGTACTCGTCATTCCGTTCCAATGTCCAAAAAAGAAAAAATCGTGTGAAAATTTGAGCGAAATCGGACAAAAATTAAAGGTGGCGCAACGCGCTGCAAGTTTAACATTAGTGTCTTATGGGGCAAACTGTTGAAAACCAAAAATTTGGCCTAGGCATTTGAAAAAATTTTGGAGGTCCAAAATAAGTTTAGAAACGGGTTCTACGTCGAAAACCGAGTCTGGCGATGTGCCACACATCACTTTCGCAACTCCCGTTCCAATTTAAATTTGCCTGTATTTTGTGTATTTTGGGTCAAATTTGACAAAATTGGCGCTTATTTTCATCCCTATCAAATTGTGGGAAAATCTGATCACCCTACCCCTCCGGCCAACCGAGGCACCACCAGCCAGAGCGGCGCTGCACTTGCTATGGCTGCTGCTGCAGCTGCAGGTGTGGGGCGCGAACTCCTGCTGCTGCTGCTGTTGCCGCTGCTGCAGCTGCAGGTGTGGGGCACGCTGCTCCTGCTGCTGTGGCCGGTGCTGCAGCTGCAGAAGTGAGGGCGCTGCACCTGCTGTTGCTGCAGTGGCTGCGCCTGCTGCTGCAGCTGCATGCGATGGGCGCCCTTCTCTCATGCTGCGACTCGTGCTGCCGCCGCAGCGGCCCCCATGGAGATGAGCGGCCCCGCGTGCTCCACGACGTGGACGTGCTGCCGCTGCGCGTCGGGAAGCGTCCCCTCCGTCCCGCGCCGCATTCGCAACACCACCTCCTGTGCTGGCGGCCCTCATGGAGCTGCTATTCCCGCCATCCATCCGGTCCGCACCGCACCGCGCCGCGCCGATCACCTGAAGTGCCTATTCCGGTCTATTCCGTCCTCATCGTAGCTCTCGACGGCGTCCGTCTAGACAAGACCGCCCACCTCGCAGCCGCCGCACCACCATGGTGCCCTCGGAGGTGACACCGGTCGACGAGTGCTCGGGCATCCCCCCGCGAAGAACAACTGAATCGGAGGGGCAAAGCCGTGCTCTTTGCCTGCATTCAGGCGGATTGGAACTCATGTAGCCTACCCATCAGGCGGTTTGTTAAGACCTTATGCTCAAGTGGCGGTTTTTTGTTTTTTTTTGGGGGGGGGAGGGACTGGGGGTAATGTCCCCCCACCCCAAATCGGCCCTAGATAGCCGCCTGGAAAGTAGGCAAATTGCACGACAAAACTCCTGTATGTAGGCAACCTGAAGTGCTTCTCCCTCGTCTTCAGACGGACTTAAAACCGCCACTGGGGGGCTCGACCCGTGTCGCCCTGGGCCAGTTAGTAACGCGCATCGAAATGCGCTCACCTTGGCGCTCACATGGTAACAAAATAACCATGTGCATTATGAATATAAATGCTCCGAAAATAATGTACTCTTTTAAGCTTTTTGAATGCGGAATGGCGCTCCCCTCAAGGTGGTCTTACACCCAGCGTTTTCGTCCTGTCCGTCTGTGTCCGTTTTGCATTTTTTGACAACTTTGTACCGAAAACTGGGGTAACTTTGGTCCACCGGGGTAACTTTGTCCACCCCCGAAAAGTTTGTCTAAAATGCTACCTAGCATTTTAAACATATCTTAGCGGTTGGTGGTAACTTTGGCCTATCCGTTGAAATTTGTTTCAATTGCCATTTAGCATTTTAAACAAGTCAGCAAGGTCGGTACTTGCTGTATAACATAATTTCCGGAGCATATCTAATTTCGTATGTTTGTGGCGCCTAATTGTGAAGAACGGGAATTTTCTCTCGCATATTCATGATATTAGACGTTTATCATTACATAATTATTAATCCGTGACTGCTGCAGCTATATTTGTGTCCTCCGCAGCGATTCGTACTGTTCGCGGGCTTCTGCTCGCTTCGACAAGAACTAACCCTACCGGTGTCGCTTGCATCGGGTTAGGAACGGACCCAAAAAGGGGGATCACGCCTTCACCTTCGCTGAGTTCGCTCGTGGCCGGCATCGCGACCGGACGTGTCTCGTGTATCGATCCTAGCGCGCGCGCACCACAACAAACGGGTCCCCTAACCTCCTGCCACACGTGTGGTGTATGGGATGGCCAAGGGCCGTAAAAAACTCAAGTCCTTTGCCGACGTACCTCCCGGCGGTGCGGCACCGTCTCCCGACGATGTTATCCGGACCGTGGGGTACATCAACCTCTCTACCCCGCTCAACCCGGACCCTGTTACCTACGATGCTGGAGCGTCGTCTGCTGGACCCACCGATCCCCGCCGCCGCATACCCGTTCCCGATGGGGGCTCTGGGCCCCTTTCGGACACCATTGAGGACTCCTCTGAGGACGATGACTCCCGTGAACGGGATGCTGACCTGGACCGTCGGCGCAAATCGCCGACGCCCCAGCAGCCCGACTTCCAAGTGTACTCCTACCCCCCCTCGGCTACCGGGCCCTTCAATGTCTTGGTCAGCTGTGAAGACAGGAACATCGCGGCTCTTCACCCCATGGCGGTGGGGCGTAAATTCTACGCTCTCCAGGTCAAGCCTGTTGACATTCGTCGTTCTGGTCGCGGCCGCCTGCTTGTTCTGCTCTCCACCGCGGCCGAGGCCAACAAGCTCCTCGCCCTCGCCCCCCAGCTGGGGAAGGAGGAGGGGTGGCTCCTGGGCCTTCCCTCTGCTCAACAACCAGTGTCCTATGGCATCGTCCGACGGGTGGCGCCTAACATCCTACCGGCGGACATCGTTTCCTGCGGCGAGGCCCCCAATGGGGTCCGTGTCTCCGAGGCTGTCCGCCTGCGTCGACGGGTGGTGGGTTTCGGAGGCGTCCCGGGCTGGGCCGACTGCAACACCTGGCGTGTTAAATTCACCTCTGCTACCCGGCCTGACAAGTTATTCCTCTTTGGTTGCTCCCTGCCCGTCGAGCCCTACGTTTTCTCCGTCACGCAGTGCCCGAAATGTCTGCTCTTCGGACATCCGGAGAAGTACTGCAGGGGACGTCCGAAATGCCACAGATGCGGCGAAGACGCCCATGATGGGGAGGCCTGCGCGACATCCCAACTCTGCTGCCGCAACTGCAAGGGCGCCCACACGTCCTCTGACCCTGATTGCCCCCGCCGCAAGGAGGAGCGGGACATCAAGACCGCCATGGCAGTGGAAAACATTTCATACGCATCCGCGGTCCAGCGTACTCTCGCCAAGGAGCCCCTGCAGGTCGGCGCGCCACCTCCAGCCTCCGGGGCCCGGCCCCTTTCGCCCCTCCCTGCTCGCCCTGGCGTGGGTGGGGGCGGGTGCGCCCCTCCTCCTCCAGCGCCGCTCCCCGGACCAGCCCCTCCTGGCCTGGAGAAGACTGTGTTGGACCTCCTCATCCGCCTCCTGGGGCAGCTCCTGGTCAAACTGCTCCCTGCCCTCCCGGGGGTGTCGGCTGCCACTGCCAGCTCCCTCACCACCATGCTGGAGGAAGCTGCTGGCGCGCTACTGCTGCAACCACACCCGCCCTCCGGTGAGTCACCCCCGGCGGGGGCGGGGTCGTAACGGCCCCCCCCTCCTCTCATGGCTTGAGACAACCGCACCTACGCCGCCGCGGTGCAGCGGACCCTGGCGCCGCCTCCTCGAGGGCCTTCGGGCGAAGATCAGCGCCCTGCCCCCACCGGCGCCCGCCCCCTCCCCTCTGGTGCGGGGGGCACTGGAGCCTGGGGCACACGGCCGGCCCCGCCCGGCCCTCCCCCCGGCGTCTCCGAGAAGCTCGTCCTGGATCTTCTCGTCCGTCTACTGGAGCGCTTCTTTGCTATGCTGGGGCCGGGCCTTCCCTCTGGCGCCGCTTCGTCGCCGTCGTCCCTCTCCGCCATGCTGGCCGCGGCCGCCGCCGCGGCGCTCGGCCCTGCGTCCGGTGAGTCACCAGCGGGGGTGTAGGGTTGGTCGGTGCTGCTTCACCATCTCCCTTACCCTGCTTTCCTGGAATGCGCGCGGGCTCGTCTCGAAGCAGGGCGACTTCCTGAAATTGTTGGAGTCCGAGGACATTGCTGTTGCTGCGGTGCAAGAATCCAAGACCTTCTTCGACCAGCTCCGCCTGGGTGATTACGAACTGATTCAAAATTGTATACCTCACGGACAAGTAGCTGCGCTTTTCCTCCACCGCTCCCTGACCTACACCCCCCTGGACCTAGCCCTCCCCGACGACCTGGGGCTCGAGGTGGCCGCGGCCACTATCCACTGTCACGGCGCGGACCTTACCGTTGTTAGTTTGTACGCCCTCTCGGGGGCCGGACGCGTGCCTCCCCATGCCTGGCAACGCCTCTCCGCTGCGCTTCCCCCACGCGTCGTCATCCTGGGCGATTTCAACTGCCATAGCACCGTCTGGCACTGCGCTTTCGACGACCCGCGCGGGGCGGCCGTGGCCGCCTGGGCCGCCGCCCACGACCTCACCATCCTCAACTCGGCCGACCGCACTCGCATCGGCACGGCCGGCCAGCGGGACTCTATCATTGACCTCGCGGTCGTTTCGGCCTGCTTCGGCGTCTCGGCGTCCTTCCGGGTCCTTCCGGACTCTCACGGCAGCGACCACTTGCCCCTACACGTCACGGTCCCGTTCGGACCCGATGTGGCTCCGCGACAGCGCGTCTTTTTCTCCACCCGCCGCTGGCGCGCCGGGGACGCCTCAACGTGGTCCGCTTACCGTCGACATATCCTGCAGCACGGCGCGGACCTCTTTCGGACCGCCCCTTCCCTCGCCGGCTATGACGCCTTCATGCAGCTTGTCTCGGACGCCGCCGACCGGGCCCTGGGTCTCCGTCGCACCGCCACTGCCGCCGGCGCCAACGCTGCGCCTCCGCGTCACCGCACTCAAGTCTGGTGGGACGCATCCTGCACGGAGGCGGTCCGCCGCCGTTGGGAGGCCCAACGGACGTACCTCCGTCGTCGCTCTCATGATAATTATGTTTTGTGGATGGACGCTGCCCGGGCCGCGACTGAAACCTTGCAGGCCGCGAAGCGCTCCCGCTGGACACAGTTCATCGAAGATCTGCACCCCACGGCTGACATGTCGGCCGTCTGGCGCATGGCCCGCCGTTTCAATGGCCGACAGCCTCCTAATCCGTCTCCTGGACTCTGGCTCGACGATTTTTTGGAGTCTTATGCTCCGGCCCTGGCCCCCCCGCCCCCGCCTCCACCCCTTCCGGACCCGCCTGACGCTGCTGCTGCGGACCCGACGTTCGTCTCCCAAGCATTCTCCGCCGGCGACATGGCCGCCGCCCTCAGCTGCGCCCGCGACACCGCCCCCGGCCTGGACGGCGTCACCATCCCGATGCTGCGGGCTCTCCCCCAGGAGGCGACTACATATTTGCTCTCTCTCTTCAACCTTTTTTGGGAATCCGGCGTTCTCCCCCGGGCCTGGAAGCAGACGCTCCTGCTGCCGCTGCTTAAAGCAGGCAAGGATGCCAACTCAGCCGCGTCCTACCGCCCCATTGGTCTGGCCTCCACGCTCTTCAAGCTCTTTGAAAGAATGTTCAAACCACGGTTAGAGTGGTGGATGGAGAGGGAGGGGCTGCTTGACCCTAGCCAGTTCGGCTTCCGCAAGGGGATGGGCACCCCCGACGCCCTGGGGCTGCTCGCCGCCAACGTGTACACCGCTTTCGCCCGCGGACAGGTAGTTGCTGCAGCATTCCTTGACGTCGTCGGGGCGTACAATACCGTCCGCCCTGAGTCGCTCCTCCGCCGCCTTGCGGAGGCCCGTGCGCCGCCCCGCGCATACAACATGGTCCGCGCTATCATGTACGATCAAGAACTCTTTGCCACCTTCGGCGGCGAGCTGGTCGGCCCGCGCCTTACCAGCCTGGGCCTCACACAAGGCTGGGTCCTGTCGCCCCTCCTTTATATTTTTGAGAAGAGGAGCCTGTGTGTGGCGCTCCCTCCCGGCTGCGTCGCTCTCAGCTACGCCGACGACATAGCGCTGCTCTCGGCCGCGGACTCGCTCCGCGCGGCCCTTTCTGCCCTCCGCCGCGGCGTGGATCTTGTTGCTGCTCGTCTCCGCGCTGACGGGGCCCTGCTGTCCGCTGCCAAGTCGCAGTACACAGTGTTCCACCGACGGCGCGGCCTCCTCCCCCCTCCCCACCTCTCTGTGGACTTTGGTGACATGCCCTATGCAGCCAAGATCCGCTACCTGGGACTTTTCCTCACGCCGACCTGGGCCTGGCATCACCACCTCGCCGAAATGCAGCGCAAGGTCGCTAAGCGCACGGGCACCCTCCGCTCTCTCGCAGGGGTGCGCTGGGGCTGCCACCCCGCACTCCTGCTCAAGCTGTACCGCTCTACCATCCGGCCGCTGCTTGAGTACGGCGCCGGGGTCGTCGACTTTCACCGGCCGCAGCGGGTGCGTAACAAGGCGCAAGTCCTTTGCTCCACGGCGCTTCGATCGGCCCTGGGCCTGATGTCCTCCTCACCAGTCAACGCCACCCTCATTGAGGCCGCCGAGTGGCCCTTGTGTCAGCGCCTGGCCTACCTGACGGACCGGCTCCTTATCCGGTGGCGTAGCCGCCCTGGACATCCGGCCCTGGCTCTCCTGCAGGACCTCTGGGATGGAGTGGGCTTTTCCCGGCCGTGGCATCTGCGCCCTCCTCTCCTCCTCGAGCGCTGGGCCGCTCTCCCGCCAGCCCCCCCGGGCCCCCTGCAGGCGGGTCCTCACATCTGGCCCTGTTACACCCTGCCGCACCAGTCCTGGACGGAGCCGCTGGACGTGCTTCCTTTCTTTCCGCCTGCGCCTATCACCGGCCTCACCAACCCCCAGGACCGCTCTACCGAGTACGCCATCCTCAAGGCCGGGGTGTGGCGGCAGCGCCATGTCCTCGCTACGGACGGCTCGCAGGCCCGCGACGCGGCTGGCCTACCCACCACGGGGGCGGCTGTCTACGACGCCGTCACTCTGGTCGCAGAACTTTTCTCTCTTCCACCCTTGTGCTCCGTGTATCTCGCCGAGGCCCAGGCCGTCGAACAGGCTCTCACTACCTGTGTGCGCCGGGAGGTGCACAATCCGACCATCCTTACGGACAGCCTGTCTCTGCTTAAGGCCCTCTGCAGCTCCCGCCCTGCAGCGGCGACGCCCCCGCAGGTGGCCAACATCCGCCGCCTGTGGCTTTCTCTCCGGGACCGCGGTGCCGCGCCTCAGCTTTGTTGGGTGCCGGCCCACTCGAACATCCTGCCGAATGAGGCAGCGGACGCCGCCGCGAAGCTCGCCAGGACTGACGGGGTGCCGTGCCTTATGGCCCTCCCGCCCACGCTTTTCTATCAACACCAGCGTCGCGCCCAGCTGGATATCCGCGCTGCCGCTTGGGAGAGGGTGGCCCACGAACCGGGCCCCGGAAAACACCTCCGGGCTCTGTGCCCCACGCCGCCCTCGGCCCCGTGGTTCCGACGTGCCGTCGGTCACCGCAGAGTCGTCACGTCGTTGATTCGTCTGCGTATTGGACACACCGCCACGCCCGCTCATCTCGCACGTTTCCTCGGCCTCCCGCCACTCTGCCCCTGGTGCGGGGCGGACTTCGCGGACGCGGCGCATTTCATAGACTCTTGCCTCTTCGTCGACCGGGTCGAATTCACGGCTCTCCTAGAATACCAGGACGTCCCGCCTTCCCTGGCGGGAATCCTTCACCACCCTGGCGCAGCGCTTCCGGCGGTCTCGGCTCTGCTGCGGGCCAATCCGGGGCTCCGCCTTTAAGCAACGCGCCTGACGTCCTGCCTGGCTGACTTCTAGAAGAGGCCACAAAACAAGAAGCTCTCTCTCTCTCTCTTCACCTTCGCTTCAGCTTCACTCAGTCTAATTCGTCCATTCCTCTACTGTGTCTGTGACGGAGACGCTGTCTGCTAGGATGTCTATGACGTTTACCAAGTCTTTAGGTGAATTTGGATGACATACGCTCAAGAAATTTCAATCATGTTTACTGCACACAAAATTCTTTTAATTCTCTTAGTTGCCATTGCTTTGCCATGTTTTACGGTTGCAACCATTCGAAAATATACAATGGATGATGTGCTTAAATTTAGGTAGATAGCAGATCATTGAACTGTTATTTTGATTAGTGAATGCTTCCAGTTTTTAATTTGTACTGAAACAGGAATTTTTTTCTTTCAAATTATCCATTAACAGGGAGGAAGTTCGAGAAATGTTCCAGCATGCATATGATAGCTATCTTCGCTACGCATATCCATATGATGAGTTGCGACCACTCACCTGCGATGGTGTTGACACCTGGGGAAGGTAAATTATGCTGTATTAATACAAGCCCCTCTTCATTTGGTTACCTTTATTTACTGAATACAATATTTCAAAGAAAATACAAGTGATGTAAAAGAGCAATGAATCTAACTTTTTGCCTCATCTAATAATCCTTTTTACGTAATTGTCTTCTTGTTGCAGTTATTCTCTCACTCTCATAGATGCTTTGGACACATTAGCTGTGATGGGCAACTTTTCAGAATTTCAGAGAGTTGTAAATATTCTTACAAAGAAGCCAAATTTTGATGCCAACATCAATGTATCTGTATTTGAAACAAACATTCGTATTGTGGGAGGACTTCTTAGTGCTCATCTACTTTCACATAGGTATGCTTAAAAGTATTCATTTCTTTTGCATATTTGTAATCTAAGCTGCCTCTTCCTCTTTACAATAAAATACAGTATTATTATTATTCATTTGACAGGGCTGGTCTGGAACTTGAACCTGGTTGGCCATGCAATGGACCTCTGCTCCGTTTAGCCGAAGATGTTGGGAGGCGTCTCCTACCAGCTTTTGATACTCCAACTGGTATGCCATATGGCACAGTGAATTTGCGGCATGGTGTCCCACAAGGAGAAACAACAATTACGTGCACAGCCGGAATCGGCACATTTATTTTGGAATTTGGAACTTTGTCTCGTCTAACAGGAGATCCAGTTTATGAAGAGGCAATGACTTTGGAACTTCATGTTGTTATCTGATAATTTAGGCTCAACATCCAGTCTACATTTATAACGTTCTGTTTTCAGGTGGCAATGAATGCCCTTCTTGCCTTACGTCATTACAGGTCATCGATAGGACTTGTTGGAAATCACATCGATGTAGCAACTGGAAAATGGACAGCTCTTGATTCTGGTATTGGAGCTGGTGTTGACTCATACTTTGAATATCTGGCTAAGGGTGCTGTGCTGCTGCAACAACCAGCTCTAATGAAAATGTTTGAAGAGAGTAGGGAAGCAATTGAACGTCACTTGAAGAGAGATGATTGGCACCTTTGGGTGACCATGACCAAGGGGCAAGTCACTTTACCAGTTTTCCAATCTTTAGATGCATATTGGCCTGGTGTTCTCAGTATAGTAGGTTAGTGAAAAATATTTCATTATGCAACTTCATTTTCCATCTAATATAATTAATCATACTTTTTGTATTTAGGTGACATATCTTCTGGTATGAAATCATTACATAATTATCACCAAGTTTGGAAACAATTTGGTTTCACACCAGAATTCTACAATATTCCTCAGGTTAGTGAAGATGAGAAATTTACTTCTTATTTATCAATTTACATTAACATTTCTTTTGAATGGCTTGATCAATGTACTCTTTGTCTTTTAGGCTGAGGTTGGTACCAACCGTGAAGGATATCCATTGAGACCAGAACTTGCAGAGTCAGTAATGTATTTGTCAAGAGCGACAGGAGATCCCTACCTGTTGGAAGTTGGTGTAGATATACTTCGTAGCATTCAGCATAGTGCGCGGACACCATGTGGATATGCTACCGTGAGTTCATTTAATTGTGAATGTTTTATGGAGCGTTCCTCCATTCACAGTCTCTATTAAACATAGTTACCTTCATTTTCCTGAAATATATTTTTATCCCAGATAAAAGATACTAGAGACCATCGGCAAGACAACAGAATGGAATCGTTTTTCTTGGCTGAAACAACAAAGTATCTTTACCTGCTGTTTGATCCGGATAATTTTATCCATAATCGTGGGCAGCATGGCTCTGTTGTGAAGACCCATTGGGGTGAATGTGTGATGGAGGCTGGTGGATATGTTTTCAATACAGGTAGAAACATATATATTATTAATTATAATTTTGTTGTTAATTATATTAGTTAATTATAAAGAAAGTTTGCAGTATATTCACAACGGACTTTGTGTATTACAGAGGCTCATCCTTTTGACGCTGGTGCATTGCATTGCTGCAGCAAAGCCAAAGATCGTCCCTTCATCTTGGATCTTGATTCTTTTCGTGGAGAGACTTTGCAAGAGCACCAGAGAAGAGAGAATGTAAAAAAACGTGTGGAAAAGCTGAAGCGGGAAAAGCAAATGCTTGAACTTAGGCTCAAGCAATTGACTGAACAAACAGGTGCCATAGGTAACTTATTATATAAATTTGAATCAACATACAGTAAGAGAAACTTTTAAATATAGTGATTATCATTTCCTGCCTTTTTTCATTTTTTCCAGTGAAATTAAAAAAATCGCTTTCAGCTCTGGAGCAAAACAGACCAAAACCTGTGGAAAATGACGCTAAGCATGCAAAGAGACAGCAAATTTCTACTGCCCCTACTGAAAAGACTGAACATGTAAATGTCGGTGTTGGGCAAGTAGTCGAAGTGAAGTGGCACGGAGCAACAGATGGTGATGCTGTTTGGCACACCAAATCAGAGGAGCTTCCCGTACAACAGGACAATGAAGCAAAGGAAGTCAAGGAAGCAAAAGAAGACGTGGACTCAAATGTAGTGGTTACTTATGAGTCAGAGGGACCTGATAGTCCAGCTGGTGAGGATTCTGTGAACTCTGATGGAAAGCTCGAGACTGCATTTGAAAGTATGCCTCACTTGGACAGAGATGAGAATGTGGAAGAGAAAAAGTCCACATTGAGTGAACCAAGTAAAGATCCATCTCTTTTGTCTGGACCACCTAGCCATGAGGAACCAGCTGCATTGCCTGATGTTTTGGGGGTTTCAACTTTGTTGGATACTCTGGATTTGTTATTTGCTACACAGAAGAAATCACAGACAAAAAGGAAGAAACCGTTTGACCCTCAAGAGTTGCTTACTCAAATACGACACCATCCTCAATATTTTATGAACAGCTCCTGGGTGAATGCATATGAATGTTTGTCATGTGACCTTCAGCCATTTTTGCAAAGGTGGTCCATGTCAGGAGAGTTTTTTTCAACCTCATGATAAAATGATGGTTAGATTGACAATATCATGTCATAAATTACAATAAATATCTATTTTGTGGTAAGTAGCTAAGTTCAAAGAAATAGCTGTGTACCAAGTGTGTAAGGTATTTCTCAATGTCTGAGTGACATTTGGGGTAAAACAAGACTGGTTTAGCATTTGCTAGACAAAAGCACCACTTCCATTTCATTTGTACCTACGCTCATTTGCTAACAAATCTTTTTCCAGATGCTCATTCATAACATTTACAAAATTGCTCAGTATTTTGCATTTTTATTAATTTGTACTATTTAAACTGTCACCAATATGTCTGGAACCAATATTTCTTTTACTCTTTTGATATTGCTCCTCTTGGTTGTTAGTCTTGCGAGAGCCCTTAACTTGTCAAAGTTGTTTCTCTGTTTACTTTCATGCCAATCATGCTATACGGCTGTGTGTTAAACTTGTTCATAGAGTGTTTTTGTGTGATTATAGGGTAAGGAGTCCAATAATTGGATTGAAGTGTTTTCTTTGCACTTTATCTTGTTTTAGATATCTGTGATCTAAATGTTATATGATGCTGTACAGTACAGTCTATTTTCCTTGTTGACTATTTGCTGTTTCTGTTGTTATGTAGGAGGTTTGTAAAATTATTTTTCTTGGACTTGAGGGTACCTGTTTGAGTTTGTCTTGTTTTGACCAAACCTGAAGTTGGTCTGCCTTGCTCTTTGTGGGATATGTCTTAAAATAAGAAAGAGTTCTTGTGTTATTGGTAGTAACAGGAATATATTTATTTTTTGAATCTTTGTATGTACAAACCGAAACAAATTTGACAATGGTCGGTGAATGATGGGTAGTTTCATCTAATACAATTTATGTTCATAGAACATAAAAACTTATTGGAATTATTAAAATGTTTTTGTTAATTTATTTTAAAAAAAAATCAATTGTTGGTTTTTATTTCCTTTCATACTTTCATCGACTTTGTTTTTCCTATGAGATAACTTTTAACTCTCGTCCAATAGCTACAAAAGCATCAACGCAGTAGTCTATATCCTCCTCTGTGTGAGCTGCTGATATTTGCACCCTTATTCTTGCTTTGCCTTTGGGAACAACTGGGTAACTGAAGCCTACGACATATATTCCTCTACCTGTTGATTAATGATTCGTGTGAAAAATATTATTGCCATAAATGTATTGAAAGATAATTTTAAATGTTACTTACTCAACATTTTATCGGCAAACTGTGCTGCAAGTGCAGCATCTCCAATCATTACTGGGCAAATTGGATGATTATCTCCTGATATTGTGAAGCCTGCAGCTTTCATCATAGTACGGAATTTTTCAGTTCCCGTTTTCAATCTTGAAATGAGTTGCTCAGGTGATTTCAATAGTATGTCAAACACCTTTAAATTTAAGAGTAATTAGTTCTCAAAATCTACTTACATATTTTCCTTTAGTACAGTAATAATAATCTAATCTACGAATGTCACCTTATTTGCTGTTGCTGTAATTGCAGGAGGAGGTGAGTTTGAGAACAGATAGGGACGAGATCTTTGCCTCAGGAGCTGAATTAGCTCCTTCTTTCCAGTGGTGTAGCCCCCAGCTGCACCGCCCAGTGCTTTTCCCAGAGTAGAATTTATTATGTCTATTTTTCCACTCACTCCATGATATTCCTCTGTACCCCTATTAAATATTAATAGCAGAGTATTAGTGGGATGCACTGTGTGTCATTAAATTGATTTCAGTGTAATTACCTTCCTGTGCTGCCAAAAAAGCCAGTTGCATGACACTCATCAATGAGAGTCAAAGCTCCATATCTCTCAGCCAGCTCAACTATCTGTGGAAGAGGAGCAACTGTTCCATCCATTGAGAAAACACCATCAGTGACTATGAGCTTGATTCTGCTGCCGGAGTTCTCCTTCAATTGCCTCTCTAGATCTAACAGGAACATATAAAAAGTTAAAAGCTGATAAAATTCATGCAAGTATAGAACAAGTAACTTAAAAAGTTACCTTCCATGTCTCTGTGCTTGTAACGGTTCTTTTTAGCCTTGCACAATCGAATCCCATCAATAAGGGAGGCATGGTTTAGTTCATCTGAGATAACTGCATCGTCCGGTCCAAGCAAAACCTCAAATATTCCTGCATTTGCATCGAAACAACTAATATACAGTATAGCATCCTCTCTTTCATGAAATTTGGCGATTTTCTCTTCCAGTTCCTAAGTTGTGGTGTTGCCCATGGTTAGCTCCACTGCAGTTACAGAAATGTAATTGACAACTTACTTGACTAACGCTTACTTTGTGAATATCTTGGGTCCCACAGATGAACCTGACCGAGCTTAGGCCTGCTCCGTACGCGTCGAGTGCAGCTTTTGACGCCTCTATTACCTCCCGATTGTTCTGCGAACAAAGCCGGAAACATGCATGTTGCCTTCATCCGAATAACAGACAGGTGTGAAAACCGAGGTGAAAACCATGAATGAAAACAGCGCTCGCCTCGGAGTAACTCGTGGCGGAGTTCACGTGCGAATAACAGTCTGGCTCACCGCGAGGCCGAGGTAGTTGTTGGCGCAGAAGTTGAGGATGGGGCCCTTCTGGTTCTGCACCCGGACTGTCACCTTCTGCGGCGTAAGCAGCACGCGCTCTGCTTTCCACGTCCCGGCGGCTTTGATCTCCTCCAGCGTCTCGCCCAGGATCGCCTTGAGCTGCGCCTGCGCGTGCGAGAGGCGTGCCGCCTGCAGCTGCAGCTGCGCCAGGTGCGGGCCGTGCGGGCCTACAGCTCCCGCCCGCGCCAGGGCGCGCGGCTGCCGGAGAACCCCTGCAACCAGCAAGCCTCGTGACCGTGACCAGCTGTGACATGATGACAGTGACGTGACGGCAGCAGCGTCAACAGCGGAAATGACCGGACTGCTTACCGACACCGGCATACTGGTCCCAGAAACAGAAAACTTTCTATTTTCAAAACATAAAGTAACAGTCGACAACACTTTTGCCGGCTTGAACTGGACGAAAACAATAAATGCCTTTTGTTTCTGGCTCGAAATTTTCGTTCCGGAAAATGAAATTTCCGCTTGAAGGTAGCGTTTTCTAGGCTCAGGGATTTCACTTTTTGTGTTCCGAGTTCAGGATCAGCTGCAGCTGAGGCTCCTGTGCCGGTGCTGGTTCCCAGCTGCCAGGCCCGCGGTGAAAACCGGTCATTCATTCCCCGAGCACGCCCCGCCCGCCTCTCAGGTGGGCGAGGCAGCTGGGCAAATCGGCGTCACCGGCGTACATTTGCGTGTATTTAGCCAAGGGGAATGACCAATGAGACGAGGCGGCCTTTGCGCTCGCGCCGCGCCGGGAGGATAGTATCAGGCCGGGGGGAGGGGGGGAGGGGGCGGGTACCGTGTCTGTTGTTTGTGTGCATCCTCCTCCCCCTCTCTCTCTCTAGCTCAGAGGCTATCCGGGAGGGGTGTTCCCTAGGGACGCCATATTGGAGAAGAAACCAGCCGTCATCTTCTCTCCGTGCATCCACCGGCGATGGTGTTGAACGTGTATATTATGTCAACGCCGACCTGTTATTGCGAGCAGGATACAGGGATGCAGGACACAAGACACATTATGACGCAGGACGCAGCAAGCTGAAGGCAAGACGCCGCGCGCGCCGGGGCGCGGTGCAGAGCGATTCCGGTGCACGCACTTGTGGGCCCACTCCTTGAGTGCGAGAGAGTCAGAGCGCTCTCGCATCCTCAGCAGACCCCTTGAGAGCGAAAGAGACAGAGAGGGGAGTGCGCTCTGCAGGACTCACCACAGCAGTGCCGGAGCATCCTGGGCTGCAGGGCGCCGGCCGGAGGGTTACGTCAGCGTCCGGAGGTGATGGACGCCGCACAGGACAGCAGGACAGTCTCAGTCTCCTTCTCGAGCGTTGGGCTCCCCGTCAGCGCGCGCGGGCCGCACCGGGCGTCTCTCTGCGCGGCGAGGCGAGGTGGCGTGGCGCCCCGTCGATTGGAAATTCGTGGCCGATGAGGCCTTGAAGCGGCGGCGCCGGCGACCCAGCGACCGACAGAACGGCGCGGGGCGGGGCGGGGCGGGGCGGGGCGGGGCGGGCACCTAGAGCACAGAGCACAGCACGCGCGGCCGCAGCGTCACGTCGACGACTGCGTGTAGCGGCCAACAGGTGGGGCCCGGCCCGGCCGCGCCGGCCGCGTCTGTCTCCAAGCGCGGCGCCTCGCCCGTATGCACAGTCCCGGGGGGCGTAACTGCCGGCGGGCGGTGAACGGCCGGACCAGCCGATCCTCGGGACAAGCTTGGGCCGACGCGACGGTGTGAAGTTCGAGTCCGATGAGCAGCAAAACCCGACCAACGGGTAGGGGAATGAAAACAACATCCTCTCAAGGCCATGCATGTGTTGTGGGTATATGCCGGGCCCGCCGCCGCCGGGACTGGGCGGCGCGGCGGGGGCACTGACGGAGGAAAAAGGGGGGTGGGGGTGGGGGGCGAGGCGCGGGTCGTGGGGCTCGACCGGACTCGACCGGCACCGGCACCGGCACCTCGCGTCCTCCGGAGCATAAGAGAGGGGGAAGGACGAGAAAGCCTCTAGCCCGTAAGCCGGCCCGCCCCCCCTCCCCCCCGGCCCCTACCTCTATTGCTGCGTGCGCTGAGAGACAGAGGATACACGCGTGCAACGCGGGCCGAAGACACTGGTACGAGGGGGAAACAACTCTGAATTTTGGTGCACACGCTTTGTGAATTTTCACTCCAATTTTCCCGACATAATTGAAAATTTTCCAGAATTTTTCCTGAATTTTCCTAAATCTTACTGAATTTTTGTGAATTGTTCTAATTTTTTTGTGTTTTTTTTGTCTTCTTATTCCATTTTTTACTTTTCCGGAATCACGAGGTGTACAACAATTTCAGAAATGTTTTCCCCTCGCGGCCGCCGCGTGATGTACCGGTGTCACAGAGACGCACAGAGAACACGCAACGGTAAGCGGGTCTGCCTTCCCGCTCCAGCCGTTGGGCGCCGCGACCTTTGTGTAGGCCTGCAAAACTGATACAGATGCTCTGAAACACTCCGTACCTGCAGTTGCGGCAGATGGGTCCAGGAGTGTGTTTACTTAACAGACTGCGCCTTGTTATTTGTACAGTTGCACATGGGGATGTTTATGTGAACTTCGAAACTGTGTTGTGGGTCCGCCTACCCGAGGAGCCAAGGCGCAGCGGGCCACTACGGCTGGAGCGGGTAGGCAACCCGCATACTCTTACGTTTCGTGCTCTCTGAAATTTCCGGTTCTTCGGAACCGAAAAACGACCAGCACACTAGCGTTAAGGGCCATCCACGTCTCTGAGAACCCAACAGTGTGCTCTGCACACTGTATAAATACAGCGTCCACGGCATGCTGAATGTATGTACAGTGTGCACTGGCATGCAACATTGCGGGAGCAGCATGTCTTAGGGAAGAATACTTACTGTTTTCAATCGCCACATACCCGAATGTCTCGACCAACGACAGTCGGTTATAAGGCAGTTGTCTTGACTTAATACAAACTTCGTGGGACAGTCGACTTGAAAGGCGACAGTCGGGTTTGCGATCTACTGCAAACATTATTCTGGCGAAAGGTATGCTTTACCAGCTGTACCCGCAACGCAACAGTGTTCATTAGCATGTACACTGTCTGGTGTATATACAGAATGCATCACGCTCGCTGTGGTGCATTACGTTACTTTACCAACTTACAAAGTCGGCAGGTGAAGGGCTTACTTTGTAATGCTGTAAATGTCAAAATTGCAGTCGCGGAGCTCACTCAAGGCATCTGTAACGTGCAATGTGCTGTGCTGGGTCTCCCCCAGGGCGGAAAGCTCTGTAAATATAAGAAATCGCATTTCTAGCCCGTATTGAGCAAAGTATTAATTTTTCGCTCAATGAAAGTGAAGTTTGCTTAAACGACTGAAAGTAGAGTTAAAGAAAAAGAATAGTAGAAAGGGGAGATTTTGTGTATTGTAAAAGCAATTTGTTGAGGAAGCGCCTGATTGGCACAGTGGTGTCCGCCGCAGTGCACCCCTGATGGGCGAGTGGCCTACCCCGCGGATGGCAGGCGCCTCTGCTAGCTTCAGGTGTAACCATGTAACCTGCCTCGCAGAGCAGCGAAGCGAGCAAGCGCAGATGCTCGTTTTCGTCCGGAAACGACAGGCGATGAGCGAAGGGACAAAATTTCTGTATGAAATAGTTGTCAAAGGGCATGCCTTAAGGTGCCCCCACAATCAAATCATCGGGAGGTGACGGAACGAAATTTTGGGTACCAGGAATTTAATTCCTGCTTCCCCCTGCGCTTGTGCTCTCCGGGTAGGCCGCCACCTTCACACGAGTGCTTGGCGGGCTGGCCTATCCAGTTTGTCGCAGGCGTTCCGCCTCGGTAACGGCCATTGTGGGGGCGCCATTAGGCAGAAGAGGCTGGCGGCAAAGGAAGGTGGCTAGCGGTAGCGGTGGCTAGCATACAGTAGGAATCCCCTTCCTCAGTTCCTGCCCCGAGTTTGCGCCGTACTTGCAGCGATGCAGCAGGCTTGACATGTGGCGCCACCTAGTGGCTGCCGACGGTAGCGCTCTGTCAGCAGACAGCAGACAAAACTTTTTTGGTGGAGGAGAGCTAGGAGGAGAGGTTGTTGTCGATGTTGATTTCCATTGGACTATGGCTACCATCATGGAAGGGTCTTTGAGTAAATGGACTAATGTTATGAAGGGCTGGCAGTTTCGCTGGTTCGTTCTAGACGACAATGCTGGGCTGCTGTCATACTATACGGTACGTGTCTGCACAAATGTCTGATAAGGCGATGATTTGTTCTCTCTCATTGAATCGGCTTCGGTTGTAGGAAGTTAACTTGCAATAACTTTGATCCTGAGGTATTATTTAACTTTCGACGATGCCTTTTACTCAACATCATACTCAAATCTTTTGTGTGAGCCTGTTTCTATGTATCATAATATTAATGTAATTAGCTGTTTAGTTGTGCTTAGGTTATGTTTCTTTGACTCCCCCTCTCTCTTTTTCTGCCAATATTTTGCCTTTAGAAATTAATGTTGAATGTAATTAAACTCCCTTAGCCATAATCTTTCTCCGTATTCCAGCTGGTATTTTGTTTCAGTTCTATTGTTGCGGATAGCAATTTCAGACACTGGCTACCTGCCATTACAATCTGACAGCCTCTTTAACTCTACTGTATGCCCCAAGGGTTTTGACATTAATGAAAGTGGCATTTGTGGAACACTTTACCAAGGTGGAAAGGTCTTCATAATTTATTTACGTACACTCTGTCACATTTCTTCAGGCAGTCTTCTGTTCTAGTTTTCAATTACTAGAACAAATATAATTTTAAATAGTTTATACAACTTTATAAAAAAAAAAAAAAAAAAAAAAAAAAAAACTCACTACACACACACACACACATACTCATTCACACACGCTCACGCGCACACACACACACACACACACACACATATTCACATACAAAATAAGTAATATACATACTTCGCAAATGTCTTTCTTTTTCATCTCTTCTCAAATTTTCATTTATGTTTCTAAAGAAATTTATATACAGTAAAGCTGCATTTCCGAGCTAAATTTTATGTAGGCCTTATCTATGAGGCTTTTGCTGCCTTCTTTTTCAGACTTTGTTTCGGCTTGATGAAATTTGTGGTGTAGAAGTCGTAGAAGAGGTAGAAAATTATGAATACATTGGGGATGAAAGCTAAGGCCATATGTATAGGAACTGGACATGTTGGGCTGAGTGCCTGGGCTGCATGAGCAATGATGATGCAAAACTGTATCTGTTGAGTTCAAGCCATGAAGATTAGTATGATTTTGTTTGAGTAGCTACTTCAGTACTTATCTAAATCTTGACTTACCATTTGCATGATAGTGATGTATGGTTTAATCGTATTAAGCATCTTCTGAAGTGTTTCATTTTTGTTGATACTGAGCAGGTAGTAGGTGTACATCACAATGTGAACAATACTATTTGGGATGACAGGAAATGATGCCATTCCACCTTGAATATTACAAATACATTTTTCACTTTGTTTGCAAGTTAGCTTTATAAATATTGTAAAGTTTTGCATTTTCTCACTTACCTCCAACAAACTTTGCTCCGAGCCAACACAGTAGAAATGTAGAGACATGGTGATAGACATGAAGGAATGAGATTTGTCTGTCCTTTTTACGTAAAACAAACACAACCTGCCAATTCAAAAAATCACGAATATGAGCTTGAAGTTTGTACTTCACAAAGTAAAATTTAACTTCTCAATACCCACAGTCTCTGTAAATTCTGATAACTTCAGGAGCATTGTTAGCCACATCATCAATAGCATCTGTTAGGAAAAATCAACAAGTGAAAAGTATGCTGATTTGATTTTTACTAGGAAATACTGTATGCAGAACTTACTCTTATTCCTGTCTCTGAGTAGTCCACTGGCTGACACCCCCACTTGTATGTGGTTGTCCATCCACTTGATACTACCTATTTGAGAAATCCTCTTTTATTTAGACACGAAAATGTATCAGAAACCCTATAGTAGCAAAGTTATAATACCTACTCCGTATACTAGCAGGCAACAGGCAATAACTTGGTAAATGTTATAATAATATATGAATGTGTCTAGTTTGTACGCTGGACGATTCTTCATGTACTTAGGTCCAACCACCAATACCATAAATAAATATGCCAGGGACAGTCCAATTGGCCAAGCTGGTGTTCCCATCAGTGCCCAATCTTTTACTCGGGGGTCTGAAATGATGGAATACTCCTTTAAATATTTCGTCACCCTTGGTGGAATGAGCACTGCACTTTTCACAAAATTCTGCACAGGTTTACTTACCAGCCTGCTCCTCAAACAGCCAGGTCCAATCCTCTGCTAAACCCATTGTTTTGTTTTGTTTCCACAGTTGCACAAATAGTAACAATGATCACTTGAAATTAGACTTTCAACTTCTCTAGATTAGAGTAATCTTGAGGTTTACACATCACCACCACATTACACGTTCCAGGGTAATCTGTTTTGAGTGATGTAGAGGAACTGACTGGCTCCCCCTGCCTTCCTGCGTTGTGCAGGGTTGGTGGCTTGGACACGAATGTAAATGGGGAATGCAAATCATGGCTATTTATTGGATTCGATAGGCCCAGCCTGGCCTTGGGTGTTCTGTCTGGCTACTAATGGTGATGGTAATGGTAGTGGTGGTGGTGGCCTATTGTGCTAAGGAAGACACCACAAAAAGTTTTTACGTTGCAAAAAGTGAACTTAGCAACTTATAATACCTCCCAGGTTTTGATTTGAATGTTTGACATCTTTTATTGCTTCTAATTTTATGGATGATATTTCTTTGCTTACAGTCTAGAGAAAAAATGATACGAGGTGTTCGGCGGGGCTGTGTTCGTCTAAAAGGTGCTGTTATTGGAATTGATGATGAAGATGACAGTACTTTCACAATAACAGTAGACAGCAAAACCTTCCACTTTCAAGCAAGAGATGCAGATGAAAGGGAAAAGTGGATTGGAGCCCTAGAAGACACAATTTTGAGACACGCTCATAAGGTAAACCACTATCTAGATTTTTTTATATATATTTTTTTTTATTATTTTATTTTTGACATTCTTTGTGTAGCAGTTTCTAATGTTGACTGATGTTCTATAGTTGCGGTGGGATCCAACCAAACCTGCACCCTCTGTTCAGGATTTTGACAAGAAACTGATAGAGGCTGATGCTTACTTACAAATTTTGATAAATCAAGTTGAGGTAATGAGTGCATTATCGCTCTAGTGTTTAAAGTGTATTTCATTTTGTTGTACAAAATTCCAACTTAATATATGAAATTGGTGGAATGTTTCAGGCTCTGGAAGAACGAATTGATAAAATGCAGGACCCCTCAGACAAATCACATGGACTTCATATTCGGGACCATGCTAATGTATTTTGTTTACCATGATTCACATGCAGTTTATACAAAAAAGAAAAGAAGTATACTTTGCTAATCCTGTTTTCCTATTTTATTAGGCACTCCTTGAAAATGTGAAACATTCCATAGTACTATTGCAGATTGCTAAGGTAATATTTTATTTCTTTAGAATGCTGAAAATATTACTGAGCTGTTACACTGTCTGTCTGTCATGTTGTTTTTTAATTATTATTTTATTTTTTTGTTAATGAATTGTAGAACACTGCTCATCCTGTCAATGGAATATTTCAACCTGCTACTTCAACCTACACATTGAATGACTCCTCTCCTATATCCAAGCCAGATTCAGGTATTGCTTGTGCATTTTGCTATATCAATGGTTGCAAATCTGTTTTGTAAATCAAGGAAGGTCAAAATTAGTCATGTGCTCACTCTTTAAGTGAATCTGTATGCTTCACGTCTGTTTCAACTAACCAAACTAGCTTAGAGTGAGCATGCTATCTTAATATTTTATGTTCTGAGGGTCTTAAGGTAGGAGTGTCAGTATTGTATGAAATTGTTTTGATACATGGGCCCTACTAAGCTTATACATGTTTCCAATGAAATTATTTTCCTCCTCCTACAAATCCTCTGCACTGCAGGAATGTTTTTTGCATGGTCTGACATTTGTTTTTGTGTCTCATTTTTTGTGACTCTTGGTGACTGGTGCAGCCTGGATAGTATATGTTGTGTCGCAGGACCAGATATGGCAAGTCTCACCTCCACTGTCGTGCACGCTGGCATCGAAATGGGAGCAGATGTGGCAAATATTCCACCTACTTCTCCCACCACTGGACCGCCCGCGCCGCCTGGCTCTCTCCCTCTTTCTCTCTCTGGTTAGTTTGCTATAGTTTTCCTGCTTTTTTGCAATGGGAAAGTGAAGTGGGGTGACTGTTTTATGTATACACTGGTTAATGCTTTCTCTCATTGGTAACTAACCATCATTTTTTCATAATTTTACCTATCTGTCTTGCTTTTTCTCGAGGGGGAATGCACATTGAAAAATCTTGTACAGACTACTCGGTATTACACGGTATTACAGCTGTATTACGCAAAACATTTGATCAATAAAGGGCATATTTTTGTGTTTTTCGGTATTACATTACGGGTATTACACCGTAATACATGGATCAGGTGTACAGTGTATTACGGAAGTGAATTCCCCCTCGCTTTTTCTGTAGTAGCTGGTAATTATCACATTTTTTACTGGTTGGTACATTGCACCGCTCGTTTGTGTTACAGCTCTCAGTGTTGCAGCTGGCACTCACAGACCCAGTATGACACTGCTAGTCCCTGACATTTCTTACTCCAGCTCAGAAGACGAAGACTTCTATGATGCCAATGACTACACCTCAACACCCGGCAGTGCCCAGTAAGTCATTAGACAAGTTCTATTTTATTATTCTCTTTAGGTTTTCCAACAGCGAAAAATAGCGTTCGCGTTGCTTACACTCGGCGCAAGAAGGAGGGAGAGCAGGAGAAGACGGCCTGGGGAGCAGAGAATCACCAACATCAGTTTTTTCTAAACTGTATGCGCGCTTTGTCAGAATAACGAGCACTTAGAGCGGGCTCTCTTGATGGACAAAATGCGTGAGGAAAAAATGCTGTAAAATGGACGGCATGTTTCATAGGAGCCCCGAGCTGCATTATGCTAATTCCATTATTTCGTCGATTCCCTGAACATCTGTAGTGGCGTGGCGTGGCGTGGATGGCAGGCTAGCTTAGCTCAGCGCAGCGGTGACGTTGGGGAATCGACTTGTCATGGTGATGTGACGCGATACGCTGCCGTCTGATTCCGAAGATCGCTTTCGTACCTCCGTCCTTGTTGCACCTATGGCGGTCCCCTATCTTGGGACTGGCGCAGGGCCCCATATGTGCGACAAGGAAGGAGGCGCGAGGAGCGATCTTCTGCTGAATCAGAATCAGATGGCTACCGGGCTGTGCTGGGCCAGACTTCCGACTGATTCCACACACCGTTCTCCTATACATTCTGTAAAGCTCCGTCGCACTCATGGGACCCCTTGCGCGCTGTGCGGAATCAGTCTACTTGTGGCTGGGCTGGATGTGCCTGCCTGACTGCTGTGCTTCTTAGAGCCAAGTGCCAAGTGCAAGGTGGACAGAGCTGGCGTAAGCGCTTTAGACGCGCCGTCGCCCCGCGCGCCGTCCGTCCCAGCCCCAACTCACCCCGCCCCGCCCAGCCCCACCACACCCCGCCCACCCCGCCAATCCTCGCCCTCCCCGCCTCCATGTCACCCGGCGCGGCTCCCCGTGTGCACGTGCACTCGTGTACCTTGCCTTGCCTTGCCGTGGCCGCCATGGCGCGGAGCCGACACTGTAGCGACATTGTTCGCCTGCGGTCGGTGACGAGCGCTGCGCCGCCCCGGCCCCGGCTGCTGGCTTACATTTCCGCGCGAGTCCGACTCAGTTGGCGTGGGAGAACCCGTGTCGTGACGTACATGTCATTTAATTTTTGCCTCCCGCGGTGTTCTGCTTTCGTAGTATACTAATGAGCTGAAGTTTGACGTCGTAGGTTGAGCGCATGTGCCTCCCTCCGTCCCGGACCCGCTTAGCTTAGCTTATGAACCTTAGGTCTCAAAAGACCTCTGGTTTTCACGTCCGCCGTCCCTGCAGGGACCACGCGGGACCACTTGGGACCGTATCCACCCCCCTCCCCCCCTCTCTCTCTCTCTCTCCCTCTCCCTCGCATGAGGTTGGGCGGTGTGGCCTGGCGACAACCGCCGAAGCTTCGCTGAATTTTTAGTCGGTCGTTTTAGACCGAACTTTAGCTTAGCACACAATCCAATCACTCATTCATTTATTGGCTAAGGTCAGCTCAACCTGTGTTGTCTGAACCGTGGGGCCATCCACTTGTGTATGTCATTTGTCAAACTAAAGTAATGGTGCGACCGTGAAAGACAAGTAATATGCTTTATTTGTCGTACAACGGACTCCTTATCCGATTGCTTCGGATGTGTTCAATAATTTGGCCACCTCGACGCTAAAAAATATATTTTTCCTAAATAAGGCCAAAATTTAATTCACTGTTAGGAACCTCAAAATTTTGCGAAGCAATGCGATCATGATTTTGGAGAAACGATCTCGTATCGCAATGATGTACTCAAGTCCAAGAAGTGTGTGATTTACCGCGGGCGGATCATAAAGTAGCCCGTCGGGCATTGTGTGAATCTCACCCAGTCTTAACATCCGTTGCCACCCTCAGTCTTTTTCCTCCCGAAGAGCAGGGAGCAACGCGGCCGTTGGTCAATGGCTCGTTGGCGGGTGTTGGATGCGCTCTGCACTCGATTGGACTTTAGCCCCCAGGTCAGGCTGTGCAACTCGTCTTTGGTGCGCGCTGGGCTGGCTGGCTGCTTTCGGCTAATTTTGTGCTGGGGCGGGCGGAATTTTTTTTATTTTTTTTCAAGAAAGGAAACAGATTAAAAAAAAAAATTCTATTAAAAAAATTGGTTTACTGGGGTCCATATAAAAGGATTAGGAGTCCCCCTACAACATAGACCCCCCGCCAGAAAAAACATATTTCGTAACATATGTAAATACATGAAAAACAAAATTAAAATGTGGAAGGAGTCGTGGTAATTCTCTGTTCGATGGTTTGGTAATTGGGTTTGACTCTTGTTAGATCTGGTAGATCTTACATTGACTTCCGATGTTAAGAAATAATTTAGACAAAGGTGTACAGGCTGTTCGAACTTCATAATTTTACATATACGAGTAGCAAGGGAACGGAGGGTCGCGAACTCGAGAGCAGCAGCCTTTGGAAAGGAGGGAGAGAGTCTTCAGTCGTTACTTTGTAGCAAAGTGCTACAATGCACCTCTGCCCCTGTGACCTCTGGCAGGAACGGTGCGCTGTGTACGAGAAAAACACACCCTCAGCGTCACGTGGTCTGATGGACACAATGTGGTTGACGCTACGAAGTCATGAATAAGAGCCTCGTGGGCCGCGCCGGGCCGCCAGGCCATGAGGGTAGGCTGGTATCGCGCTGCTGGTGGTGCTGCCCCGCCCCCTATGTCCACGGTGCGCGTACATGTAAAACCAAGCCGTGCGATTCCCAGGGAAGTTGGAACCCAAGACACATGCTCTAAAAGTATTTCCCAGGGCATTCCATGGCTCTCTCGGGGTATCTCGAGGAGGGTCTTTACGGAAGTTACCCCTTCGAGACTATCGCGGGGAGCTCCCCAATGACCCTCCTGGCAGACCAGGGAGTATCACGTGGGAAACCCAGAGAATGCCCTGGGAGGAACTGCCAGGCCATGTCGTGGCCTCCAACTTCCCGTGGAATCCCATGGCTTGGTTTTAGAGCGATGTGCGCGTCACGTGGAGACTGGAGACCTGGCTCGGCCCGGTCCACCCCTCCGGCCCTGGCTGAAATCCTGAGCATTGAGCTTTGAGCATTGCGAAGTGAAGAACTAGGCGAAGAACCAAACCGGAATCGAATGGTGCAGGGTATTAGAAGCTTACGCGCTCCACGCGTCTCCTTGCTGTGCGAGCTGTGTAGCTCTCCGTTGTTTACGTTCGCTGTGCTGTGCTTACCGGTTAAATCGTACTTAAACGAGTTGAAGATGCAGACTGATCTTTGGCCAAAATCTCATGCCTGCCGTACCTGAACGCTACGGTCTCAATAGGGTACTCCGCTAGAGCGCTCAGCGGAAGTGCGAAGAACAAAAACGGATACAGAGAGCCGTGGTGGGGGCGGGCGAGCGGAGGAGCGGCGGGTGGTGGGGGAGCCTCCCCGCCTCTCCACCGCTCCTCCGCTCGCCCGCCCCCACCACGGCTCTCTGTATCCGTTTTTGTTCTTCGCACTTCCGCTGAGTGCTCTAGCGGAGTACCCTATTGAGACCGTACTAGCCGAGGTTCGGCGTTTTCGGGTTCGGAGTATACAGGTGTTCTTTCGGAAATCTCGAGGAGGTTTACCGTTCTCCGTCCCCCAAATACCGGACTCCAGCTAGCACGGTCCCGCCAGGTAAATGGATTGAACATAACAGACCGTACTTCTCACCGTACTTTTTATTTCTGGCAGTGAAGGCTTTGCGAACCTGAAAGAACCCTTACATCCTGAAAAGTTTGAAGGGAAATTGACATACTATCACGTTCTCCGGAAAAAAAAAAAATTATGACAGTAAATGCATACAGCCAATAATTTTTTACACAGTCTTTACCTCCACCGGGCGCAGCCGAGTCAGCCGAGTGAAGGGGACACCCCGCCCCCCACCCCCATCACCTCGCCTGCTCTGCCGCCGCAGCGCAGTGTGCTGGCTGGATGGTGCTGGAGGCGGAGCGCCTGTAGACCAGGGGATAGGCAACCCATTCACTGTTATTCAAGGAATGTGACGTCACATTCGTTTTCATTCGTTTAAATATTGTGTCACATTCATTTGAACGTGACTTCACGTTAATTGATGCGCAAATGGCGCCAGGCCCAGGCTCGACCGATTCACGTTTAAACGAATATGACACAACATTCAAACGAATGTGACGCGATTCACATTAAAACGAATGAACGAATGTCACGTCACATTCGTTGAATAACAGTGTTTGACTGTCCTGTATGTGCGTGAAACACCCGTTAAGGTCCAAAGAGGGTCCCATGGGTTCAGAAACTCCTGAAAACCACCGGAGACCTCTGGAAATGTAGCGGTTTGGACTTTGTGAAGGGGAGGGGGTCAGGCGCGGGCGGTGGGGAGTGTCCGCAGGCTGACTCAGAGGAGCGCTCTCCTCGCACTATCTCTCTCGCACCCATGGGGTGTGTCGTATCGGTGCGAGAGGGACAGGGCGAGTAGATTCATGCCCTTCTGATTCTCTGTCTGCAGTCGTGCTCTGCACACTAAATCCCTCTGCATTTTGTTGTACCCGGGTGTTTCTTTGAATGCGTAACAGTGTTGCGGGTTTGCCTACCCCGTTCGCCCGTAAGGCGCAATGGCCCCTGAAGCCCCGGCGAGTATGCAATCCCGCAACACTGTTACGCATTCAAAGAAACACCCGGTACATAACCATGCAGTTTCATAAACAACCATAAGAGTATGCACAATTCGTTAATAACGATGCATAATAATTGTGCAGCATACTCATAATTCCTTATGAATTTGCATGTTTGAGCACAAATGAAATGCGTCAGGGTTTAGTGTGTGTCAGGTCAGGAGGGTCATTGCACGCGGGTCGGGTCCTCCTCGTCGCGCGGGGCGCGGGCTCTACGTACGTGCGGGAGGGGAGGAGGGGTCTGAATGGGGGACCGTTGATAAATAATGTAATGAGCGCAGGGCAGGCGGCCCGCACGCGGCACGCGGCCCCCACGCGGGTCGTGAGTGACGCGGTGAGCCGTTCCCGTGACGTCAGTGTCCTGCCTGGCCGGTGGCCGGCACTGACGCGCCCGCGGCCCGTACCGGCTGTGCTGTGACCGGCTGTGACTCGCCGCCCGGCGCCGGCCCGGCCCGGCCCGGCCCGGCGTCCCGTTGCGAAGTCAGTGGGTGACCCTCCTAGCGTGGCCGCCGCGCCCCGCCCCACCCCGCCCCGCCCCGCCCCGCCCCGCCCCGCCCCGCCCCGCGCCGCCCCGCGCCGCCCCGCGCCGCCCCGCGCCGCCCCGCGCCGCCCCGCGCCGCCCCGCGCCGCCGCCCCGCGCCGCCACGTAACTTTCTCAGGGTTCATACAAGTCTGGAAAACCTGGAAAGTCATGGAAACCAAAAATAAGTTGCCATTGAAAGTCAGGGAAAGTCATGGATATTGCAGGAGGGACGGTCATGGAAAAATTCGGGTGACGGGGAATAATTGTAGGCCATATTTCAGACGCTTCGCCGATAATTTTGAAGTGTAAATTTGTCGATTATTTTGAAAAATTGCACACGGAAAAGTCGTGGGAATCTCTAAAAAATTGGTCTCGAAAGTCATGGAAAAGTAATGGAAAATGCCATGAGCCAAAATGAGGAACCCTTGTGAGCTTTGCAATGTACTCACCCACCAGGCCCCAGGCCCAGGCAGGCCCGTCCTGTGTGCGTGTGTGCTCACGTCCTGCACGCGGGCCGGGCCGGGCCGGGCCGGGCGGGGCCGGGCGGGGCCGGGCGGGGCCGGGCGGGGCCGGGCGGGGCCGGGCGGGGCCGGGCGGGGCCGGGCGGGGCCGGGCTGCTTGTCTGGCGAGGGAAGGTAAACTCTGCCTCATCTCCAACCCTTGTCCACACGACCGCCCCCCTCCCCCTCCACCTCACCTTTGCACAGACCCTCTCCTCTCTATCCCCCACGACGGCGCCTGTCGCGCACTGTTCCTGTTCCATTCCCTTTCTCCTCTCTATCCCTCTCGCATCCCCCGCTCCACTTGTAATCCCTGACTCTCTCTCTCTCTGGCACGGGCGCACTACCCCGTGGTCTGATCAATCCTTACCCCCCTCCCCTCTCCAGTCTGGGGCGGGCAGCCAGGGCAGCGGCGGCTCGCCTCGCGGTGCGGAGGCGGCCAGGCCTGCCAACCGCCGCAGTAGCGTGAGCGTGGCTGCCCGCGGCGCGGCGCTCTCGAAGGCGCGGGGCGTCGGCGCGTCGGTTGGCAGGCTTGCGCGCCTGCGCTGCGGGCTGGTTCCGAGCGGCGTGTCGTGTCGTTGTGTCCTCTCGCTCGCTCCCGACGGCCGTATGCCCCATGAGTGCGAGAAGGACAGAGGGACGAGACTACTGACCTGGCCTGCCTGGCCCGGCCCTGCTGCTGGGCACCATGCCCCGTCGTTAGGCCCGTATGCGTTCGGCCCCTGCGCGGCCCCATGTTCAGCCGACTGCAGCGGCGGATCAGCGATGCCGTCTCCAGCCGGAGGTGAGCGCAGGACAGCGCAGCGCACTGCCAACTGCCGCACCTCTTTGCTCCTGCCGTTTTTGTCTTTGCACTTGTGTCGCTGTTCTCCGCCGCCCTCTCTCTCTCTCTCTCTCTCTCTCTCTCTCTCTCTCTCTCTCTCTCTCTCTCTCTCTCTCTCTCTCTCTCTCTCTATCCTGTGTCCCTTTCTATACCCCGCGCTGCTTTCTCCCTCTTTTCGCTTCAGCTGTGAAGTGGGGGTAGGGGGAATAGGGGGGGGGGGGGGCAACGCCTGACTCGTTACGGGAGTAGGCAGCAAGTGCATTCGCACGCGCGATCGAACGTGTTCACCGCGGCAGCACGCCAAGCGTTTCGGAACTTAGCTTACTAGCAACTGGACTGACCTGAGGGCAATGGGCCCCGTGAAGGGTGAGCCCGCACAATAGTTTCGTCTCTCTATTTTTGTCGTACTCGTAGGTCTCGGCCATAGAGAGCAGAGAGAGAGAGAGAGAGAGAGAGAGAGAGAGAGAGAGAGAGAGAGAGAGAGAGAGAGAGAGAGAGAGAGAGAGAGAGAGAGAGGGGGGGGGGTTACACTGCTCAACGCGGTTGGATAGATGAGGATTACCCTGCAGGTGTTTGATTAGCAGAACAAACGAGAGGGATCTCTCGCGGTCGAAGTGATCGAACTCAACTGAGAGTAAAGGTCAACAGCGTTTTGGCCGGCACGGCGCGCAAACGACCCGCGGACATAAATAAAATGTTTATGTCCCAGGCGGGCCACTCGGGCCAGCCGCCTGGGAGGGGGAGCCGGCTGGCTAGGTCGGGCCAGGCCCCAGGCCCCTTAATATTTTAACAGTGCCCTCCTGGGTTGCATGTGCGGGCTTGGCTGGCCGGGCCGGGGCCGAGCGGGCGGGCGGGGCGGTATGCCTGGCCTGACGGGCGTGTGTTAAACTTGACGCCTCGCCTCTCTAGATCTCCCGGCCCTCTCCTGCTACCCCTGGGCTGAGCGGGGCCCGAGGCTGGGCCGGGCCGGGCCGCGTAGGGCCTCTCGTCCTTGATCTCACGACGTACTTCGTGCCTGACGACTCTATCGGATGTGGCGGGGCCGGGCGGGGAGGGGAGACCTCTCGCTTTTACTTTTATTTATTTTCCTCCCTCTGCTCCCTTTCTTCTCTTCTTTGCTGACTGCGGCAGCCTCCCTGCGGTGCGGGCACAGGGGGGTCTTTGGGGTGTACAGTAGAGGTGGCGTGGCGCCGCGCCGCGGGGGCAGCCCTCCTCCAACGACATCAAGGAGACCGCGGCCGTTCATGAACCCTATGGACCTGCTCCAACGACATCAAGGAGACCGCGGCCGTCCATGAACCCTATGGACCTGCTACAACGACATCAAGGAGACCGCGGCCGTTCATGAACCTTATGGACCTGCTCCAACGACATCAAGGAGACCGCGGCCGTTCATGAACCTTATGTAAGGACCTGCTCCCGAGGGGGCCTCAACTTCTGAAATCATGTGTACACAATCGCTGATATCTTCGAAATCATTGTCAAAAAATGTGGATCTATTTCCGAAAAAATTGATTTAAGTTCGTATTTTGGTCTCATAAAGCTCAAAATAAGCTTGTATTTACTTTACGAATTATTTCTTTCAATTATACGAGGTGTAATCATGTGAAATCATGTGAAATCTTGAAATCATGTGTACAAATTTTGGGTGAGTTGAGGCCCCCTCGCCTGCTCCAACGACATCAAGGAGACCGTGGCCGTTCATGAACCTTATGGACCTCCTCCAACGACATCAAGGAGACCGCGGCCGTCCATGAACCCTATGGACCTGCTCCAACGACATCAAGGAGACCGCGGCCGTTCATGAACCTTATGGACCTCCTCCAACGACATCAAGGAGACCGCGGCCGTCCATGAACCCTATGGACCTCCTCCAACGACATCAAGGAGACCGCGGCCGTTCATGAACCTTATGGACCTGCTCCAACGACATCAAGGAGACCGCGGCCGTTCATGAACCTTATGGACCTGCTCCAACGACATCAAGGAGACCGTGGCCGTCTATGAACCCTGTGGACCTGCTCCAACGACATCAAGGAGACCGCGGCCGTTCATGGACCTTATGGACCTGCTCCAACGACATCAAGGAGACCGCGGCCTATCATGGACCTCATGGACCAGCTCCAATGATGTCAAGTTGATCGTGGCTGGTCATGGACCTCCTCCACCTCCAAGGACATCAAGAATAAGACCGAGGCCGTTCATGCACTCTTAGTTCCTTACGAAGAGCACTCTTCATATTACGAAGAATTGGGTTCGTCGGGTACAAAGGATCTGGAATCACCATATTACAAACCCTTTTTCTTCATATTACAAACAGCCCTTGTTTGTACTACGAACACACCCTCTTCAGAATACAGAGCTCTTTGTGTTACAAAGAATCTGTATTACAGTGGTCTTAAATTCTTTCAGGGTTCACACCGGTCAGGGAAATCAGGGAAAAGTCAGGAAAAATGAAAACGCACTGGAAATCATGTAAAAGTCAGGGAAATTCGATCGAGGTCAAGGGAAAAATCCGAAGATTGGGTGAAAGATTTTTTAATTATTTTCATTTTCAATATTTGCCTTAATTATTCACCTTTTGCTTGCCCTACTGGTTTCTCGTGCGCCCCCCTAAGTCAGGGAAAAACGTGATTTTTCCGTCTGGAAGTCAGGGAAAAGTCAGGGAAAATCAAAATTAGGATCCGGTGTGAACCCTGTCTTTATACGTTACAAAGGGTATAGTTCTTCGTAAGAAATTTACAGTATGGACCTCATGGACGACATGAAGGAGACCATGGCCCTTCATGGACCTTCTCTAAGGACATGAAGGAGACTGTGGCCCTTCATGGACCTCCTCCCCCTCTTGATCTCGCTTTATCCAAGGCACACCTGGGCCCTGGGCTGCCCCGCCTGCCTCCCCCACGGCGCCAATACCGCTGGGTAGGAGCGCCGCCAGCTGTCAGCTGGTGCCTGCGAAGGGGTTTGGAGGGAGGCTTAAGCCTCGAGATCGAGATTCAGCCCGTAACCCGTAACCAGGCTACAACAGAACTGTAACGAGCCCCGGTCCCTGCTGCTGCCGCGCGGCTGCTCGCTCTTGCCCCGCCCCGCGCTGCCCAAGTCCTGCTCCGTCCTGTCCCGTCCGGAGGGGAGGAAGTTAAGGCCTTAGACTCCTTATCGAATGCCGGTGGGGGTGGGGCATCGTGCGAAGGAGGGGCTCACTTCGAAAAATCATTCAAAAAACTAGAAGAAGAAAAACTTTCAAAAATCAAAGTAAGATCAAAGAAGAAAGATACAGGAATAATGAAAATAGTCAGAAATATGGGGTTTGGATTACAATTGATCAAAAAGTGAAATTCTTCTTGAAAAATCAAAACAAAAATCGAATCAAAAAAATTTTAAAAATCAAAAGTAAAGAAAATCATTGTACTACACATTTTGTGTGAGTGATTTCTCCTCTCCCCCTCGGCGCACCCGGGCTGGGCTGGACTGGGCGCTAGGGCTCGCGCTGAACAATGCTCGCAGCGCCACGCCACGCCATACCTCCCTTTCATCTGTGCTGGTGCTGTGCTGTTCCACTCTCTCCTCGACCCTTACTCCTGCGCTGTTCCGCTCACTCCTCCACTCACCTGCTGTGTCAGAAAAAAACCACGCCGTTTAGTACGGTAAAGTCTAGTCGACAATTTGCCTCGTCAGCCTGTACCTGATCGAGTACGGTCCACGGTACGGTCTTTTAAGTACGGACCGGTTATTTTTAACATGGAGTCTTATGGGGGCCACAGTGAATGAGGAGGATTTGCAGTGAAGGCATATTAACCGAAAAATAATAAATGTTATTACATTAGGAAATATATGAAGATGTAAAATAACCAAAAATTACGAAAGTTGGGTGTAATCATGCGTAAGAACGGACTTAATTGCATAATTACTCGTACACATCTTACTAGAGTGATTACCCCCTCGAGCTTCGTTCTATATATCGTCTCGTTGGCTCCGCATTTACACATCCCGTTACCCTCGTTTTCGACCCGCCATCCCCTCCCCCTCCCCCGTCCCGCTCCGTCGTCCGCCCCTTTCGCTCCCCCTCCCCGCCCCCTCCCTTTACCGCCCCGTTCCCCCTCCACCCCCTCCCTGCCCCCTCTCCCCCCAATCTCCTCCGCGGTGGCTCTACAGTTGCTCCCCTGGGAGGCGCCAAGCGCCTATAGCCCCCCCTCCCCCTCTGGCCCCGTAGCGCTCTCCCCTTTCCCCACCTCTCCTCCACCGCCAGCCCCCTCCTGAGCTATAGCTACAGCTGCACTTTAATTTAATGCGGGACAAACACTTTTAATTAGTGTATAGCCTATCAAAAACGCGTGCGCTGAAAAATGATGATGGAGATGGAGAATGCACACTTGATTGAACGTTGTCGTGGTCTTTTTCAAAGTTGTATTTAGCTTTTTTTTTTCAGTTTGGGCGTGCGCTATGCTTCCTCTGAAGGCTCTCAATTGATTTTATCATTACGGCGTGTCAGGCATCGGAGGTCAGGAGAAATATCGACCTCCCACTCTTAAAACAGAAACAAAGGAAAATGACGTTTAAATTATCTTACTGTCGTTCATTTGTCGTCTAATCAGATCATAAAAAGTACCCCTACCCCTATGCCATCCGGGAGCTGATGAATGCCATGTCAAAACCGCGCAATTTTGTAGGATGAAATAAAACGCTGAGGCGAGGCCGGAGCGGGGCACGGTTAAATATTAGCCTTCTTCCTTTCTTCGTTGGTCAAATAATTGCCTTCCGTCCGCGAACAAAAATAGTTTCTAAACCGAGGCTAAGGGAGAGCGGGGCGGTATGCCTTGTGGATAGTGAGCCCCCCGCCCCCCACACCCCCAAGCCACCACCACCGCTTGACCTCCCCACCCCACCTATCAGTTAGAGTCCATCAGTCAGGAGTAGGTCTACATCCATAAGTAAGCACCCTCTATGGCCCCCTCCCGGAGAGGGCTTCCCCCTCCCTGCCCCCCCTACCGATCAGCGTGCCCGGCCATAACCACTTAGCGCCCGCCCCTCCGTTCCTTTCTGACTAACGCCGTTCATAACCATAACCCCCACCTCTATACACAGGGGCGCATGCCTCTCGCACGCACGATAGATCGATCTAACAGCTTCTTATTGTTCGGCCCGGGCGCGCTAACACATGCGGCGAACACGGCCGTGTGTCACTGACCATGAATAAAGGGATCGGGGCGAGGGGACAACCACTCGTGAAATCTTGTGTACAAACCCTCGGAAATCTCGATGAAATCCTCTGAAATCTCGATGAAATCCTACGAAATCAAACTGAGAAATCTGAAGAAATATCATAAAAAATCTCACAGAAATCATTGAAATATCATGAAACCTTGAGGAATCCCATGAAACCTCGTGAAGTCTTTTAGAATTTCGTGGAATTTGGTATATATTTGTAAAATGTACCCGAATGTACCACATGAAATCTTTACAAAATCCGGAGAAATCTTTACGCAATCCATAGAAATCCCATATCATTAGAAATCCTGTGTACACAAGGATAGGGAGTGGTTGCCCCCTCGGATCGGGGGTTGGGCTTTGGAGGGGGCCCTGGCCCTGGCCCTGCTCCTGACGGGGGACGTGGTAAGGCTTGGCACGGAGATGCACTCCGCTGCGCTCCACTCACGGCTGTGCTGGCCTATTTGTGACGCACTCCGCTCCCTGCTCGTCTCGAATAATGCACGCTATTTGCCTGCTCTGAATATTTCACGTCCCTTTTGGAGATAGTTCTGAGCGCAGTACGCGAACAATGGTCATTCACTGTTTTTTCAAAGGTAGTGATCATTGCCATTATTGGCAGTGAAGTACTACCTTTCGTGGCAATGAAGCCCCTTTTGGCAATAACCGGCGCAAAGGCAATAAGACAGAAGTAAGACCTTTGCAGCGGCAATGAACCGATCATTGCCAACCCAATGGCAGTGTTCAATACCAGCCCATCGGCAATGTTCTGAAAGTAACTTAAAATCAATTCACTTTTTCATTCATTGCTGCATTTTGGCAGTACATTATTGCCGACCTTTTGGCAGTGAACGATCATTGCCGGCTGTTTGGCAGTGAACTGTCACTGCCGACATTATGGCATTGAACCTTCACTGCCGATATTTTGGCAATGAACCTTCAATGCCGAATCTTTGGCAATGAACCTTCAATGCCACAATGTGGCAATGACTGAAATGCCAATAACTTAGAGAAAATTCAAAAACTGACTTCGACTCATTGCCAAAATTGGCAATGAATACTGCCTTTGAAACGGCAATGAGCGATTCATTGCCGCTGGAAAGGTCTTACTTTTGTCCCATTGCCTTTGCAGGGGCACTGCCACAAAAGGTAGTACTTTCATTGCCTTTGGAGGAACAGTGTTGTTGGTGTTTACGCAGCTAGCAACTCAATACACACGTTGTGTGAAATACGAAGCGATCGTGTAAGGAGGCAGTCGTCTAGAGTAGACTAGACCGACTAGTTGCAAGTATATTAACACGATATAAATTTCTACTCAGTGACAACTTAAACATTAAGCTTATTTGTGTCCGAAAATGTCTCAAACCGACTCTAAACGAGCGATTTTACTGAACGTCGCCCGTGGAGCTACGGAATCGAGGTCAAAATGTCGCTCCCCCAGAATCTTTTTACGTGACTCCTCGATTTACAGTGAGCTAAAGTCGGTCACTGTGAAAAATACTCGTAAGGGTTACGGGAAAATTTTCCATGATAAAAGTCGTAAAATTACAATTTTAAATTGTAAATTTACAAGCACTCCCTATCGACTTGGAATTGACTGACGAGCAAAAATGGGCTGTTGTAAATTTACGACATATTTTGTAAATCAAAATTACAAAAAAATGTCGTAAATTTACGAGGATATTTTTCACAGTGGTATGGTATAAAACGTCCGTCTGAAACTAGACACAATGCGTACTTTTGAAGTTTTAGTGTGCATCTCCGTGCGCACATTATGTTTACTGTTCCTATGGCCATTGCATACGGTTAGCATGACGTGCACACCTAATATACAGCGTGTATGACCGGCTAAATGCTTTCTGGTCGATTTTCTGTTGAGGCTTATTTGCCGTAACAGACCACCCTGAAAGTTGTTATTAATGTGGAGGGTGAGTCAGTGTTCCTGCCGCGGCCCGCCCGGCAGCGTGGAGCCTCTGGGAAACACACAGCCCCCCTCCTCGCCCCTCCCCTCTCCTCCCTCTCGCGTGTATGGTCGGTGCGAGCGTGCACATTTGTTCCCTCCCACCTTTCACTCTTGCCTTTTTACCTGTTTCTCCTCCATTCCTTTTTTTTTTTCGTGCCCTCCGCCCCCTCCGCCCCGCCCCTCTCACCCCATCCCTCCACTCCCTCCCTTCCCCTCCTCCCTCCTCCCCCCTCCCCCATCCCTCCACTCCCTCCCTTCCCCTCCTCCCTCTTCCCCCATCTCTCCACTCCCTCCCTTCCCCTCCTCCCTCTTCCCTCATCCCGCCACTCCCTCCCTTCCCCTCCTCTTCCCCCATCCCTCCACTCCCTCCCTTCCCCTCCTCCCTCTTCCCCCATCCCTCCACTCCCTCCCCTCCTCCCGCTCCCTAATTTCCGGGAGCGAGAGGCGAGACCAGAGACGCAACGCTATCGAAAGCGATTTTTTCCTCGCTGGGTGGGGGGCGCGATGGCAGCGGGGGTGACGCGCCCCTTTCTCTCGTGTTACACGCCTGCCGGCGATTTATCGACGACGTATAAGGTGTCGGGAGCAGTTACTCCCCCCCCCCCCCCCCCCCCCCCCATTTTCACTTACACTTGCACCCTTTTTCAGCGTGCCACCACGCCCTGCAGCGGGCTGCGGGCGGGGCGGAGCGGAGCTATAGCTGAGGTGGCGTGTGTGAACCCCTGGTCGTTAGGCGGCCGGCGGGCTGGCGCACACCTGTGTGGAGCGCGTTGCCTATCCTGGACCCCGCAGGCGCCCTGGCCCGGGCCGGGCGGGCGGCGGCGCCTCGCATTGGTCCTGTTAACTACTGTTGTGGGAGGGGAGGGGCAGGGAGGTAGATGGCAGGGGAGGGGAGGAAGGCGGCTCACCCCTACACACCTTGTAACAATACGAAGAGAAGAACAATATGGCGGCGATGGGGTGGCGACCACGGTGTCTAAGTGTTGTTCGGTCTCCTCCTCCTCTCCCCTCACTGGTGAAACCAAAGCGTTTTTCAAGCGTACCACACCTTACGCCCTTCTTGAAGCGTACAACTTACGCTCCAAGGCAATTTCCCCCGTTGATTTAGATAGAAAAGGAGTGCAGGAGCTCTTGTACGCGTAAATAAGGGCACGCGGACTCGTACGCTTCAAGAAAGGAGCACAACTGCGCTGTAGTTTTACGAGTGCTCCTATGGCCGGACCGCCGGGCCTCGCTGGTTCTCGCTGTTCTAACTGCCTGTGTCTGTCTGTCTGCAGCGGTCTCCCCATCTTCTCGTCGGCGTCCGACCAGCTGGACGCCGTGGGCCGCAACCCCTCGGGGATGTCGCCCCTCGGGCGCCGCGACTCGGAGCTTTCGTCATCCTCGGTGCCGGTGGGCCCGGGGGGCCCGGGAGCGGGGGCCGCGGGGGGCGGCGCGGGGGCGGGGGCAGGCCGGCCCAGCCTGGCGGGGGAGGAGCGCCGGGGCCGGCAGGGCGTGCCTCCTCTGCTGTCGGACGGATCGCTAGATTACGATGGTAAGGAAGTTTTGGTTTGGCCCATTTCTTTTCCTCATATTGAGTGGATGGCTAACTTATTCAATTTAACACCACTCTGTGACATTTTTTATTTGTTTGGTCATATTCATATGTTTGTTTTTTTCTTGTTTTGCAGCTTTGTACGAGGATGAAGATGAGAGTGATTGTGAGTGATGTTCCATGGAGATAAATTCGGGTAAAAGCTTCTGTGACTTACTTTTTAATGCTTAATCGTTTTTGTTATAATTTTTTGTTGCAGTTGGGCCTATGGAAGCACATGGTTCAGTTGTCACTCATTTATTATCTCAGGTGAAAATAGGAATGGACTTGACTAGGGTTGTACTGCCAACATTTATATTAGAAAGACGATCTCTTCTAGAGATGTACTCGGATTATTTTGCACACCCTGATTACTTTTTGAAGTGAGTGGCATGTTTCATTAATGAGCTTTTGCCTCACTATTGCTTTTATTTTTAATTGTTAATTCATGTGACTTTTATCTTGTCTTCTGAAGAATTGCGGATTTTAAGGACCCCAAAGATAGAATGGTACAAGTTGTGAGGTGGTATATGTCTGCATATCATGCAGGTCGAAAAAGCTCTGTTGCCAAAAAGCCATATAATCCTATTTTAGGAGAAGTATTTTACTGCCATTGGAATGTTCCTGGTCTTCCCCATGGGAACGATCCATTAGTTCAGGATGGACCTGTTCCATGGTGTGATCGCAACCAACTGACGTTCATAGCTGAACAAGTTTCTCATCACCCTCCTAGTAAGTTAAACAATATTGAACAGTCTTGAATTCAGATTGTGCAATTCTTGTCTAATATTAAAACTTTTTTTCTTTTTCTTTTTTTTTTCTTTTTTCAGTTTCTGCATTTTATGCTGAGCATTACAACAAGAAAATAAGTTTCTGTGCACACGTATGGACAAAATCAAAGTTCTTAGGGCTCTCTGTTGGTGTCCACAATATTGGTCAGGGGTGCGTCTCAGTCATTGATTATGATGAAGAATATATAGTTACATTCCCTAATGGTTATGGCAGGTATGATTAAACGTTTTGGGTGTAGTTGATTAGAAATATGACAGACAGTTCTGTAAGAGAGTATTAATATTTTTTTTTGCAGATCCATTCTGACAGTTCCATGGATTGAGCTTGGTGGACCAGTTACAATTTCATGTGCCAAGACAGGCTTCAATGCCACAATTGATTTTCACACAAAGCCTTTCTATGGAGGAAAAAAGCACAGAATATCTGGTGAAGTTTATCAACCAGGAGATAAGAAATCATTTCTTAGTATTAGTGGGGAGTGGAATGGAAGCATGCATGCCAAATGGGCAGATGGGGTCAGTATCCTTGTGTAATGGCCTTTCACAATGTTCTTCCTTTCTGTGCTTTTTTTTCAACATTTATTCTTTTTTTAATTATGCAGAGATCCGAGGTCTTTTTAAATGTCAATGAAATCCCCATCATTAAGAAAAATGTTCGACCAATTTGTGATCAAGATGAGATGGAATCTCGAAGACTTTGGAAAGAAGTCACTGCTGGACTGAGGTATGTTTCACCGTTTTAACATTTTTTACATGTTAGTTATTTGTTGGAGGGTGAAATTTTATTGGCTATGCAATGTTATCCAGACTAAATGACATTGATAAAGCAACTAATGCTAAAACGGAACTAGAGCAGAGACAAAGAGACGAAGCCAAGGAGCGAAAGGAAAGAAACCAGCAATGGGAGACAAAGGTTGGTAGCTACTATAAACTTATCCTTGTGAGCTCATAACAAAGTAAACCTCAACTGGTTCACTGTTATGATGGCTTGAAAGAAGGAAAGAATCAAACCTTGTTTGCGTTGCAGAGCTTCCGAGAGACGGGCGGCGGGGACTGGGTCTACGTCTCGCCACTCATCAACCGCCTCCAGCGAAACGGCACTGCCGAGCACCTGGCCGCGGCGCCCTCGGACCAGCGGTAGTGACGCGCCCCGTGGCACGGCCTACCCTGACCCTCCCCGCAGCGGTATGGGTATCTCTGTGTCACCCCCGAGCCCCCCCGCGTCCCCGCCACCGTCCCCGTCGCCCTCGCCCTCCCCCTCCCGCTCCCTGTCGCCCTCGCCCTCGCCGCTCCCCCCGCACGCCCCGCACCCACTACTGCTGCCCCCGCCCCCGCTGCCGGACCAGAGCCTCGACGACGTGCTGCACGGCGGAGGCCCAGGCGGCTGGTCGTCGTCGACGGAGCGGCCCTGCCGGGTGTCACCCTCGCCGCGGTCGTCCGTCACCTCGCGGAAGGCGTCGTCGTCCTCCGACCGGCCGTGCGTGGTGGGCCCCGGCGCCGGGCTGGACCGCAGGGCCGTGCACTCGTCCCTCATCCTCCACCCGAGCGCCCTGGGCGAGCTCAGGTTCTCCTGCTGCCCCGGAGCCGACCCGGGAGCCGCCGTGGCCGCGGCCCACCCGGGCGCGCACCTCCCCGCCAGGCCCAAGTCTAGCCGGAGGTTGTGGGGCAAGGGCGACCTGGTGCCCTCGCCGTCGCTGCCCTCCTGCACCCTGTACTACGGCGTGGAGCCGGCCTTCGGCGGCACTGGCTCGGTGTACCCGGGCGTGTACCCCGACGTGCTCTGCCCCACCAGGTGCCCGTCGTATCCCTCGTACCCGTGGGAGCGGAGGCCCTCGCCTACCCCGTCCGGCTACGGAGCCTCTCCCTACGGCCCCTCCCCCTCCCCCTCCCCCTCCCGCCCCTGCAGCGCCTGCAGCGCGCGCGCGACCTGCGGGCTGGACTCGCCTGCAGCTGCAGGCTTGCAGTTCCTGTCGGGCCCGGGTCCTGGGCGGACGCGCTCGCGTTGCCGCTGCCGCTGCCGGCCCTGCTGCCAGACCTGGACCTGCACCTGCCACCGCAGCTGCTGCGTCATCATGTGATATAATGGAGAGAGGAACAAGTGATGGTTCTGTTTGTTTGAAACGTATCGTACAGGAGACTGACATCAATGACAATGGCTATGAATGCTAGCAATCGCTCTGATTCCATGTTACTGAGAATATTTTTTTTTTTCTTCTAGTTTTAGTTCTTTGGTCAGGCAAGAGTGTCTGACATTGTTAAAGATGTGTATGGTGCCTAAGTATGCTGTGAGGAACCTGCGCTTGTCACTATTGTTAAGCAGAATGTCAATGATAAACGTTTTGTTGTAACTTCCTAAAATCATACTTTAAAAAAAAAAAAATTAAAAAAATGAGATGATTGACTTGATGATGATCCAGTTTCTTAATTTTAAAATTGAAATGTCATTTTAGTCAAGTGTAGTATACTTTTTAGCTAATTAATAAATTCAGGGTTCCCACCTAATCTGGAAAATAAATATCCTAGGAACATTTTTGTAGAAATGTGCTCATTTTGCCCCATAGTATTAATTATATTTGTTGAAAAACTGCAACTGTAACACCTTAGACTGATGTCAATTGTTTGTCAAAGTGCAATGGTGCAACATTGATAGTGACCATTTCCCTTTTTTTCCCCTCCTTTCTATTGTTTGTAAATGAAATGAGCTTAGCAAGAGTGCCCATGGTGTCACAATAATTGGTTGACTTCATACATCATGCATCATCATGCATGTTTTCAATCAAAATGCTTCTGTACAGCATTTGTCATTTTTAAGATATTTTTATTGATTACAAGTAGATTGCCATGCATGTACATGAAACGAGTTAGTATTTTAACTACTCTATAAAAGTGCTATTTTTAACTACAAAGAGTTCCTACTCATTTGAAGTTATTATTTTGTTCTATTGTCCATAAATGTTTGAACCATGTTCATGTATGTAAAAAATGAAAATTAACTTCTTTACATTTCTAAATATTAACTGTGAACTAATTGATAGTTTGCAGTAGGTTTTTGTTTTGTAATCTACGTTATTTTGATGTGTTTTTCTTTTCTTTTTCTCCCTTTTTACAACTGATGTTTTGTAAATCATTCCCCCTTAAAAAAAATCAAAATGTTAAATACTTGTGTGTTTTGAACTGCTTCTTTTATTTCTGAAGTACCAACAGTGCGGGTTTGCACCACACCATATCTTCAGCCTTGTTCTATTGAATTACTTATTTATTTTTATTTTAATCTGCTAAGTATTGAATGAATCCCCTTCCCCCCTCCCACAATACTGTCAAGTGCTGATTCTGTAATGTAATTTGTTTTTTGGTTTGGTTTATGTGTAATGTGATGTGAACTAATAAGTGACTGATGTGTGATTTGTTATTATCTTTTACATTTTCTATGTAGATATTACATTACTGTGTAAGTAGTTTTTATCTTCCATCTGTCAATATTTGACATTCTAGGTTGTGCCCACATTCCTGTCTGTTTGTCAGACATTGCTTTGAAAATTTTAACTTGAATCTGCCATTCCTCACTCAACTCCCTTATTCAGGAGTTCTTGTAATCTATTTTACTGCTAATGAGATAAGAAATTATTAGATAGAAATTTCCCGAGCACATAATCAGTTAAGTCAAATAAATTTCTCCTAAGCCTTTGAAGTGCTCACTTGTTGATTTTTTGGTGATGGCATTGTGTTCTTGTTGAGTTGCACATTTCATCATCCTATTTAGTAAATCACAAAACTACTACCTGTTGAGAAATTAACCTTCTTCAGATTATTTGAATAAAAGCGTTACTAATGTTTTTTAAAGTACAAAAGTAATTAAGTATCCCAATCTGTTCGTTCATGTGTCGGCACAATACTGTATGTAGTTGTTCCTATTTGAAAGTCGAATTTGATGAAATTGGTTACCAATGATATAAATATAGGTGAAGAACATCCAAAGGCTAGACGTATGGCAAGGTAATATGAAACTTCTTATCTTGTGAATATGTTCATGATACACAGCTCATTTTAAAGACCCTGTCCTACTTTTCACCTGGCAAAATTTCTGCTCTCACATTGTTAATTTACTGGTTAAGTGGCCAAGACGTACAACAGTGATATTTAAGAGTGATACCAATTTTATCAGAAATAAAGGTTTATCAAAGAAATTGGATGTACATGGCAAAATATATCCTAGAAATCTGAGAACTGAATTGCTTGTTTTTAGACAATCTGTTTGTCCTGCCTGCACAAACCATACCAAATTTAGTCAAGCCCACTTTTAACGTATCCTGATAAAACAACGTAATCAGCGTTACAACGTAGTCTTTTATGAACCCCAAACGTAGTTCCAACCATGCAAACTGACCAGCACGTTTATAACATATTCCCCATTATCATATTTCTTTTTGTTGGTCCCGAATTCATCACAAAGGGGTTGCCTGTAAGAAAGTTAATCATAGTGAATTTCAACTGTATTGAGCATGATGAAAATAATATGATGGAAAATATCACTCTTTTACTTTGAACTTTTAAATATGAAGAATATTATGAGAATAAGGAAATTCTACATTAAACTTCTCTGAGGATGTGGTCTGCCAATTATATGTTTGATATTCATTTAATAAAAACTTGGGAAAATTAAGAATTCTCAATAAATACCTTTTTTATTTTTCATACCGTTACACACTGATCCAGTCTTACATTTACAAGTGTAACACATAGGATCAAACCACAAAAATTCTAGCAGAGGTGCATTTTAAAGGAAGAAGATGTGTGAAATGTAATTCAGAATTACTTTTTGAAGGATTGTTCAAGTTAAGAAAATTTAAAAAATGAAAACAGGAAAAGAAAAGATTTAACAATATTTTATAGAGTGAGCAACAATGATCAATGAGGGAGTCTTTAAGTTTTTGTCTTGTTTTGAATTGGAAGAAACAATTTAAATTCTGCAGGTAACTCGTCTTCAGAGTACAGCCTATCTGAGAAGTACACTCGGCGAATTCTGCAGTTTGCATGAATCTGCACTCGTAGAGTTTCTGCATATGTTGTTCCGTAAGCACGTCTGGTGAAGTCACTCAAATTAAACTGTATTTGATTCCATCCATCATCCAATCTCATTGGCATTGTACAAATAAATGGCTTCACTCGGGTAGTTGACTGATAGTTACTTGCTCTGAACCTTCGACGTACATTCTTGTCATCTAGTACCTGCAATGGCAACAAAAATAAATTGGAAAATGATGATCTTTCATTTCTTGTACTGTTTGAAAAAGATAGAATCAAATAAATAGTCAGTAAGAGCTTTCTAACCTGAATTTCAAAAGTGAAATACTTTTTCAAATTCTTGATTATCATAACGAGGAATGATAACTTGATTCCTAGAGTCTTCTTTGGATCAGCAGGGCAGGTAATGTAAGTGGTACTAACGTTGGTCCCAACAACTTCCAACACCAATGACTGGATGTCGCCATCAGTAATCCTCTTGATGTGTCCATTTCGAACCTTTTTGTCCCAGATTTGCAGAGGTTTACTTCCAATACTGTAGAGTATGGACAAAAATCCACTCTGAAACGTGTTTTTGAACATTGTTCTCTGTTCTAACCTAATGACGAACCGTCAGACCGCTGTTTGGATGTTCTGTTCTGTTTTGTTTGGATCCGCGGGGAGGAGAGGAAGGAGGTGGGGTGGGAGCAAAGGGTGGGAGCGGTGGGAGAGGGGAGCAGGGCAGGAGCAGTGTTGCCAGTAAAGTACAAAAATTATCGCGAATACACGAGTATTTTGGGGTATTTCCGCCTGTTCAATGGGCAAAACCTCCATAATCTGAGACTTATTTATGCTTAGAAGTCAGCTAGAGAAAGCCATCTGATGTGCACTTGCGTATTTGGGCAACTTTTATGACCACTGCTGTTGGTAGCACTGTAGCAACTTTATAAGAAAAAGTCTGAATGCAAAGTATGGAAACACCATCAGCCTTTGGGGTATCACGGACTTCTTAATAACTCTAAAACATGGCAAGGATGCACGGTGGGCGAACGTTTTTCTGGAGAGACCCGAAACCCCTCCCTTCTGTCGACTTTTTTCTTCAAATTCTATTAAATCAGAAAGCCCAAAACCGCATGTTGAGTATACAAACTTCTCATACAAATAGTGAAATTCTTTCAAAGATAGTCTCACTGTCGAAAGGGACGACTCCCGTCACACCCCACACCCAACTCCAGTTTCTGACTATTCGCAGTCAAAGTGGTAGTGGGGGAACAGTACGAAATGCAGCCCGTTTTTACCGATCGTATGGGAAATCAATCAGCTATGTTTACAACTTGGGTGTGAGGTGAGGGTGGGTGAGGGTGAGCGAGAGGCGAGAGGAGAGGAGAGGAGAGGAGATAGGAACAAATCAGAATGAAACGCTCTGCTCCCGGGCTGAAGCAACTAAACTCTGCACAGCTGACACAGAACACGATTTTGCTGTGGGCAGGACGGCATTTTGCACAGCATAGAAAAACCAAAGAAAAACAAACTAGGACCTGTCAGGACAGGGCAGTTGAGCTCATATGTCATTTGTGTGTCTGATTTTAAAAAAAAGTTTTTGCAATTCAAAGATATTGATTATTTATATGAAATTTTTTTTGTTAAATATGATTTAAAAGATTGTTGTATTTCAATGAATCAGGGAATGGGTGTTTAAAATAAACGAATTTTTTTTTTTTCAGAAAAATGTTATTTTCTTTTCTTATTATTTAATGTAATATTTTTCAATTAAATTGGTTTTATCAAAACAATGTTGGTCCCCTTGGGTGATATAAAGAAACTCCTTCCATAATTTGAAGGATTTGAAGTTATCTAACATGCGCACCGTGTTATCAAACACTTCAAAAGCAATACCTATTCACATCATCGAGGTTTAGCATGAATTTTTGTTTCCAAATATTTGGAAAAGTATGTAACGTCTTGTTAAGATTAAGGTGGAACTCCAATGGAACAATCTACGCTACCCATCACCCATCATTCGCCACCCATCACATGCGATTCAGTGTTTTTACATTCCAAAATACAATCATGAGGTGTGTAGTCATATTCATTGTTCACACACATCCTAAGTCTTAACCACAACCCGAGTTGCACCCGTAAATACACGAAATAGCAAGTGATGGGTGACGGATGATGGGTGATGGGTAGCGTAGATTGCTCCATTGGAGTTCCACCCTTAGTATTGTCACAGTTGCATGAAGAACATTTTCTTAATATCTTATTATTAGGTTGTTTTGCTCTTGGTGCAGGTTCTGTCATGTCTTCAGCATTTACAATATCAGGTTCTGTGATTTCTTCAGCATTTACAATATCATGTCTCTCATTTTGCTGTGACGTACCAGAAACCTATTATTTAGTTTAAAGACATGAAAATAGACGCAGCATTATTATTTGAAATTGTTGTAGGTCGTAATTACAAATTAAATAACATCATATTACCACAGAACTTAATTTATCCCAGTTAAATATTGAAGTTGTTTCATTTTGAATGGATATTACAATTATCGATAATAATGGTTGCCCAAGAAACCTGTCTTTTAACCATTGCAAATATGTGAAACTCACTTCCAAAAAAAAATAACTCTCCTGCATAAGCAGCATATTCGCTTCGCAAACTACCCTGCAACTCTTCTGAATAAGCAGCGTATTCATAGCGCAATCTCTGAAATCTGCTCTGGTCACTCATTTTTAACTTTATCATCACAAGAATATTCTTCTCTACAAAATTGTGTGTGTAGGGGCTTGTTTTTGTTTTTGTTTAAAACGCGCCTCGCGCCTCTTTCGTTCCATAACTCGTACATAGAGCGCTTTAGTCGATCCCCCACCACCACGCGCGGCTCCCCCGCTCCCCCGCCCGCCACCCACCCCGCGCGGCTCCCCCCACCCGTTGCCATAGCGACCCGGGTTCCAAACAACTTGCGTGCAGCGGACGCCCGTAACCTCTTTCAACCTGCTGCCGCGTTGATTTCTGTTGACATTGGAAGTGTTTTGGAAGAGTTTTCGACGATGTCAAGAACGGGGCCGGTTAAAGTAGCCTTGATCACTGAGTTCTACTCCAAAACCAGCAAAACACTGATCCGGCAGCCAGTCGGCAGGTTCTTGGAGGTTATTGCGGCGCAAGTTGTTTGGAACCCGGGTCGCTATGGCAACGGGTGGGGGGAGCTGCGCGGGGTGGGTGGCGGGCGGGGGAGCGGGGGAGCCGCGCGTGGTGGTGGGGGATCGACTAAAGCGCTCTATTCGGATTCACGTTCAATTTCATAGACAGGTTAGGTGGCACAAACGCTGAATAATTTACCATGTGTTAAATATACCATGTGCATCAACATTTGTTTGTGTCATGTGAATTCGGAAGCATACTTGTATATTAATTGTGACGTGTCATTACTTTGCCTTAAATATGCAATCCTTTGAAATGTACCAAGTCGAAAGTTTCCATTTTGTTGTTTCATGTTGGCTACAGTGTCATGTTACTTTTTTCGCGATGACCTCTTGGACATGGATCCTAAAAGTTGAGTATTCTTGACATGACATGTCAGACCAGTTCATGCTCAACTTAACTAGGTGGATCTGAAAGATCGTGTTGGCTTCGCTGGCTTTATTCATTTGAATGAATGAATCAATTGAACAATGTTAAAATAATTGAATTAAATTTGAATTTTGAAAGTGCTGTTATGTGGTACTGTGTTTTGTGGTCAGCTAGGTGGATGTTCACTATGCTGAATGGAAATTTATGGATGGAGAAGAAATGTCTATGACCGCAACTTTACCTGATTCTGATTTGTCAGAGAACTGATGTATACTTCTAGGTATGAGGAGAACTCATATGTAAAAATATTTGGAATGTCAGTCAATGAAGTATGCGTATCTGAAACAATGTCGTTCAACAAATTTGAACGGCAAACTGTAGGAGCTTCATTTTCTTGAAATGATTGAGTTGAAATTTCAGTCACTGAAGTGTATTCATTTAAAAAATATCATATGAATTTGAAGCACAAACTGTAGTAGTAGTGCTGTGGGGAGTAAATTCATTTGTGGCAGCGACAGGCATAAAACTTGAAAGTTCTGGAAATATGTTTCTCCCCCGTCCTGACACTGGCACAACTTTGTTGACGTAAGTCAAATTTGAATCACAAACTGTAGTAGATTCATTTATTAGAGAGGCTTTGAGTTTCACGAACATCTCTTTTGGATAAAGGAATGGTAGGAATAGCTCCGTTCTTTAACTTTCGTAATCCTTTAAATTCATTCTTGAAATGATCACTACACGGGTAAGTAGTGCTATGGGCAGTAACCTCACCACATTTATTTTGATTTATGATAAATTCTACCCATTTCTCTGAAACTTCAGGATCCCAAGGAGAACAAGTTTGTCAAAATGACGTCAGATTTAGCTCATTTTGAGCTTTGAAGTCAAAATTTCGTCCTCCCAGGTATGGACTTAGACGTCAAAATGACGTGTACGGACCCCTTTTTGACCTTATTTTGACTTCGTGTTCTCCTTGGGATCCCGAGGCAACCTGATGTTTTATTGGAGCAAATTTAATATTTACCTCAAATTTTATCATACTTCATAAATCAACATCATATCTCACCCGTTGTAATATATGTTGCTAGGATGCATCGTGTGTCATGGAAAGTAAATTGTAGGAAAAAATCCAAAAATCTAGAAATTCCGAATTATTTTCGACTACAACAACAATAACAATCCCGCCCAACGCGATTCAAACATAAGGGATAAACAAACAGTGCGGCAACACGGGACACAAAATTAAGTGAATATTATGAGATTAATTAGTCAATGTAACTGTTTTCCATAAAGTTAATACAAAAATATTTTATATTCCCGAATGGTTTATTTTTATTTTCCATGAAAACTTGCGAAAAGTCCGGTTTTATCGACACTTTTTTGTTACTGGTTTTTGTGTTTTTGGTGTTGGTCAGCCCGGAAGGGACCGCGATTTGGTCCGGGTTCCAGCCAGCCCCCCTCAACGTCGATCCCTTCGGCTTCGCCTCAAATAGATTTACTTTTCTTCTTCTATTCTATTCCGTAACGGTGGCTCAGCCAATAAGTTAGGGAAATGGCTGAGAAACATAGCTTGACTCAAGCACCAGGGAAACATAACCTCCTAAACCATCATTGTCATTTATTTAAAGTGGACCATAATGAACGGGTTGCCCGGAATAGAGATTGTTTAATTGCTTGAAATCAAAGTTTCTCTTTGGGAAGAATGGCGAAGAACGCTTGATGTGGCAACAATACGGCTTATCGTTGAAACTCCCACACCGACACCGTTCAAAGCCCTGCCGTCCCTATGTATGTTTTAGTTAAAAGCATTGAATGTACGCAATAAAGCGTAAATTATCCTTAAGCAGACACCACATGAATTTATCTCACTCTGTAGCCTACAAGTTTTATTTCACCCTTTGATCCATCGATTTGAACAAATTTTTGATTTTTCACAATTTTTAATAATTTTACTTTTTTTTTACTTGAGTTGGTGAAAGCTACTGTACTGAAACGATCCTCCAAATTTGAGCCCGAAAGCACAAGGATTTCCCCCCAAAACAACGAAAAATACCATCTCTCAGACCCCTTTCCCACGGGTTTGAACCCAAATAACTCCTACATTTATCGATCTGACGAGGAATTCATGAAGAGGAAAAGTTCATCAATTCAAAAATACTACCCAGCAAGCCCACTTTCGAGTATGTAGTCTCCGTGGCTGTCAAAATTGTTTTCTCTCTCGCTGCCTGCTCGCCGCCTATTCCGAGAGCACGTCCTTCCCTCGGCCTGAGAGCCCGAATATGTCATATCGATGAAACTTCATCATTTTTGAAAGGTTGTGTCTGAAACTTTTCTGAAACGGTAAAGGGATGAATTTTAGTCCTTTTACATTCTGTACTATTTTTTGTAGGTGTGATAGCTCCACCGCAAATGTTATTTTAAAAGAACGGGGTGGCGCGTGTTGCGGATTGCCTACCCGTCTTTTCCGTAAGGCGCCATGCATAGGTGTCGTATTGAAAGTTAAGGAAGAACGTCGAACTTCAGGGGTTTTAGTCGATCGGAGATGTTGCAGAAGTGTTAACTCTTCGTTTGTAACCAAGTTTCGTCTGTTTGGAGGGTTTTTGTACGTTAGGAAAACCTGATTTCTAAGATGGAGCTTTAGACTCAGTTGTACATCAAAATGATGAATGTAATTGCTCCGTCACGATATAAGCTACAATCCTGCATCAGATTTATTTGTATTAATAAAATCTGATGCACCACAATGAAATAGTTGATAAGTGGTGATGGTGCTGTTATGTTTTTATAGTCCTTTTCATTCTGAGATAAACTTCGAAACTAATTTTCTGTAAACTATAGTGTTTAGTATTATTTAATTTACTGCCAGTTTTTTTTTTCTTTGGTTTGAATTTGATGAGAAGCAATCCCTTGAACAGTTTGATTCTTTAATAATGCATTACAAGGAACTGATTAAGATGCATGCATTGAGTTTTGTCGTAGAGGAATAGAATTTGAGTTTTTCACAACCAGTGTATTTCTGACCAGACCAAACAGTTGTGTTCTCAACAGGATCCCCAAGCATCCCAACATTAGATTAATTTTTTCACAACCTGATAAAATGTGAGCATTTTCAAATCAAGATTAACTCAGACAAATATTCAGGACGTAAAATTCTACTAGTGAAGTGAAGCTGTACAATTCCTTCTTGACTTAGGCATTAATCTTCCAATAATAGGCTCAAAGAACTCTCTCAATCTCGAGTAGGGATGGAAAGAACAAACAAGATTAACCAATTATTCGAACAAAGTAGTTAGTTGGACCCCAATTCATCGGTGAAAACGTTTGTTTTACTAATGAAAATACATTATTGTGTTCTAATGAAGTCTGACTATATTTCCAACTGTGCTGCATGTACTCTTGCTGAAATAGTTACTGAATAATGAATAATGAAAATTCAAACAAATAACCCAATAACCGGTGAAATTTTGAGTTCAAGCACCGATTAACCGAACAAAAATATTACCTTTCCAACCCTAATCTCGAGCCTTCAATTTGGATTTTCAGCACCCTGAAATCAACCAAAGTTATCTTATGTCCTCAGACAGCTTTGGAGAGTGTTCTAGTTGTCATCGGTCTTCTCAAATTTTATCAGTTACTTTATTATTTAATGGTGCCACGTGAAACAACATATTTTTCTAGTTTTGATTTGCTGTTATTTTTTTTTCTTAAGTAGTATTTTAACCGATCACTAAAGCAAGGCTAACTCACACAAAAAGACATAAACAGAGAAGGTGAGTGCAGCAGAGCAATAGTATGGACTAGCATACAACATCAACCAATAATATTTCTTTATCAAGTACTACAGTGTTTTAAATATCTTTCCGACAAAATATCTCGCATGAGATGAGACACATCAACGTATTTTATTTACATTCGACGTTATCGCTGATTTTCTTCTGCTAGCAGGCAATCACCCCCACAACCACCCCAACCCGACCCACACCCAACTTACTTCTGCCCTCTCCCCCCCTACCCCTCCGCTGAACTCTCCCAAACGAGCACGAGCAAAGGTCGGATACACTCAACCTGATCACACCCACCTTTCTTGCGCTACAGCGCCCACACTGGCCCACACCCAACACCATGAGCGAAAGCCGGTTACACTCAGCCTGACCACACCCAACTAGGGAAACATAACCTCCTAAACCATCATCATTTATTAAATTGGACAATAATGAACGGGTTGCCCGGAATAGAGATTGTTTAATTGCTTGAAATCAAAGTTTCTCTTTGGGAAGAATGGCGAAGAACGCTTGATGTGGCAACAATACGGCTTATCGTTGAAACTCCCACACCGACACCGTTCAAAGCCCTGCCGTCCCTATGTATGTTTTAGTTAAAAGCATTGAATGTACGCAATAAAGCGTAAATTATCCTTAAGCAGACACCACATGAATTTATCTCACTCTGTAGCCTACAAGTTTTATTTCACCCTTTGATCCATCGATTTGAACAAATTTTTGATTTTTCACAATTTTTAATAATTTTACTTTTTTTTTACTTGAGTTGGTGAAAGCTACTGTACTGAAACGATCCTCCAAATTTGAGCCCGAAAGCACAAGGATTTCCCCCCAAAACAACGAAAAATACCATCTCTCAGACCCCTTTCCCACGGGTTTGAACCCAAATAACTCCTACATTTATCGATCTGACGAGGAATTCATGAAGAGGAAAAGTTCATCAATTCAAAAATACTATCCAGCAAGCCCACTTTCGAGTATGTAGACTCCGTGGCTGTCAAAATAGTTTTCTCTCTCGCTGCCTGCTCGCCGCCTATTCCGAGAGCACGTCCTTCCCTCGGCCTGAGATCCCGAATATGTCATATCGATGAAACTTTATCATTTTTGAAAGGTTGTGTCTGAAACTTTTCTGAAACGGTAAAGGGATGAATTTTAGTCCTTTTACATTCTGTACTATTTTTTGTAGGTGTGATAGCTCCACCGCAAATGTTATTTTAAAAGAACGGGGTGGCGCGTGTTGCGGATTGCCTACCCGTCTTTTCCGTAAGGCGCCATGCATAGGTGTCGTATTGAAAGTTAAGGAAGAACGTCGAACTTCAGGGGTTTTTTCATTCGATCGGAGATGTTGCAGAAGTGTTAACTCTTCGTTTGTAACCAAGTTTCGTCTGTTTGGAGGGTTTTTGTACGTTAGGAAAACCTGATTTCTAAGATGGAGCTTTAGACTCAGTTGTACATCAAAATGATGAATGATTGTTATATCAAGTTAAGACGCGCCTCGAAAGCGTAAGCGAAAAGCGCAAGCGAAAAGCGAAAAGCGTAAGCGTAGGCGTGCGGGCAAGCGCTGTGGTGGGGGTTCGGAGCGGTTCGGAGTGGCTCGGCATGCAGGCGCAGGCCGGTCGGTGCTGGGCGATTCGAGCCGAGAGCCGAGCCCGAGCGACCGAGCGGCCCGCCAGAGTGCCGAGTGGACCCGAGCCACTCCGAACCGCTCCGAACCCCCACCACAGCGCTTGCCCGCACGCCTACGCTTACGCTTTTCGCTTGCGCTTTTCGCTTACGCTTTCGAGGCGCGTCTTAACTTGATATAACAGATATAAGCTACAATCCTGCATCAGATTTATTTGTATTAATAAAATCTGATGCACCACAATGAAATAGTTGATAAGTGGTGATGGTGCTGTTATGTTTTTACAGTCCTCGTTTCTGAGATAAACTTCGAAACTAATTTTCTGTAAACTATAGTGTTTAGTATTATTTAATTTACTGCCAGTTTTTTTTTCTTTGGTTTGAATTTGATGAGAAGCAATCCCTTGAACCGTTTGATTCTTTAATAATGCATTACAAGAAACTGATTAAGATGCATTGAGTTTTGTCATAGAGGAATAGAATGTGAGTTTTTCACAACCAGTGTATTTCTGACCAGACCAAACAGTTGTGTTCTCAACATGGTCCCCAAGCATTCCAACAATAGATCAAGTATTTTACAACCTAATAAAATATGAGGATTTTCAAATCAAGATTAACTCAGACAAATATTCAGGATGTAAATTTCTATACTATTGAAGTGAAGCTGTATTCACTCCGAAAAGACTCAAAAGACTTCATAGCAGGTAGAGCTTTAAAAAATTTGCGTCCGTAAAGAATCTATGGAACGCTTGGATGCATCTTCAGATGTTTTTCTGAAAGAATTGTAAATTTTTAAGATTATTTTTCTGGATTACAAAAGAGGTCGTACCTTCCTTTTTATTTCCTCTCTTCCTCCGTTACAAGTACTTAAAAAGTTTGGTGTCCTTGAATTTATCCGCAGTAAAAGCTTTGCTTCCCATTTTGAACTGGGGTTCAGGCAAGTGGTACTTTGGCGGCACAAATACTGAGAAATATCCCATGTACATACCGTCATTCCATATTTTAAAAATTTTTACACCTTCTAGCTCTAGAGAGTGCTCTGGCTTTCATCCTTCTTCAGATATTTTAGATCTGACTTTATAAAGACAAGCAGGTGCAATGTATAATTTTATATTTGTCAAGTCTGCTAAAACCACATTTTATTCTTTTGAAATTTCTTTTCAATGAAAAAGAGTGACTAGATGCAGGAGGGCTTCTCGCGAGCAGAGTAGCGAGCGAACCGGGCACCGAGCCGAGCGAGCGAACAGCACGAGCGAGCGAGCGAGGAGCGAACGAACAGCGCGGGCGAGCGAACGAAGAGCGCGAGCGAGCATTCAAAGAGCATTGCAGTGCTCGCTCGCTTGCCCGGTTCGTTCGCTCGGTGCTCCCGTTCGCTCACTCCGTATTCGCTAGCTTGCCTGGTTCGCTCGCTCAGCAGCGTTCGCTACTCTGCTCGCGAGAAGCCCTCCAGCAGAGCTTTAGTATAGATTTAATGTAATTTTTAATTAATTTAAAAATTAAAAAAAGGGAGGCTCAATCAAATACTGTATTACACATGATTACATATCTTCCAACACAAGAAATACATCAACGCATTTTGTTTTCTTCTGCGTTCTTCTGCTCGGGAGCATTCACCTCCCTCCCACACCCAACTCGTCTGCCTACCCCTTTCTTCCGCCTACACCCAACTCGGACGAAGCTCCACCAAGAGCAAAAGCCGGCTGGACTCAACCTGACCACACCCAACTCCATGAGCAAAAGCCGGCTCCACTCAACCTGACCACACCCAACTCCACCTAGAGACCATCACACCCAGCTTGAGATGGGTGAAGTTGGGTGTGGATAAGGCAAATCACAGCACAGACGGCTCAGTGTATGCAGCGTCGTATTTTTCATAGTCCGCAAAGCGAGGGGCACAGGCCAGTGGTGGGGGAACCTGACTGCCAATAGTCAGATACGGGAGTTGGGTGTGGGTGTGACGGGAACCGTCCTGTCGAAAGTGAAACGCAAGAAATTTTTCTAGTAGCTAACTAAATTGTTATTGGGATTTCGCCGTACATCTCTATATAAAAAATATTTTATTAAAACTCTTCACTTTTAATTCAGAGTTCAGAGTTCTACTTTATTTATTTAGTATGAGTTTGAATGAGCACATAAAAGTTGAGGACGATGGAGATCTATCTGACGACGAGAAGAAAAAACTGTAAGGATATAGAAATCTATTTGCTAGGCTAGGTTACGTTTATCACTAAAATGACACAAAACTTGTTATGGGAAGAATACCAGCCTGCCTTAAGTGCTATCAAAAGGGTTTTATAAGAGTGCTTTCTTATATGTAGTTCTAACTTCTATCTATGGTGCTAAAATCGTAATTTTAACATGTGTCACAAGTGCATTACAGGCGGTTCGCCTGTGAAGTATTTTCTATGAAAATTATTGATAACAACAAGAATACTTGTTCAGTTATCCTTTATATGTTCTCAATGCCTCTGTTTTATTTGGGATGTTCCTTTGAGGCTCAACCTTTGTACAATTCATTCATAACTTTTCATTCTCCTAAGAGATTTCCTTTCCACCTGAACTCAAAATGTGGCTTTGATTTGCTGTTTGCAGTCTTGAGGATGGTGTGTTTACAACAACAGCTACACCTAAGCTCACATATAACTGGGTGGATATCACACAGGAATTTACTTCCCTCGCAAAGAGTAATATTTATCAATGTGACATATTTAATCTTCACCTGGCATTCATGATCTTGAATGTTTCTAATGTGTGCAATTTTTTTATGCAGCTCTCAACCTTGGCGAACTATTGCTCGATGACCACTTTGGGCTCTATGAGGCCATGTCTGCTGTGGAGATGATGGATCCTAAGATGGATGCAGGAATGATGTGCAATCGTAGTGACAAACCAACACTAACATTTGACAAGGGTGTTGAAGTCAGTATTGTATCACACCTCTTTAAACATTGAAAAAAGTTAAAATTAATTTGTATTCTCCTTTTTAATTTTATTTATCAGTTGGGAGTTTTGCGCCTGGAAGGAGTAAATTTGTCAGAACAAATTGGCATAATGGACCAGGTCCTTGCGTGCTTCGTCTCATGGATAGAAGGAAATTCACTTGCTCAAACTGTGTTTGCTAATCTGTACTTACACAAGCCATTTTCTATTGAGGAACGCTCTCTTAAAGCATTTTGTATCACAGCCTACAAAATGGTGGAAATCATCAAACATTTCATAGATCAGTAAGTTTTTACACCATCCTGTTACTTTTTGTACTTCTTAATTAGTTTGTATCAAATCACCTTTCTTATGTTTCATCTTAGGGCCACAGTATTTGAAGAGGAAGATTATCAACCTATGCAATATGGTTATCGTTTAATCCCAGACGTGTCTGAACAAAGGACGGTGGGTATGCTCCGGGAAGTAGAGGAAGACTTTTTTCGAAGACTGAGACAACGGCCCTCTCAAAAAGAAGTTAGTCACCCATCCTTAATTGTGAAATCACTCCCTTGCATTTGAGTGCTGGTGTCTCTTATGAGCAATTTCTTTCCAGGCCGATTGCCTTGGAGCTTTACTTGCACGAATAAAATTTATAAGGCTCCTGTATTCTGTTCTTGGTGTTCTTGGCCGTCAAGATTCTGAACCTGAAGCCAGAAAAGAATTGAGGCCTGAGAGTGAACTTCACAAGGCTCTCAATATGTGCTCTGAACAGCTAACCATTATGCGGAGCACCATACCTCTGGGAATCCCATCTGGTAAGCTCAGTGGAATAGCTAGATTTACTTACATTTGTACATGAAGTGTTTAATTAGATTTTGGTATGGTGGTTGGTGTTTACAGATTCACCTAAACTTGGCTTTGAGCCTCTGGCAAACCAACGTCTTTTACCTCCAACATTTCCGCGATATGCTAAAATAAAATCACGGGATGAAGCTTTCAACTACTATGATGACCTTATTCAGCGACTTAAGGTTGTTTGCAAAATTTACAGTCACGCCTCCTTTCATACTGCCTTGGTAAAACACTTAATTTGTTAAACTTCAAATTATCCATTATCCAAGTTTCCATGCAAATATAATTTTGCCATTTTATTCCACAGGACTTTTTTATGGAGTTTAGTAGGCAAAAACCATGTCTTTTATCTAGATCAGTACTTCAAGTACTGTACATTCCTCAGCCATCCAGTCTACTGACAAACACGCGAGTAGTTGAAGTCTTAAGGGAAGCTGCAAAGTCATTTATATGCCCACCATCTCTGGCATCGAAAACATTACTTGCATCTAACACACAGGTAAACTTCTTACTTTGTACAGAAAAAGCTGCGCATGACATCTCCAATTTCAAGTGACACTTACTGTGAGCGCATTAGTCATATTACATGTAAAAAATATGTACATTTAACATTTATAGTTTTTTCTGCATTTAACAATTTGATTTTAGCTCAAGTACGGAAACATAATGAGTAGCTTGTACAGTATTTTAATTTACATTGGTTTCTTCTGTTTATGGACTTGTTGATCCATTACCGATTACTTTTGCTGTATTATCTTTTGATTCCAAAAACTTCCTTCAGGCTAAGGAGTTTCTTGATATGTTTCTTCTTCACTGTGGCCGTCCATTTGTCCAATTAATACAATTATGTGGCCACAACCGAGCAAGACAAAGAGAAAGGCTTGCACACCTACTTGAAGACTTTTCCAACCTTCAGGATGAGGTAAGATTTTTAAATAAATGCTGAGGTATCAGTAATGATCATCCAGTAGTGAGATTATCTTTTGAATCTTAATATTTTTCCATAAACATATTCTTTTTTACCAGGCAGAAAAGGTTGATGCTTATCTTCACAATTTAACTTCGAAATCAGAGGGAAGAAGATCTCACCTAGCCTGTTTTGGCACCTGGATTCTGTACCATACACTTCGGATCATGATCATGTATCTACTCTCTGGATTTGAACTCCAGCTGTACTCTGTTCATGAGTATCATTATATCTACTGGTGAGCGTTTATTTATGGCCTCATTATTTCTAATTTGATGATGAAAAGATGTCATTAATTTGAGTTGTTAATGCAGGTACTTATATGAATTTCTCTATGGATGGCTACTATCATCATTATCTAGGGCAGACAGCCTTTTATTAGAACAGGAATCTTATTTGGAGAAAGAAAACTCGCGAGGTAAAGGCAAGAAAAACAAAGTCAAACGTAAAAAGGGTTGCCGTCCATACGCAAGGGATATTACCTTATGTCAAGTGTATCAAAACTTATGTGGTGGTTATTATAAGGCAAGTTTCCTTGCATATTGTTAAACATCTACCAATGTTGATGTGTTTCTCCTTTAAAATTTTGTATCTTTTATTTCCTAGGCTGCTATTGCCTTCCAAAGAACTGGTAAGATTAATATTCCAAAGTCAGAGTTTGACTGTGAAAAGGTACGCTATGAGCATAGGTTCCTACCATTTTCTTCCCTTCACACACCTCCACCTATGCAATACACAGAATTTTGTGATATGACAAAAACAATGGAGACTCAGATATGCGTGCAGAGTGAAAAGCAAACTCCTGACCATACGAGGCTGTTTATGGCTGCTTGTAAAAATTTCCATCAAGCTAGAACGTTACTAGAGATCATGGCTAGTTCTGACCAAGAGGTATGTAATAAAATCTTTTTGGTACAGTAAGGGAACTGTCAGTTCTATAATCAATTGATTATATTTGTTTTATTTTTATTTTTGTAGGTAAATAACTTGCTACTTGTCGCAAAAACAAACTTTGTTGTGTTGAAACTACTTGCGGGAGGACACAAGCAGGATTCCAGCACTCCTCCCATTTTTGATTTTAGTCAGCACTGTCACTTTCCTATTATCAGACTCAACTGAGCCCTCTTTCAAAAGAAGAAACCTAGTGTTGATTTTTGTCTCTTCCTTCAAAGTTACCATCAACAAAAATGCCAATTATTCATAGTAAATAGGCAAGTGTGAGCCAGTACTAATAATACCAGATTTTATCTACAAGTAAATTTTGGTTGACTTTAAGGCTAAACCAAAAGTAGTCATTACTTTTTAAATCCAATATATGTCCTGTTTTCTGTGATGGTCTTGTTTACAATCAATTCAGTTGTAATGTGTTTTAGTGTTCACTTTCTGTAAATACCTTTTTGAATTGTCAGTAAAGGATATAATTGTGTATGCTGCTCATAGTCTGAACTAATTGTGCTAGTCATACCAAATAATGTTGATCAAGCCATCTTTTGTCTGACTCAAAGTGGAGAGTAAGTTTATAATTTGTAACATGCTTGTAATAAGTTTTAGGACTGTTGACAGTTCAGTCAGGACTGACAGTTGTTTAAAGTCACAATTTTCTAGAGAATAGTGAGTTGTTTGTACTGAGTTGAGCTGTTTTTCATGTGAAAATGCTAATATATTGTCATTGAGTATTTCTTACTTCTGATTTGCAGATCTTGCTTTTTTATGGTAAAGTTGTCATGTGTTAGTATGAGGTTGTTTCTTCCTCATGGTATTAGTAATTTTTTAACTAAACGAAATTGTGCATAGATAGGATTTTCAGAATGTGATTGTGTGGCAGCTGCCTGTAGCAACAGTCTAATAAAAAAATATATATCAACAGAGATGTGTGACTGCATATAAGCAATGAACTTTAACTGACCATAAATGTGAATTGATCTGTGGTAAAAATTTCTATCTCAATGAACTACAAAAGCAATTCAATTAACTAATTTCTTTTGTCTGTTGTAGAATCTACCTTGTAACACTTCATATGTGAAAGCTTCTGCATGTTGTTTTTCACTACTATATTCTATGCCATATTTTATTTTACAAATTTTTTTGTTGTGTGCCTGTAGGTGACCCATATTACAATAGCATCTTACTGTTATTGATTTTTAATTAATTTTTTTGTTATTGTTATGATGTCATCTATAGAACTACAGAAACTTATCATGTTTCTCTCATTTCTCTATGTCTTTTCTCAAAGCCAAGGTATGCAGTACATGAATCTTTTAGTGCCCTCTGTGACAATGTCATTAAAACATTATTGTTCTAATACCTTGCCAAACTTTATTTTCTAAATAGAATTTCCTTGGAGTTAAACTTTGTTAAACTTTGTGTGATCAATAATAATTTCCATAAGTTTTTCAGCCGAACAAGGAACGAAAAGTGTTAAGAGCACTGCCATATTGCTACGCTACAGGTTGACTTACAGGTGACATGGAGTATGTGGTGAGTGGTGAGACCAGCCTGAAAGGTACTACTTTTCAAAGCTCGGGCAAGGTGTGTGTGGGCTGTCCAGTAGCTAGGCAGAGCAGAATAGGACTAATCAGAGCAGAGCATAGCAGGCACCAAAAGGAGGTTCTTTAGCCGCGGCTGGCGTACCCGGTCTCGGTCCTGCAAGTCGACACGGCAACGAGGCCATTCCCAATTCTTGTTCAGTGAGTCGGTCCAGGTCGGTCGGTCGGTGCGAGAGAGATAAAATCCATTTGAATTGAACACATCTGTCTCTTTCGCACCGACCGACCACCGACCAAGGATTGGGACGCAACCTTAAGACGCAACCCTGGACTTCCCCGCTGGAAGACAACGCCACCTCAGCCCGCCACCCCCACTACGCCGCCCTCTGACGACTTTCCGCACGAAAAGCTTTGATAGTAAATAGACCCAAAAAAAACCGTCTCTATTAACCGGAATTTTCCAGAAATAAACAATTTTATCGAAAAAAGAACCTCAAACCGCTCTCGCAGCCAAAACTACTGACATTTGCGATCCTCATCATCGGTTTCCGCACAAGTCCGCCTCTTTCCTATCTTGAAACCGCAGAAAATGCGGATTTTCCGCAATCGTAAAATTAAATCCGCAGCGAGACAGAAATTATGTGGGAAAACCGTCGTATCTGTCAATCTGGCAACAGTGCGGCTGGTTCTTGTTGGCAATGCAGGTTTTTCTTTTAGGCATAATTCAGTCTATGGCTCTGTGTTTCCTCTACAGTGACAATGTGATTTTGGATACTTCATTTAGAAGTCTGAGCGCTCTTCTTAGTTTGGACACTGTTCTATTAGTTTTTCAATTTTTTTCAGATTTTCGTTACATAGTTGGTTATTGTACCGGCGTGCAGAACAATAACCAACCACCGTTCTTCGACTGTTTTTCATCTGGACTTGGCGCGATTGGAAACGGCAGTTGCAGTTTGTAGTTCGCCCTGCTATTGTTACCGGTTACTACCCATTTTGATGAATTAACCCTTCTTCAGAATGTCTCACAAGAATATTTACTACTCCGACAAATACAATGACGACAACTTTGAGTACAGGTAATCACCAAAGGACCGTTCTTTCACAAGTTGAATTATAGGTGTGCTTTGTGGGGAGGTCTGTAATTACCGGTTCCGATTTAGATTGCTTTCTATTTTGCCGAGATCAATGAAGTAACAACTAATGATGGCCTACTTAAACATCCGCTGTAACCGTCTCAGACGAACATAGTTTTCTTGCCGAACGCTCCGTAAAGATGATTCGTGCCTAACCCTGTGTCCTGCCCCCACCGCCTGAGTGAGCCCATGCCTTCTTTGTTTTCGGCTTCGCGCCTGCTGCTCAATTTCTTTGTTGTGTATAATTGACTCATTACTGGAATCAGCAGCTGCCCGCCTTCGCATTTGCTTGGAGTGTTTGCTGTGTTGTAGACCTCAGCTCTAGATAGGTTGTTCTGCGTCTTGTGCTACAGCTCGTAAAGAGAACAACTTGAGAAGACATTGCTTTACATTTCAACATATTGATGGTCAGCCTCCTTACAGAGAACTGGTATTGACATGTTTCGTGAGCCATGCCATTTGTTCCAGGCACGTAGTACTGCCGAAAGATATGTTGAGCAAGATCTCCACCTCACACCTTATGACAGAAGAGGAATGGCGGAGAATTGGAGTTCAACAAAGTCGAGGCTGGATCCACTATATGATCCACAACCCTGGTAAGCTATTTTTGTCTTGAGGCCTTGGTTTGAATCAGGCGATTGTCTGCTAATGTTCCTGTTACCCTTATAACAGAACCTCACGTTCTACTCTTCAAGCGCCCGCTACCCAAAGGAGAAAACCAAACACAGACCAGTTGAATCTTTGGTTCTCTGGTCCTTTTCTGTTAAGTTTATTTTAGTTTTACCTCAGGTGTGGCATGCTTCTCAACTGTACCTCAGTATTTAAAACTTATTTGGTTCTTTCCTTCAGAGATGTATTTTTTTAAAGTGATAATGAACTGATTCTGCATAAGTATGTTTGACATGGCAGTTTATTACATAGGTCCTGACCTTTGGGTATAAGCACCATAAGCACACTGTTACTTTAATATAGGTTGCAGGGTATTGACCAGCTGCAGAAACATAAGATTTCAGTTTCGGGTTAGATATTGTATATATTTATTTTTATTACGTGTCAATTCTGCCATCCCCATACCTTTTGTATATTGAAACTCATTAGTTAAGTGATCACCTTCATTTTTAATATTAGTTTCATCCAGCTCCCTGTGCTAGAAATTAATGTTCGTGACACTCAAAGCTCTGTTTTATTTGTTAAATTGATGTTTCTTGCCATTTTTTTGTAGTGTTTGGAGCTGGATTTTTAGTCAACTGTTCTTATTCTTCAGAGATGTATTTTCATTTTAGTTAAAATAAATTTCAAATGGAACTTAAATTGTCTAAATCTGCCTTCATCATTTTTTGCCACAAGCAAATTTGGTGTGTGAGGTCAGTAATTTGAATTTTGTAATTAAAACAGGATATAAACAAGACTGCTTTGTTAAATTTTTTATGATCAAGAACAATCCTCAAGTAAGAACACAACTTTAAGTAATTGAGCCAGTAAGCGACCCAGTTAAGCTTGCACCTGCACATTGTCTACTAAACCATCTATTGAAGTCAAGTCTCAACAGCAACTGAGCCAGATGTGTTCCACACGGTTGGTCTCTTAAACTCGAGAGGAGTTGCAGAAGAAAACTAACTAAATGATCTAACTCTCGACACAGCAATGTGAGATCATCTTCCTGATCGATGGTCATTTCCATATCTCCCCAGGATGCTACATAATTGCAAAATCTCTCACACAGTTTCAGTAGTATTGATAAACTGTTGTGTACCTGCAATTGATATTTTTTTTTAACATCAGAACTGGATCAAAATTAAGACTGCAATTCAATGGACAAAATCTATGTATGGCCTAACAAAGAAATGCTTACAGGATTATTTTTAAGGGAGTCTGGCTTCTGATAGGATGTAGTAGAGGGTTCATTCTGGGACTGCAACACAAAAAGAAGGCTTCATGAACTCCAGCTCACTTCAAGAGCTGCAAACACCTCAAGAATTATTCTTACAGATCCAAGTAACAAAAACGTTTGGCTCAAAGTACTGGCAAGAAAATTCATGTGAGCATGGCGGAGGGCTTCAAAATCTCTCGTGGCCTCTAGAGCTGTTTCAAGAATATTCCACTGACTTTCTAGAACATCAACTTGAAGATAATATTGAAGATGGTCAACAATAAACATAAGCCAAGTTCTGACTTTCCATATTCTTGAATCTTGCCATCTAGAAAAGAATATATGATATGTATCAAAGACAAGATATTTTGAAAGATCATTACTTGAATATATTAATACCTTTGAGATTTCTTGATCATCTGAAATGTCCATAGTTGGTGTAACTGCCTTTGAGTCTTTTTTACACTCAATAAGAAACCAAACAGTTGGTTGTAGCTGTCCAAAACATCAGGTGTAAATACAAGGTGTAAGGGCCAACTGACATGATACTTAAGCACAAGTGCTGTCCATCCACTTTCCACTGAAAGATATGCAAAATCAAAATTCATAATTCAAAACAGAAAAATTTGCTCCACAGTTCTAGCAGGTATAAAGGTCCCACCATCAGTTGACCCAGAAGAGTTCTTATCAACAGCGCCAAAATAAAATTTTTCTATCTTTGCTTCCTCATTGCTGAGAAGAATTTTATGAGCAGCACTGTGAAAAGCTTGATTTATGTCTGAAAAAAAATTTTTTGGATTGGTAAACGTAATTTGTTTGGTCACCATGAGTAAGAAAAAATAATAATACCTCGACTAAATGTTGAAGACGGAGTCCTATCCAGAATACTTTCCGCTTCCTTAATAAACTCTAAAAATAGTTCACCTCTCCCTAAAAGAAACATATCCTTAATAAGCCTCAACTGCATTGGAAGCTGGGCCTGTTCCACAGCCAATTCCCAAAGTTGCTGAAATATGAAAAGGTTAACAATGTATAGCAAAAAGGTAAAATTCATAGCAAAGTGCTTTCATTAAAATGACAAGATAGGATAAAAAATTCACACATGTGTTAAACACACAAACCTCAGTGATATAACTCCTGATTATCTCAATGGTTTCATCAAATGACCCTATGTCAAGTAAAAATGACTGATTTAGTCTTCCAAGACGCTCATTGTACCGATGGCCACACTCGTTCCATAAAGCGTTATTCACATTATTTTTGCCTAAAACTGAGGCACTACTAGTAGTATCTGCATGAAGGTAAAGGTAAATGTCAATCAGCAAAGAATCATTAAGATGCAGACCAACAAACCTTACAAAAATAATTTGAAAACATTACCAGTATTTTGATCTCTAGGATCATTACTTAACATCACAATAGATTGACCGATAAAAAGTACTTTATTAGCCAGCGAAAGTGGGATGTAGCTTGGCAGTAGCGCAGGACAAATTTTGTACTCCTAAATGAAACATGAAAACGAGAGTAAAGACTGAATAACTAAAAGGAAAATGGGCTGATACTGAAATTTTAATTTTGATTGTAGAAAAAGACAAACCAGATAAGAACAACTAGTAAACTGATCATTTGTTTTCTCAACCGGCTGAATGAAAAACTCTTGAAATGAATCCGTTAAAACTCCATGTAAAACCCAGCTTGAAAGCTGTTTGAAAAACACAATGTGGCATTGATGAAGTACCCTAAAACAAACAATTAGTTGAACAAATGATAAAGCATATAACATTTAATGAATTTACTGTATTTTTCATATGTCACTTTACTTTTCCAAGGTCTCTTTCACTTCATCCACAGCAGCTAGTACATGTTGATACAATAATTGAAGAAGCTGGCATCCATGAAGCTTTTGTGCTGACACCTTAAAGAAAACAAAACAAAGAAAATTGAAGAATTAAAGAGTTCTACTCAAGTACATACCATAGATCCACATTCTAAGAGACCTACCTCTCGGATAAGAGCATTAAGAGTAGAGAAGATGACAGAGTATGGTGAGACTCTTGTTAACACAAACAGTAATGAACACGATGGATCAGCTAAAAATCTGGCCTCAAGGTCAACAATTTCTGTGCGATATGGGGCAAGGGCCTCATCAATGCCAATGAAGAATGCTTGAAGGTATAATCCAGGTCTAAGTGCATTCGAATCATCGTCTGATTGATGGAACGAGTGATCAATGAGCCATAAACAAATATTATCTAGTAGAACAAAATGTAATTTCACCAAAAGTATGCACCTTGAATATTAAGCGGGTTTATAACTCTTTGGTCCTTTTTATACAATTCTACATATCCCTTGAGTTGTCGATACTCAGAGGCTATGGTTAAAATCTTCTTAATAAGCGCTCTTTCTCCAGGATGTAAGTATGGCGCGACTTCCACCATCTAGCACAATAATAGAAATAAAAGGGAAAAAACAAAAAGAAAAAAAAAACATTCACATTAAGACCTGAAACATTGTCAATACATGTTGTAAAAGAAGGAAAAACAGAAATATACAAACTTCATTTCCTTTGTCGAGAAGCCCACCCGGAAAGCCACAGAGGCTAAACAATAGCTCATGAAGCATTTTAGATTAACTTATGGTCAACATGGGTACCAGACTTCACCATACAAGTTTACCAGCTTCTCTTCATTATCTGAAATGTTTACTGTTCTGATTCCGCAAATTTCCAATAATTAAATTGAACCAAAACAATAATAAACTGCTTCCTAACCTATTTCTACCGTTATTTACAAAACCAATAAGAGAGAAAACTCGAGCGATGAGGCACGATCAACGAAAGGAACGAAAGTCATACAGGCTACATCGATTTAAAGGGCTGTCTCGCTGGAATTTCAGATATATGTCGAAAATTAGCTGGTCTGGAATCTTGTCACTTGACAGTTGTATGCCCGCTCTTTTCATCCGGAACATACTAGCAGGCTAGCCATCTAGCAGCAAAAAATGTAGCAGCAGACAAGATACAAACCACTATACGTCTCAGTTAAACAGCAAAGGGATTGATTATAAACAAAAATCAGTTGCCAAAACTTAAAAGTTAAAAATAAAAGCTTTCATGGGAAATCAATATTTTTGTGAACTTTTAAGGAAACAGGAGGGGAAACCTTCATAAACAGGATCACTTGCACTTGCACTGACTGCTGCTAGCTTCAAGGCTCTATTGGGCTCCACGCGAAAGTCAATCCCGGTCTTTATATTTTGTGAATTGTTGTCTTGTCATTTGTGTCAAATTTTCCTAGATATAGTTTCCAGAATAATTAAACATGTTGTCCCGAGCAGTCACCACTTCAAGGACGATATACGCTTTGAAGGTAATGTTTCAAGCCGAATGATGTAAGTTTTGTATAGGTTACAATTCACATGAGAGTTAATTTACTCTTTTCAGTTCACAACTACAGGATAATTCGTTGCTGAGATTTTCAAAAATTTATGTCATTTTAATTTTGTGGGAGTATTCATTTTTGTTAAACGTTCCTTTCTTCAAGGTGCATCAATTGTTCCAGTCTCAACAATTTACTTTTACTATTTTTAATAATTTTTTCTAAAGTTTGTTTAAGTGTATTGTATGCTGGAATTTTTTGTCTGTTGCCCTTATAAAAATTGTGTTCTGTTTCAGAGTGGATGTACCAATGTGGAGCGATTTGGTCTTGTACGCAATAAAATAGTATTAAGCCAGTCTTCAAGAGCTGCATCCTCCACTCCTTTTAATACCGTAATTATGTTTGTACCTCAGCAAGAAGTGAGTTCATTTTCATGTTACCTACTGCGTGTGTGTGTGTGTGCTGTCAGCTACCTACTTGATCTAATTGAAATTCTATTTCTCTTTAATTTAGGCATGGGTTGTTGAAAGAATGGGCAAATTCAGCCGGATTTTAAATCCTGGACTTAATGTTCTTATTCCTATTGTAGATAAAGTTAAATATGTGCAGAGCTTAAAAGAAATAACCATAGATATCCCAAAGCAGAGTGCCATCACAAAAGGTAAAACCTTTTTCACTATCCACAATTATTAAATTAATGCACTGCCCCAGATTTACAAAAGTGATAAGAACAAATTTATTCTCCCTAGATAATGTTAATTTATCAATTGATGGTGTTCTCTACCTGAAAATTATTGATCCCTACAAAACAAGTTATGGCATTGAGGATCCTGAGTTTGCTGTCAGCCAACTAGCTCAGACCACTATGAGGTGAGGTTTATAGCTCCGAACTAGCACAATGATTGCTGTTGTGTGAGCTTATCTTTCTAATCTCTTGATTCTAAATTTCAGAGCAGAACTTGGCAAAATGAGTTTAGAACAGATTTTTCAAGAAAGAGAATCTTTAAACGTCACTATTGTAGAGGCCATAAACAAGGCTAGCGAACCTTGGGGTATATCATGTTTGCGATATGAAATCCGTAAGTTCTCTCCCATTTAAAAAGTTAACCCTTTTAAGTGATGCAGATCTCTTTTCACTTGAAATATTTTTACTATAGGTGATATTGCTTTACCCTCCCGGATCACTGAAGCTATGCAAATGCAAGTGGAGGCTGAAAGGAAGAAGCGAGCTGCTATTCTTGAGTCTGAGGGGCAGAGAGAGGCTGCAATTAATGTTGCTGAAGGGCGGAAAAGAGCCAGAATACTTGCGTCAGGTGCCAGCTATTTAAAAGTCCACTTCCAAAAACAATTGTATTTCAATTTTTTATTTCTACTTCAATTTTCTAATTTTAGAGGCTGATAAGCTGGAGCAAGTTAATAGAGCAGAGGGTGAGGCAGAAGCTGTGTTAGCTATAGCCAAAGCACGTGCCCAGGGTCTCAATTCTGTAGCGGAATCTCTGGCCAAAGCTGTAAGATACACGAACCACAAATCTGTTTGTGATATGTCTCAAATCTTTTGTAATTTTATGAAATATTATTTTTTAGCATGGTAAAAGTGCTGCCTCTTTGGTAGTTGCTGAGCAATATGTAACTGCTTTTGAAAAATTAGCACGGACAAACAACACCTTGATTTTACCAAGCAATGCTGGTGACATTTCAAATGCTGTTGGTCAAGTACGTTGAGCTTTCTCACGCTTTTCATTACCTTCTCTTCATAATATCAATCATCTCTCACCACTAAGTATGTGTTATATTTTTCAGGCTATGTCTATTTATAGCACAATAACAAAAAATCAGAGTCAAACATCTGGAGAGGACGCCTCTTCAAGACCTTTCAAGGGATCAGATTTGGAAGAATACTTTAGTGACCCAGAAGAAACAGAAAAGTTTGATAAAACACCTCCTTCTTCCACTTTGAGGTAGTGATGTAATAGTTCTTTAAATTTTATTGTCTGTGTAAGTTGCTTGTGTCAAAATCACTCCTGGACTGACACTCTCGATTGTGTTGATCTCATCTTTGCCTCACATGGATTTGGGTCATGAGCTGTTTTAGTATTTAATAGGTCAGAATGTCCTGTGTATGATACATTGAAGTGTAAAATTTATTCACTTGCGTGAAAACAGTAAAGCGTTCTGATCTGTTTTAATTAAACAATATCATACTGTGCTCTCACTGTTCATGAAATAGAAACTACAAAATCGTAATCCTGCTGTGGTTGTTACAATTTCAGTAACTAAAATAATTAGCATTCTTTACACATTCAATGTTACTGTAGTTTCAGTTTTAAGCTACTTCAAATATTAAGAAAATCTACTTTAATTAATGGGTATTCTTTTATACTCTGATTACATTCTCCCTTTAACTTGCCATATGTGCATTATATTCCTATTGTAAATACCGTTACATGTTTAAATTTGTGTGAGGTGCATAGCGTGCATTTAAATGTTGTTTATTTTCCTCTGGAAGATATGGAATTTATTTACTTTATCAAATGCCAATATATCAAAAACTGCCTTTTCATGTATGAAAACAATCAACAATTTGAACAGTGAAAATAGAAAGGTTGCAGAATTTGTTTATTGAGAATTGAGTGCCAATATTCTTAATCTTCACTTATGCATACGAAACCATTTATGCTGTGCCAAACAATCTGAGAGCAAGGATTGGCAATGTGGACAGGAGAAGAAGAGGGAATGATGGGCTCATGAGTCCAGCACCATCAGGAATGCCATCACCATCTGAAACAGCAAGAGAAAATACCGCCCATTAATGAACTTTTTTCCTGTACAGCTTTAAGGATTTTACTATCATTGGGATGTTGCTTTGGTGTTTCTACTGTAAGACTTGTAGTATAGCAACACCTCTGTACAATTTTTAGATCATTAGCTTGGTTGGGGAAATGCTTGCTAGCTACACATCTGATTGTAAATTTAGGCTTGGTCCCCTTCTGTGAGACTAGGACAGGAACCACACCGTGCACCAGCGGGCAGCGGTAGACATCTGGTACCCATGTACCGGGTAGATTTAAGGTGATATGGAGATCTCCATATCACCGTAGGTAGGTGGGCGGTCTTGCCCTGTTGTCGACCGTTCTCTCTGCAATTTGTTTCAGCAGTAGCCCGACAAAGTGGTGTCCTCTCTCAAGGGCTCACAATTAATTCGAGATGGTCCCTTTTTCCGGCAGCGGCTATTGCCGATTTGCGGAAGTATCGATACTAAGCGGGAGCTAGGTTGAGGAAGAGAGTACACGGCTGTGGGACTCATCCGTGTGGTAGGGGGTGGGGGGGATGCCCATCCATTCTATCCTCCCCGGGCCCAGCCCAGTGTCCCACCCAGTAGACTGATTACGCACAGCGCGCAAGGGGGGTTGTCCCACGAGTGCGACAAGGACGGAGCTATACAGAAGGTAGGAGAAGTATGTGCGGACCCAGTCGGCAGGGTGCGCGCTCCACCCTCACCTCTGTCCTTTACCCCGAGAGTTGATGCGTGGCGTGTGTCTAGCTGTAGGGGTGCTTGCCCATAGGGTGTCCTCTGCAGACTGATTCAGAATTGCGCTCTCCTCGCTTTGTCTCTCTCGCACCTACCGATACGGACGGCGAAGCCCGTGAGTGCAAGAGAGACAGGGCGAGGGAAGCGCTCTTCGGAATAAGTCGGCTGCAGGCAGGCTCTGAACCACACGTCGGCCGGGGGGCGGGGGCAGTCGCCGTCTGCCGCGCCACGCCGCGCCACCCCGTGCGAAATGCGAAAAAAGATAGGTCAAAGCCCCCGCGTCGCGCCCTCACCGCCCCGTGGACCTGACCGTGTCGTCGTCGTAGGCGCGTGGTGCCGAGAGCTTCCTCTATTCAGCGCGGGCGGATGTCACTGAAGCACCATGTGAAATAAAAGCCATTGCCTTATTTTGCTGACATGCTGACCCGCGGTGGACAGGGCCGTCCCTTCCCCGTTGGTCGCATACGGCATACCCTCGCTTCCTGTGCACCGGTGTCTCGTCTCGGCGCCACCCGGACCCTCCGCGCCGCGCACGGTCGCGGGTCGCGGGGCGGGCTGACTCACTCGGCGGCGAGGGCCGACTCGACTCACCGTTGTCTGGGCCGTCGTCCACTCCATCCTTGTTGACGTCGATGGCCTGGATGAAGGCGGCGTTGAGGGCGAGCAGGACGAGCAGCAGGGCGAACCACGTCCTCATCTGCGACAGGGACAGGGCAGAATTAAGGCAGGGGAGATGGCGTTATTGCGAGGACTGGACTGGACTGCACGAGACGAGTCGCGGATCCCGGGAGAGGAGGAGGTTCGCTCGTGATTGATATTGGTGACGCGGAGGTGTTGTGCCCCGCCCCGCCCAGACAGAGCTGTTTGGGGCGTGGCCAAGTGCCACCCCGCGCCCCGGCTCGGCACCAGCATGCAGGCTAGAGCGATCGGTCATGCAAGGGCTGCTTTGTTTGTTTTTTCCTCACTTTCGCGGGTTGGGGACCGTCCAGAAACGATGCTGCGCGCGCGATCCTGCTCTGCTATTTCGGGGTGCGACCGTGTCACACCTCTCTTGTTCCCTTTCCCTCAAGTAAGCGCCGGACGGTGGCCGCGGCGCGGAGCTGGGGCTGCGGGGGCCTTGGCTGGGCTGTGGGGGGCTGGGAGGGGACGGGAGGACCCGGGTTCTCGGGGATCCCGGGCCGGCGGCGGCAGCGACCCGCGGGCGGCGAGCCAGACGCCGAGGGGGAGGGGCGGGGAGGGGTGTCTGGCCGCAGGGGTTGAGAAGGGCGGAACGCGTGCGGAGTTTAAGATGAACTGCGCGATTTTTAAGAGGCTGCATTTTTGCCGGGCCGGGGCAGGACTCTGCTCTCTTCGGATTAGGGTTGAGAAGTGTCCTTCTCTCTTGCTCCTAACGTCCGTGCTCCACAAGTGCGATAAGGAAGGACGGACGGACAGACAAAATCACCCTGCGCAACTACCCTACTGCGCTGCGCGGCCATGCCTGCCGCCTGCCATCCCTTCGGCCTTAGCGCCGTGAGCCGTGTGCCGGGGAGCCGGGTGGGGCCGCCCACCTCTCAATGGAACCCACGCGAACCTACGACTGTCCTTCTGCGATGAGACAGCGCGATGAGATCCGCTTGTTGGGGGCTAAGGGGGATCCCTGTGGACGTAGGGGCGGGGACCCCCGTCCCCTCGCTCTCCCTCTTTGATGGGCATACCGACACACAATTAAAAGCAGCGCGACAATTATAGAGCTGGGCCGGGCTCGGCTGGGATCTACTGTGCGCTCGGTAGCAAGAGCAAGGTCCGGACCAAACCGGACCCGACAAGCCGTCCTCGCTCTGTCTCTCCCGCACTCAAACGGTGAAGCCCATGAGTGCGAGAGAGATTAGTCGAGGAAAGCGCTCTTAGGAATAAGTCGGCATAGGCGCGGATCCAGCCGGCACCAAAGGGTGGGGCGCGGCTTTGCTTTTTGTCAACATTCAGGCGGATTGTAGTACATGTTGCCTGCCCATCAGGTGGTTTATTAAAGGCCCATGGGGATCCGCGCCGGCGACGCACCCACGGCAGTGTCCTATGTTGGGGATGGCAGGGCCCCATTACCCCATACGTATACGTGCGACAAGGGCAGAGGCGCAAGAGAACGAGCAGGGAGCAGGGCCAGGGTGGCCGGAGCGGCGCGGACCCGCCGGGCTGCACCGGGCACTTCCCTTCCCGCCCACGTATTCCGACGTATTCGACGTATTCCGACGTATTCCGAAAGAGCACCCTCCTAGCTCTGTCTCTCTCCAACCTATACGGCGAAGACCATGAGTGCGAGAGAGACAGGGCGAGGAAAGCGCTCTTCGGAAGAAGTCGGCAGGCTCAGCCCCTGCGGCGCCAGGGTAGGCAGGCCCGCGACACCCCGGAGTGTAACGGGCCGGTCCACTGCCGGGGGCTCAGTGGCCTGGAGGAGAGCGCGCATGCAGAGCCTGCCTGCATGTCTCTCTTCCACACCCTCAGAGAAACCGGACCGGGTTCGCCGCGTTTGAGTTGGACTAGTCACAATGTTCGAAAGATTTGGAGATTTGTGAGGAGGGCCTTTTCGCGACTGGAGGGCCAAAATAAAACCGAGTTAATGCCGGAGCGCTGGGGTCGCGCCAGAGGGCAGCAGAGGCTTGGATCGGAGCCTCCGCTCGCACTGCACACTCCCTCCTGACCCCCCTCACACTCACACATACACACACACACACACATACATACATACATACATACACACAGACACACTCACACCTGCGCTCGGCCCTTGGCACCGTTCTCAGGGTGCAGGTATGAGCCGGGAAGCGCAGTGCGTCACGACCACACCTCAAAGCAACTAGTTTGGCTCCGAGATAGATATACAGTACATTTTTTTTTGGAACAGATTCTCGAATTTACGACTTGGTGTGAGGAGGATGTCTTTCCCAGCCTTATACAGGTTGGCCCGTTCACGTCGTTGTTTGAGTAAGAGTGCAACCCTTTCTACCTCAGCTGGGCGAAGGCAAGGGTGAAGTGGGAAGCAGAAGCGGCCCTCCTCACCTCACCTCTTGCCCTCGCTCAGGTGAAGTAGAATGGGTTGCAGACTTACCCAGACAACGGGGTACACCGGCCACCCTTTATTTTCAGTATCTGCTCACTCCTTATCGAGGGTAAAAGCAACTGGAACCAACTCAGTGATAAATCCATTTTCAGGCGATATCGAACTGACGTCAGACTGATATCGGACATGAGAAAAGTGATAATTTCAGGCCAAATTTCGCACCAGTTCTGAAATAGTATCTGATATTGTTCTTACATGAATTCGATATCGCATGCAAATGCATTTTTCATTCAGTGAGTAGGATGTCATCTCTGAAAAACCAAGGTGGTGTTGCCGGGTGCTGCAAGTAAAATGTACAGCGCGTATATCCTAAAAGCTTACAACCTTGCTTCAAAAGTTCACCAATTCCACCGCTCACACGCAATCAGAGGAAAACCGAGGCGGGAACGCTTGTCGCGGGAAATCCCACGAAACAATAGCCTTTTCGGGAATCAGACTACCTCTACGTTTCCATATTAAAGTGGGCTTTGTGAAAACCACACGCAGAAAAGGTGAAGATTTTCTTTAGAGACAGTACCCACCATGGCTATGGTTTGAGGTGCTTGGCGGTGGGACTGCGTTACACCGGGGGATCTCCACGAGTACTGAGCGGGACGGGACGGACCCGTCTGCTCCGCAGGCGCTGTGCCCCTTCTACCCGGGATGCCCCCCCCCCCCCCCTCCGATCTTTCTGTCTATCTCCGTCTCACACACGAGAAAGCTGCGACAGTAGTTCAGAGGCAGACGGGGCGCGGTAGAGTCGGTCCCCCGCAGCGCAGAGCCGGCCAGGACCGAGGGGTGCGCCGTGGTCACAAACAAAACTAAAATAAATCGAGTGAGAGAACTATAGGCTCCTGGTGGGGACAATCAGCACAATGGCGTGGTTTTCGATGGCGTGAGTCCCGGGAGTGAAATGGTCAAATGAAGATAAAGTTCTGCTGCTATCTCGTCTGTGTAACAAAATTGATTAAGGGTAAAACCAAAAACAAATGTCGAAGAACAAACAAATAACCTCAAGGCAGAACATCGATTTTATTTACAATAACACTTTAAATTACAATGGTTTGAAAAAATAGACTAAAGAAACCACCCTGTAACCCATTTATGACGTGACTGCTCTGACAGTGTTTTTCCATCTAATCTTAGGGGATGATTTAAGAACTCTTCTTGTGCTTGAACTCTTTTCGGGTCTGGTCTAACTGCATCCGATACAATCATTTGCCCATCAGGTGTAAGAAGTGTTCTATCAATATCATCTTCAGTTGGCTCTCCATTAGGAAATGTAATAGGTGTGATTTTTACCACATGTTTTACCTTCCAAAGATCTTCACAGATGGCTTGATGATTCTTCAAAATTACTATATGGTTTTTATCCTGAAAATGAGCAAGATTGTAATCCCAACTCTAAATATAAGGTGATCCTGCAAATGCAAAGAAAACAAACTTACCTCCGAGTCCAGACCGAGTCGGGCCAACACTTGTTTATTCCACCATGGCTGCCCCTTCATAGGTTTGACTCGCTGAACCATAAATAACTTTGGTGGATCAATTGGAGGATCTTGATAATTAGGATCCCTATGAGAGACAATATCTGTAGTTACTGACAGCATAGGGATGACATACTCATGCGGAACGCCTTCAAGGCAGAAAAGTATTTTTACAATAGGATGTTAAAGATAAGCCGACCAAGGTGGTAAGATATAAGACAGTGAGAAAATATCAGACAAGCAGAATTAAGGCGAATGTCAAGACAATAACAATCAAAACAGCAGATTTAGGTAGAGGTTAAGGGACATACCTGGGGTAGTACTTTAGTCTGCCTGTTTGAAGCTTTGGAGCGTCAGGATACATTTCTGGCTTGTTGGTGAGAAATTCATACTCGTGAGGCCTTTTGAACCGGCGATATATTCTACTATAGCGCACCAGTTGGGAGTAAATTACACGGAATTTTGAGGAAAATAAGGAATGATACATCGTCGCCATGTTTTGTGTTGTCTGCTAGCTACAGCTACAACCGCCTCATTAAGTGAAGGCTGTGGCGCAGGCCTATGGCACATGGTCAGAAAAGGTCAAAAATCGAGGTGCCATCGTCGAGAACGTAGCTTGTAGTTCTATCCGGATCCGGTTTGACAGTTCAGGCCTTTCGTTGCCTTTTCTCACACAGCAAAATGGCTGATCAGGTCAGTAGAGCGCATTTCTCGCGTAATTATAATGGGACTGGGCTGCTGGGCCCGTTAAACGTGTAGCCATCCTCTTGTTTTATAATTTTATCAACTTTGTCATTGGTGGCTCTTTTTCATGTACCTTATTTACGTGTAAAACGGGTTTTATTTACGTCACACGTGGGATGCGTATGCTGCTCTCTTCCACGTTTTGTATCTAAACTTGCTTAATACTGTTGTTGAGGACGCGATTGTGTAGCATTACTGATGCTGTAGTAATGTAGAAAGTACTTGAGTGATTTCTACCCACGGAACTGAGGCATTGGTTGTGTTTAACCTCTTTTCCCACCGGTGCAATTTATTGTACCGGTTGTTACGTTGAACCATAACCTATGCGAGAAGCGCATATTTCTATTTATTGCTGTTTAAATACACGAATTGTAACTATACCTTGCAACCTACGCGATTATCACTAAGTTACGCGTTACGCCTTTGATAGCAGTTTCATGTGTGCCCACCCTCAACTGATTTACATTTTTACCTTTGCTTAATTTTCAGCAAGAGCGTGCTTTCCAAAAGCAGCCAACCATCTTCCTCAACAGGAAGAAGGGTCTTGGCCAGAAGAGGCGTAAGTCCCTCCGTTATACCAGGGATGTTGGTCTTGGTTTCAAGACTCCCCGTGAAGTAAGTCTTATGGTTAGCCTGCTGCTTAAGATGGGTTACTTTCTCTTACAAGCACTGCTACTTTTCAGGCTATTGAAGGCACCTACATTGACAAGAAGTGCCCCTTCACTGGCAATGTGTCTATCAGAGGGCGTATTCTTACCGGAGTTGTACAGAAGATGAAGATGCAGAGGACAATTGTCATCCGGAGAGATTACCTTCACTACATTCGTAAATACAACCGTTTTGAGAAGAGGCACAGGAACATGTCGGTCCATCTCTCTCCTTGCTTCAGGTTAGTATTTCATATTAAAACTAACTTTGCCAATGATTCCGTGGTGTGAGAAATTTTCATAGTTTCCTACACCCCCGTTACATTGGAAAATTAATGCTTTGTGCCATGTGATGCTTCTGGATTCAGTTGCAAGACCTATGCCAAATCAACACCTTACTTTGTACTGATCTTTACTCCTATTACTTACCCAAATTGCCACTGTGATTCATTTTAACTAGTAGCAGTATCCTAGTATCCAGTGTTGTGTGAGGATGATTTCCTCATAGAAACCATACGTCCTGTGTGGCAGTTGTGGGCCAAAGATCTTGGAAATATGATTTAAAATGTTTATGGTTATCAGAGCCACCACCACATTTTACTGTTCATTGCTCAGGGTGTATTATCTTCGTAAATCATTTGTTTGTTTTATTTTTGTGGTATGTGGTTGGCTTTAAGTTGTAATTTTCTGTGATGGCCAATGATTCCGTGGTGAGAAGTCTTGTCATAGGCTCCAGCACCCCCGTTACATTGGCAAATTAATGGTTGGGCTAAGGAATGCTGTCAAAAAATGCTGCAAGAACTTAGTCTAATCTACAATTCTAAAGTTGTCAAAGGAGATATCCTAGCCCAAGCCGCCACAATGCTACTTATGATAAGTTGCAGTGTCCAGTGCTTCGGGCAGACTGAACCCTTGTAGGAACCATGGTCTTCCAATAGGATCTGTGGGCCGAAAATCTTGGGAACATTTCATCATTTCATAAGCTATCAATGATGATACTATACGACGGTCTTCTGAATTTCAATGAAAGACAACTATTCGTATGCTGAACATAGCCTATTCTGTATTGGAAGACCCCAAGCCGCCACACTAGAGCTTTCTGTAGCTATTGGTGTCCAGTGCTATGGGAAGATAATATCCCTGTAGGAACCATCCTTTCACTATGGAAGCTGTGGGCCGAAAATTGTGGAGACAATCAACTGTTATTGCTTTTTGTGCAGTGTCATGTAACTATAGGGCGGTCTTCTGATATGTACATGACAGTCAGTCATTTGTATTCTGACACCAACATAAAAGTATTTTGTCATGATTTGTTACCCAAGCCGCCACAATATTGCTTCCCATAAGCAGTAGTGTCCAGTGCTATGGGCAGATCAACTACCTTGTAGGAACCATGTCATCTCAGTAGAAGGTATGGGCCGATAATCTTGGTGATATTTAAACTTTTAATGTTTGAGCATGATGATACTATACGACGGTCTTCTGAATTTTTCTATGAAAGACAATTTTTCGTATACTGATTATTTGAAAATGTTTTGACAAATCCCTAGCCGCCATACTTTTTCTCATGAATTAAAGTGTCCAGTGCTCAGGGAAGAGTACTTCCATGTAGGAACCGTGCTGAACTTCAGTGGCAGTTCATGGGCCGAAAATTTTGGAAACACGTCCTATATACTATATTTATATCTTGAGGGGAAAAATTAGCCCAAGCCGCCACATTGCAGCTTCTGATAAGTTGCTATGTCCAGTGCTATGGGCAGAAAATACCCTTGTAGGAACCATGCTACACTATTGTAGTTTATGGGCCGAAAACTTGGGAACATCTGCATATGAAATGTCTGTATTCCCCGAAGTTTCCCCGGCCGCCACGCTTCTGCTGATTGTCTGCTGAAGGGTCCAGAGCTGAGGGTAGAAGAAAACATCCTTGTAGGAACCATGTTGTGATAATCACAAATTATGGGCCGAAAACTAGGAAACATTTTTCTGTTCACTTAATGCTATGATATTTTATGGCGGCCTTCTGAAAAGCTGTCATAAAAGATTAAATAAATTTGTTTTTGGATCATAGGGAAATTCCGTATGCTAGCTGGCCATTAATGATGATACCACACGACGGTCTTCTGAGATTTATGATTGACAATTCGTGTCCTGATTATGGCTTTTACTTTTCTACATGTTGTGTTTTGTGATTGTCTTTGGTGCTTATCTAATGTTGTCTTCTTTTCCAGGGATGTGGAGATTGGTGATGTTGTCACAGTTGGAGAGTGCAGACCCCTCAGCAAGACTGTTCGCTTCAACGTCCTGAAAGTCTCCAAGGGTGCTGGTTCCAAGAAAAGTTTCAAAAAGTTCTAGAATAAATCTTTGATTATCTAAAATTCCTTTGGTCTTTATTATGAACCTTGGAAGACATATTACATAGCCAATGCATCACTTATAAACTTGTCAACATCCTCTGTTTTAGTGTGATCTGGGTCATACTTGTTGGTGAGACGCTCCCAGTCTCCTGGCTGGTTTTCTTTAACATGCTTCATGGCTTTGGCCATCATTTTCTTCTGATTATCGGTGCACCTCTCGCACTTGCTGTCAATCACTTCTGGCAGCAGCTCTGAAACAATGGGAGAAAGAGACATTCGCCATCAGGGTTGAGGGTGAGGGAGGAGCGGTGGCCGTGAGGCGAGCCAGTGGAATAACCAAAATGACATGCATTGCAGGGTCTATCCTGTCATTAGACGCGGTCCGTCCAGCAGCCAGCACCGCCCCCCGCGTGCTGCACGCGCGGAGTACGGCACGGGACAGGGTCACGCCCTCGCCTCCTATGACGGAGCGAAACTCCACTCCACCCCATGCTATCTACTGGGCTATGGATGTGCTGTGCTCGCAAGATGCAGGTTTTCCCACTCACTTTTCATGTCCCGGGCGTCCGCAGTACAGGGTCCTTCGTCCAGGAAGCACTTGATGAAGGAGCCGAGAATCCGCTGGTTACCCAGCACCTCATCGACGTTGATGTGGGCGAAGCGTCCCTCCTCGTACTTTTCCACGGCTTCGGTGATCACGATCACGCTCAGGGCCAAGCAGAGCAGCAAACCGGCGCGCGCCATGACTAGGTGCTGATTTTGCTTGCGAAATATTACTCTCGAGGGGGGGTCGAATGTGTAGCGCCGCGCGGCAGAAGCTCCGACTGGATTCACGTCAGCTGGGACACAGACACTGTCTCAGTTCGCGCAGGACCCAGGGTACCCGTCCCGCGCCACCGGGTGCGCTTATATACCTCAGCAGCCGTCACGCGAGTCGAGTGCCTGGGCACGATAAACAGCGGTCTGGTCTCTGGTCTTCCCTGCGACAGCCTCGGCCCGGGCGGTGGCGGGTGCGGATGCGGTGCGGGGGCCGCACTCAGGTGCGAGGGGGAGGGGGGATCTCTTATACAAACTGTGAGCAATGTTTTTTTTCCTTTTTATAAATTTTATTTTTACTTTCAAGGAAAATTTCTGTTACTTTTAGACATTTAGATAAATTTTCATCTTTCCCCCCTAATTTTGTCTTTGAATTTTATTTTTTCAGTTTTTGTTCATTTTTTCTTGATTTTTCGGATTTTTCTGTATCTTTCCTCTTGATTTATTTTGAATTGTAAAAATTTTTAAATATTTTTTTGGGGCCGTGCAATGTTTTTTTTTGAAGTGACTCCCCCCCTCGTGCAGGTCAGCCAATTGCGATTGGCGTTCAGTCTAGGTGGCACATGTCTCCTCCTCCGCCTCAAATTTGTCACTCAGTGAGACACAAATTGAGACAGCAAGCCTTGCGGGGTCAGTTCGTCAGGCTTGCATTGCGAAACCGCACGAGTCCACGCGCTAAGTGATTGTGCTAATGCTCAAGTATTAGGTCACTGAGGGATGTCCAAAGGCTACGTCGTGCACTCTGATACGTTTCTACAGTCAAATATTTTCTACGATATTAAAATCCTTTGCAGTGCTCTCGAGCCTCTTTCTTGAACGTTTCTTGGTTCCCTTGTTTCATCTGCTGTCTTCTTTCCTCTCGCTGAATCGTTCATCGTCGACATATGCCCATCCCATCAGTTTTATCCCGTTCGTAAGGTATACCCCATGCGCCGTTCCGTAGTAATGTGATTCCAATGAGCCTATTCAAGCTATTTTAACATAAAAATCGGTGAACCCAGGGTTTAAAACCCTACAGTCGCGTGGTGCATGGTTCGGACGCGCATTTTGGGGGTACCTTCAGTTTGCTGGGCGGCGCCACGAAGTCATATGTTATCCGTGGGACTCGGTGCATGCCGAACATTTCTATAATGTAAGGGAGAGTGGGGCACATTGTATCACTTTTTTGTTTTGGGCTGTGGCACCCCTGAGTGTTAACATAGAACCAATATTTTTGTGCAAAATTACAAAGTAGTTCTCCCTCTAGAAGATCAAAGTGATAATTATCATGAATCAAAGCCGATTAAGGATATTTTTGCATTTTGATGGAACCTTGCAATTGATACATTTTACCCCACAAGTGGGGTAAGATGTATCAAGCATGGGGCAATATGTATCACATCAATTTCTTCCAAAATTTACTAACTTTAGACCACACTTGCTGCAAAATTGATTTTTACATGATGTCTAACAATTTGTATGAGTGTTTTTAGGTGATTTTGAGGTAAATGCAGGGGTGCACGACATTATCTATAAAACTTCAGTCATTTCTTATAGAAATAGGAATGCTTTCACACTTAGTTCAAAATACAGATGGTGACAAACTTGAAAACCCGAGAAACTCGAGAAATCATAAAATTACATTAAAAACAGGGCGAAAACCAAAGTGCAGGTGATGCATTTTACCCCTCAAAGGAAGTGATACAATGTACCCCACGATGCATGTAAACAAAACGACCCCCACGGCAACCTACCTTTAATTACGGTAAAACAACCGGCATGCCTACAACGTTGTCAAGGCCCGAACCATTCATTCCCAATCAATATTTGGTCGAAATATTTCATACGAGGAACATAATAAATTTTTTTCCAAAAAATCATAATTTTACTTTACCTTATTTTCCGAAGGCTGAAAATTTAACTTCTCGTGGCTCCATTCCAGATGGAGATGCAAAGTCACCGGCTTGACAAAAATGATGAACCTGCACCGGTCTATCGATGGCGCATCACGTGACGGCGCGCGCGCGCTAGTTTCGAGTTCAAGAGCTCGTGATACATATTACCCCGTGATACATTGTGCCCCACTCTCCCTTATCGTTGTAGGTGAGGCATTCGCTAGTAGTTAGTTCATGCAACAAGTACATTTTTGGGGTGACTGAATAGAGCATCTTGAAATAGCGTAAACATTTCTACAACTAGATTAATTGTTGATCGACAAGTTTTGAAATCTTCCCTGTAGTTGTGGGTGGGTATTTGTTCTGTAAGCGGAGCTCAGCAGTTACATTCTGGTCTCGTTTCGGACTACGGTGTACGATGGGTTGCATACGTGCTGGGCGTTCCGTACTGGCCGGAAGGTGTACGATTGGCTGCATAACTCAACGGCGCACTGTGCCATGCCGCGCCGCTTCTGCCGCGCCCTTTTGCTACTTCCCCTGCCGCTGTCCTCAAAAGTATACGTGCCTGATGTTAAAATTCTACCAAATTTATCAAAAAATTACATTAGCACGCTTTCTAAAATAGACCATTTCCACCATTTCACTGGGTCCATTAATCGCGATACTCTCAAAAAACAAATGGACCGCAAGTCATCCAAAACTAGCTCCTGAGGCATATGATGTCCGACTTCCGGTGCATTTGTTTTTCGAGGGGTTTGGTTCTAGTGGGAAAGTGAAAAGTGGGAAAAGTGTAATGAGCTGAATTTTGAAAGGTTAAAATGTGCAAGAATCTGTTCTACAGTCGGGAAGAAACAAAATTTCCATGTTCGAGAGTAGCAAACAGTTTCAGTTTTTGATTGTCTGTGATGCGTGCAATCAACAGAAATGCATTAAACCGCGACAGGTTATGTCATTTTGCTTTGAAGCACTTTGAATCAGTTGTGAAGCGTGATGTCCCATTCGGTTTCATTTGGTGAGAAGGGAGGCTGAAGGCGTGGCTGAAGGTTAAGGTAGGTCGGTACATTTCAACTAACCAATGGAGTTCGAATCACAAGGTTTTTGAGATTGCTTCACTGTTGAAGATTCATAACACTAGAAATTGCCAAATTTCCACTCCCCCCCCCCTTTCCCTTTCACCAATCGCCCCCTCTGTTCAATCTTTTGCTTATTTTTCGAGTAGAATAGTTTTTCAACTTCTTATATATATATTTTTTTAAAAAAATTTAAATATGGTTTTATTGAGAATAACACTCAACCCTCAGTGCCTAGTCTCATGGTTTTCCACACTTATTATAGGCAGCACTAAATAAATAGTGATTTATGCATCAGGATCATGGTAACTAAACCTAGGCACTACGCCCATCATCACGTTATAAGAATCAAATAGTTTAAAGATTTACCAGGTGACTGATGAAATGAATTGATTACTTTCTCTTCCATCCATGAGGCTTCATTTTGTTATGGAATGCATGCTTTTTTTTTAAAAAAAAAAATTTATTTTTTACTATTTTCATTTTTGACACCTCAAAACTTTGGAGTCTAAAACATTTTTTGTGTGGTTGTGGCATTCAGTTAATATCTTAGGGTAGTGTTTTACTTTCTCAGTGTCCAAAATGTTTTCTTGTGAGAAACTGTGTACGCCTTCCACTAAACGATGACACATTAACTTCTCATACTTTCATTAAATGTTGACACATTATTTGAGCCGTAGCAGCAAAGGAATTAAGTCCTCTTGTAGTAATTTTAAATTCGTTCAACCCGTGTCAATACATTATTTTTGCATCCTTCAAAGAAAGCTTGCATTTGTCCTTTTTGCGTGTTGTTACTTTGACACAATCCATGTCAGACATCTGTAAGCATCTCTTAAATCATACTGTGCATTATGGTGAAACTGATGCTGCAGAAATCACGACCATGAAACTTAATATGCGGACCAGCTGCATGGATGGGGAGGGCTGAGGCTTGGCCAGGCCAGCCGATTGCGCATGTCATGCGCTCTCACTCTCACTCATCTCAGCCTGCCGGAACAGATGCAACAGGCGGGCCCGGGCCGAGGGCGCAGGCCGCGAGGGGAGGGCGCCACTTTATCGCCACCCTTTCTTATGGTGACGGGGACGGGGGTTGGGGGAGAGGGTTGCGTGTGACCCTGTGAACTTGTTGGGCCCTTTGCCCCCTCCCGCCACCACCGCTCCCTAAGGACCACGACATGACGCATTCCCAACCCAGGACCCAGGGGAGGGGGACGCGCCCCCCACACCTCCTGCTTCCCGTGTAGGTAGGATGTCCGGAAAGAAAAGTCTCCCCTTCCCCTCCTCATATTAGGGAGCCATGCACTTTGCGGACGCGGCTGCCGCTGACTTCAGGTTCGCACTGCAAACTGTGTTAGGTCTCCCACTGAACAAGTGTCAAGGGGCGCGCGGCGCGACTTGGCGGGTCATTCAGGCAATGGCAATAAAGGCAAGCCGTGTGCCGTGGACATGGTAGCCGTGGATAAAGCCAACTCCTCTCGCCCAGAGGATTTTTATTTCCGGCCGCGACTGATCTGAACTTTTTTTTGCAGCTTTGACGCTCACCGCAAATATCCTGTTCTCAGGCTGGTGCCGTACACCTGGAGTCGGAGCTCATCTGGCGTCTCGTCTCGCCCCCACGCCACGCCACGCCGCTCCAGGTGAGGCTGAAGGAGGTTGATGTCACCGGCGCGCTACGCCCCGCCCCGCCCCAAGCTGCCGTCGCCAACGCCCTGCACGTGTAAGTAAACATGGCCAACACCTCTACGATTACGTTGCAAGGACGGCGGAAACGCCAGAAAAAAATGCTTGGAGAGAAAAAAAAAATCCCTTTGTGCTTGGAGATGCTCCACCGGCGTGGCGGCGTGGGTCTGCGCTGCGCCGCGCCAACCCTCCCCCTGTTTTTGTACTACCCCTTTGTGCCCTCCTCCTCGTGACACCCCCGCCCCGCCCGGCGCAACACTTTCGATGATTTCCTCCCTGTGCACGCATTTCCACCCGCGAGGTCGCGGGCGGGGCGGGGCGGGGCGGGGCGGGGGCGCGGGCGGGGGTGGTGGGGCGCGGCTCGGCCGAGCAGGTCGGCGTCGGCCGTCACCACCTGGCCTCCTGCTCCTGCGCGCTATAAACTCGCAAAACGCGACCCGCCTCCGTGTGAGCCGCGAGTTAAAGGGGTGTCTCCGCTCCTCGCGCCCGGCCCTGCTGTCAATATATGTCCAACGGAGCATTTAGGAGATGAAAAGTACGCTGCAACTTGACGAGGGGAGGTTCAACGTCGCTCTTGTTCCCCTCATCTCCTGTCCTTGTCTCCGGGCGGCCTGCTCCTCCTATCCTTTCTCGTTTCCTCCCCCGCTCCGCTCAACCCATTCGTCGTGATCGTCTTTTCATCCGGCGCGGCACAGCGCAGCGCAGGCGGCTCTAATTGCAAAAGAGGAAGGAAGCTCGCAAAAATAGGAGTTTTTCGCGTTCAGCAATCGCCCCTCCCCCTCCCCCCCACCTGCCCCTTCTTCCCGCGACCCGCCCGCGCCCGGCAGATGCTTAACCATATTGTTCGACCTGCCGGCCCCCTCGCGGGAAGGAAATTAGCTGCTCGAGGATTTCTTATTCCTGCGGGCTTGTTAGCTTTGTCGAACGGTTTCAAGTGATAATCTGATAATCACACAGGAGGATTTCCTTACCAGACTGTGCTTCCCAGTGCTTCCTCGCTTCTTGACTTTAGGCCGGTCCTCTCGTGCATTTGGCGCCACGCGTGCTGGGCTGGTGCGTTTGGGGGGAAGGGGAAGCGTTTTCCGCGCGGTTTTCCGTCTCACCGTGTCGACCAATATGGTGATTCCGCACAGTGGTTTCGTCGCTCTTTCCTTGTCACACTCAAGGGGCACGTTCTTAGGAAGCAAGAGAGAGAGAGAGAGAGAGAGAGAGAACGCTGTTCGGAATCACCCTGCATGATTTGGTCACCTTGGGGTGGGGACTCGACGTGCCAGCCTATGTCGTCTCTATCGCATTTCGTGAATTCTTTCTTTCCGTGTTCGGGCGTTCTTCAACCTCGCAAATTTCAGTTGAATGAATTTGAAGATTTTCGTATCGTGTTTTACAGCAAAACTACAGGTGTTAGCTGAGCTGAGCTCTGCCATTTGATTTAGTGTATGGGAAGCAGAGAGAGGGGAGGTGGGAGGGGGCGCCGCAGACCGCCCCGCCCCGCGCCGCCCGGCCGCAGTGCTGTTGCCGCTGCATGGCGTCCACAGGTGGCAAGCGCGGCGGGCCGGGCCGGGGCCGGGCCGGGTGTGGCGGTGCAGTAGTGGTTAGTTAGTTGGGCCCCTCTCTGATTGGGTAATGGGCCTTTTTTCTTTAAAGCACGCCGTGTCCCCCCCCCCCCCTCCCCCGTCCTCCCCCCGATATCCTCCCTGCTCCTCCCAACTGCTGTAAAAAGCTCCGTTTGTCCTGATGCTGCGCGCGTCGGCTGCGTGGCCTTTTAAAAGCTCCGATTGCGATAAACCACAGTCGGCGCGGCGCGGCTCACAACTAACTGTTAACGTTTTTAATTTTATTTCTTCTTACTTTTTGTTGTAATCTTGTCATCGTCTTGTCCCGCGGTGGGATGGGGATGGGGCCGTGCGCCCTACTGGGGCTCTGGTGTCTTTCCATGGAGGAGGAGCGCGGCGCGGTCTCTTCCCCAGATCGATTCCGATTCACGCACTCGTCGCCCAGCCGCAGGGTCTCAGGGTGCAAGAGCGCTCTGTCTCCCTCGCACTCAAGGTGCACGGCTAGGTATGTCGCCTTGGCACAGGGTGCTAGAGCAGCGCTCTGTCTCTCTCTCGCACTAAAAGTCTATGCCGCAGGGGCACAGTGCGAGAGCGCTCTATCTCCCTCGCACTCAAGGTGTATGGCTAGGTATGTCGCAGGGGCACAGGGTGCTAGAGCAGCGCTCTGTCTCTCTCTCTCGCACTAAAAGTCTATGCCGCAGGGGCACAGAGTGCGAGAGCGCTCTATCTCTCTCGCACTCAAGGAGTGCGTCGATGCAGCGCTGCCGCTGCAGCGCGCCCGGGCTGGTCCTGCCGGCCTGGGCCCTTACCTACTTCCGGGGGCTCGACATGACCGGCGAGACGATCGAGCGATCCGGTGCGATCGGTATCTGCTTCACTCACGATCGATCTGGTGTTGCCGGGCCGGGCCGGGCCAGCCGGGCCGGGCCTCTATCGGGACCGGTGTGGTGCGGTGTGCGCGGTGTGTTCCGGTCCGGGAGGGGTGAGGCAGGCCGGGCCTATAGCCTATCGGGAGTCGTACCGTACCGACCAACGGCCCGGGTCTTCACAGGCGAGAAGAAAAGAAATTAAACGTGGAGCATAGAGGCAGCAAGGGAGATACAATTTTGAAATTTTTGTACACCTCGTAATTTAGGAAGTTAATTCAGATGAATTCAGAAAAATAAAAATAGACAAAATTTCCAAAAAAATGAATGAGGAAAACTCTCAAAATGTGTACTTACACCAAAGTTCAGAGTTGTTTCCCCCTCGGCAGGCAAGGAACGGGCTCCTTCTTTCGCAACGCTCATGTCGCGCTGTGCAGTGCAGTGGCAGTGCAACTGCAACCCCTTGGCCCTGCCCGTCGCGTCGTAGCTCTCCCCAAAGGTACTACCACGGGGGTTTCGACTGCAGACCGATTTCTTGACTGCTCGTTCGCTGCTGCTGGCCTGGCTCAGATGTCACTCTCGCATCTCGTTATCTCGTCATGCAGCGCAAGGCGGCAAGCAGCTGCAACGTGGGGGCGTCGCGCTGGGGGTCACTCGCTGTCACCCGCGCGCTGCAACCCGCGGTGTCGCCTCGCCTGCCTCGCCTCAGCGCGCCCGCAGCCTGCCAGGTGCTAGAGGGCTCGTCCCCCACCCGCAGTATTACCTATCTGCTCTGGCAAAAACGGGCGACACTTTTGTGCACGGGGAAGGGTTGACGACTCCCCTACAGGGCGCGGCGCGGCGGTTGCAGCTACGTGGATCTACGTTGTATCCACGGTCGGCACGCGCTGGACGTGGATGCATTGTAGATCCAAGTGGCTGCAACGTAACTTTTCCCATGGGGTATGTCATGACTAAGTAGTCGGCTGCGGCCTAGCCAGGCCCTACCGAGAGGGTTGAGATCACAAGTTGAGTCCTCTCCCAAACGGACAGGCCAACCAGGCGTCCCACCCGCCTGTGCCTGTGTGTGACGCCTCGGAGGACGTAACCTGGCCGCAGCCGGCCCTGCCCTGCTCTATCCCGCCCTACCTTCACCCGCGTGTCTCGTCTGTCCCGTCCTGCTGGACGAAAGGGTCCCGCGCCACGACACAATGTAGCGTAAAACAAGGCATGTATCAAACCGACGGAAAAAATGAGGGTCGAGGTTGGAAAGGTGCTCTGTGTGTGTCGGTGTGTGTGTGTGTGATGCAGATGCGGATAGGGTTAGGATTCCTAATGAGATGAAGGCCCGGTTGCCACGTCGAGGCAGGGCGGCAGGGCACTAGGGCAGGTGCTCGATAACAGTCGGGGATTTGATTGTCCTCGACACCCTCGTGTGTGTGTGTTGAGAGAGAGAGAGAGAGAGAGAGAGAGAGAGAGAGAGAGAGAGAGAGAGAGAGAGAGAGAGAGAGAGAGAGAGAGAGAGAGAGCGTTGGGGAGGGAGGGAGGGAGGGAGGGAGGGAGGGAGGGGGCGGTGTATAGGGTTCCGTTCACAACGTGACGGACGGACCTTGTCGATCGGTTAGTTTGGAGAGAAGTCTCCGTTGGATGAGCGAGGGTGAGAGTGGCGGCTGAACGGTTCCGCCCTTCCCGCTCTTCCAACCGCCGCCTCCCTCGCCCTCCTGTGCGTGGAGCTCGAAACCCGCGCGGCCGTCGAACCAAGAAAAATTAAAAGCTGCAAGAACCATCATCGACGAGTGGCCAGCTCAGCGACAGACATCAAATCCTGGTTAATAAGGCATCAATAGTGTATCACGCGGATATGGCGCCCGCAATCCGTTTACCATGACCATATCGAGGGGTACCTCATACCTTCTCCAATCAGTGTACACCCTGCGTTCCAATCATTTTCCAATCACTATCCAGTCACATAATTTTTCGACAAAAATCTATAGTAAGCACCTCAAAATTGCAAAATATCGCCTTGGTGCCAAAAATGTATAGCTTTCTTCAAAGTTTGGTCAAATTGTCCTTCCAATCACGATACAACCCTCTCATCAGTGTACACCCATTCAAAGAGTGAGGTACCCCTCGGACCATATATAATGTTGGTGGTGCTGTTGTGCTCTCCTACCACACGGTGTTCACAAACAACTTTGCATTCTTGTAGGTGATCGCGCTAATCTCTTTGCCGGCCGCGCCCCTCTCCGCCCCGCGCACTCACTCCCCTGCAGCTGCCCCCCTGCTGCTCCCGCCCGGTGCGCTCAAGCGCTGCCCTGCCGCCCTATTCTGTGTCTGTTTGGAGAGTGGCATGGCACGGCATGGCACGGTGCGCAATGTGTGGTTTCAGTTTTACGCGCATCGCCCTGTCGAAAGGGCACAATGTGAATGTGCGCTGTGCGCCGCGCCGGGCCGGGCGGCGTGTTCTTTTGTCTGCTATCATATCACTCGCCTTGTCCAGTAAAAGTGACTGAGGCCCTAAATCCTTTAGCCGCCGCCCTGCCCCGCCCCGCCCCGCCCCGCCCCGCCCCGCCTCGCCCCGCCTCGCACGCAGCGCCTCGACCCAGACGCACCCGTGACGGGAGGATATCTGTCTGTACTGCAGCCCGGCCCGGCCTGGCCCAGCTCAGTGCGTTATATTTCGTTATCAACGTTTGTCATTAGAGCGGACACGTTATGGCCGTATGACCGGCCCGGGTACGACCGTTAGCCGTAAGTTGTCGAGCGCTTACCGCTGTAAGTCTCAACGGGTTACACTGCAGCCGACTCACCCGAACGCTGTGCACGTTCTTTGGTCGAGAGTACAATGTTTTTGGTAATTTTGAAATTTCCTGGTACACTAAGATCAAAAATGTTCTACTGACACACACTTTCATGTGTTGAACACAGTGTTAAACACATTTAAATGCTTCGTTAAAAAAACACCGTGTATTTCATCGGGGACAAAAGTGTTCAACACATTAGTTGAACACATTCTGCTCATGTCGGTCTAACACTTATTCCTCATATAAAATACATTAATGGCTTTGACCTTTTAACCAAGGCACCTGAAAGTCTCATCACTGCATTGAGCACTTCCAAGTGTGTGTTTATTGTTGAACACTTTTGATTTTTTGTACATTTGAAGTCGCTAAGAAAAAGAATCAGAGAGGAAGTAGAAAATAATACAGTGTCTCTTCCGCGCACACGCGTGGTTACTAGAGGAAATTTGCCGAGTAACTTACAAGGCGTTTTGTGCTGTCATAACTTATCAAGGAATTCTTTAGTATTACTGAAAGAATTCTTAGTATTACTGAACGTTTATTTTTTTATTTCACCGTCGTCTTAGTACTAGACAAACGTTAGGTAATACTAGGAGAAACGTTCGATAATACTTAAGATTTTCTTGAAAAGTTATGACAGCACAAAAAGGCCTAGAGGTAACTACGGACATTTCATAGTAAAAACTTCGAGGGGGAAACAACTCTAAATTTTGGTGTACACTCTTATTCGAATTATTGTGATTTTTTAAATAGAATTTTTGTGAATTTTTTTTTGAATTTTCCTGATTTTTGTCTAAATTTGCCTAAATTTTTGTAAATTTTTCTTAACTTTTCAATTTTTTTCTTCTGAATTACGATGTGTACAAAAATTTCAGAACTGTTTTCCGCTCAAAAATCTTTATATGGTGAACGATTCGCTTGGTTCCCTTTCTTGTCCACATCGGAGAGGGGAGGGCGCCGCGCCGCATGCAGCCTCGCCCACTGGCGCCGGGTGGCGCCGGGTGGCGCCGGCTGCAGCCCAGCGCACACACACGTGCACGCACGGCCGCGCCGTGCGGCGCTGCTCGATGCGATCATTGATCATTCACACAATGGATCCTGCCCGGCCCGCCGAAAAGCGTTTGTGGCCACATCATTGCACACGCATGCACACAAACACGCAGATGCACTGCACAGTCGCAGCGAAATGTTTTAAATGCCATTAGGGAAGGATACGAAAACTATTTTATGTTCGTATCTTCCTTCAAAAGAAAAATGTACAAAACATTTAGAAAAGTTTCGCATAATGTTTGTTTTGACTGCAGCGTGGGGATGGAAAGCAGGTCAATAAGTCGGAAGGCACCTTTACGTATATAATTTTTTCTGTCCCCTTTTTGCCATTAAATATACATATGAAACACGCTGCCGCAGCCATCGAAGCACCCCGTCCTAATCAAACAAGGCCCTCTGCAGTCGTGGGAGAGACAGGGGACCTGCCAATCTTATTTTTGCCAACTTCCGCTCTGCCGCCGAGAGATGGTGTGCTCTAGCCGCACAGCCGTCACGTTATGGCCTTTTCGAACCATCAATCTCCACGTAGTGTATAGAATGTGACACTTGATAAATTCTCACATTTTAAAGCTGTAATTTTTTTTTAATACAGCCTTTTTTTATTTGTTGAAAGGTTAAAGTCAGTCTGTCATCCTATTTTTAATTAATCATTGCGAAATAAAAATACTAATGAAGTCCGATTGACTAAACCGAGGACTAAACTATTTGGTCTTCTAGTTGATTTCAATAAAGTAAATTTTAAATGTATAATTTCACTTGTTTCCAATTTGATTCCTTCGTGTAAACGGTTTTCTCGGTGCGTGTCTTAAATTTGCCGGCGAATTCAAGGAGTCCCCACTCGTCAAGCGGGTGAACAACTAGTTTCGCGAGTTAATATTGGCGCGATTATGTTTTTATTTTTCGCGAGTTCATGAGTTTTTATTGCGAGCATTTCGCGAGTATTCATCCGCGAGGATTTTACGAATATTTTCCCTCGTGTACAACGAGTTTTTTCAGTGGGGGGTTTCTTGGGTGAATTGCTCGCGGATATTTGGCCTCCATGGTGGCTGAGACATGAGGACGAGCCGAGTTCCCAGTTCCCACCCGATTCGGGCGCATCTTCCGCCACAAGGTGCGTGTCGGAGGGGAGAGGAGGTGCAGTGCCCGCTTGCGCGCGTGTGTGTGTGTGTGTGTGTGCGTGTGTGCGCGCGTGTGTGATGGGGAGGCCGGGGCTGGGGCCTGGTGGCGCATCTGTTGCGGAGGTGAGGTGAGAGTACGATCATCATCCTGATTCACTCTCGCTACAGTTTCTCACGGACGGGACTGCTACCGGGGCGGGGCGGGGCAGGGCCCCCTGCCCTGGCCCCTGCCCTAACCCCACCCCCACCCTCAGGTAGAGGGCGCGCTCCCTGCCCTTGCCCTTCTGCCCCCGCCGCCACCCTCACACACACGCGCATCCGGGCAGCTGCCCCCCCCCCTCCCCCCCCCGCGCCCTGTCGTGATGCTCGCTCGGCAGGGGCGGGCCTTGCCGGGCCCGGGTGCAGGGTTTGGTTTTTGTTGCTACACTTTTCTCTCTCCTTTCTTCTGCTCCATGAGCGGCTGGCTGGTAAGAGAGCGTGCCGCCACCCCTTTGCAACGTGATGGACCAAAAGGTTATTTGACCTTTGGGTAATTCAATAACTCCTCTGGCCTCCTCATTATGAAAAGACTGCGCCTTTCTACCATGCTGCTCTTAAACTATGTTGCTTTAAAAAATAATGTTGTCCTGTTTAGGTTGAAACGAGGGACGGCCAAACTCTTGTGTCTGTTTACAATCTATATGTGTATTTCCAAGTATTTACACTGTTAAAAATTTGTTGCGATTTCCCAGCACTTCCTCGATACGGAACGATTGTGAAATCCCAACACTTCTATGTAATCAGAAAAGGACCCTTTTGCTGCCTGAAATACTTTGTCGGCCAGTCGGCCATATTGTTGAAGCCAGTCTATTTTAAATAAAAAGGACAGTTGGGATTTCCTGAAGAATTTTGATAAAAATACTGAGGCCAGTTGGAATTTGCCGAAGAGTTCTGGTTAAAATACAGTGGACAGTTGGAATTTCCCGAAGAGTTTTGGTTTAAATACAGAGGACTGTTGTAATTTAACGAAGAGTTCTGGCAACTTTTTTCACAACAGAGGTGCTGTGAATTTCCAACATTTTTTTAAACAGTGTAATGTGTACGCGGTGGTCTCTCGAGTTGGTCGTAACCCCTTGAGTTGAAGCTTTAAGTAAGATTATAGTATTTCTTTTTCTTTTTTTTTTTCGGGAGGTATCTTACTCAGCATAGGTTTGGAACCTCACCCAGGAAATTCGGGAAACCCGGAAAAAAGCTTACCCGGACTTCGTCCCCAAGCAGCTGAGCTCCGTGCTGCGCTAATTGCTGATCTTTTTTTAAAAACCAAATAAAAAAAATTTTGAGTCGAAAAAGCAAGAAAATCCCATTGAATTTTAATGATTTTTGTCGCAGGAAAATAGGGAAAAATCCTTTAATTTTATGTTTGGTCTTCACTCGACACTCTGTTTCCTCCCGGCCGTCGCCACTACGCAAATCTAACTGTTAAACAACAAAACAGAAGCTCTAAAGTTAAAAGTGCAACTTTTCGACTGTAGTTTCAACCATGTGATAGATTGATAGATTGAATGGGGTACCTAATTGGGAAATAAGTGTATGAAGTTCTCTCTCTCTCTCTCTCTCTCTCTCTCTCTCTCTCTCTCTCTCTCTCTCTCTCTCTCTCTCTCTCTCTCTCTCTCTCTCTCTCTCTCTCTCTCTCTCTCTCTCCTTCCTTCTCTCTCTCTCTTTCTCTCTCAAACAATCTGGCGCGAAGGGCGATGCAGCAGCGGGAGTAAAATGTTGTGGGGCTCGCGGTGGCGGGCCTCGCGGGTGCGGTCCTACCCCGGGGCCCGGTACACGGAGTAGGCTCCTCCAGAGAGTCACGAGGGAACAACCGGGATGGGCCTAACTGGCGGGTTGGGTCCGGGCCCGGAGCGGCTCGTAGAGAGAGGAACCAGCGAGCGGCCGACCAGACCGGCAACCCGCTCTGCCCAGACCGGACCGCACCGGACCGGCCAGCCCGGTCTCGCCTCGCCTCGCCTTGCCTCGGCGCGGCGGGGAAGGGAAGGGCGGCCCTGACAAGACGAATTAAGGCATTGTTTTGGCTGGCGCCCCGCCACGCACCTCCCCGCCACACCTTGCGCGTCTTCACGAACGCTGCGCCGCCGCACCGCCCCAGCTATTATAGCTGGCCCCGCAACATGTAGCGTCATAGAACGGGCCGGACTAGCTAACTTGCCAAAGCAATAATTAGACTGGAAGTTTAGAATAAATCCAGCAGTCGCCTCTAAACACTATTTAGAAGAATAGTTCTTGTTGTCTGTGTAGTTTCAATAAAATTCTCACTCTTTGTCAGATGACGGGCAGTCAGATTATCTGCATCCCGCGACAAAAATGAATGGTTATGGAACACACTGTGGTCCTTCAGGAGGTCACGGGCGTCGAGGGGGCCGTGACGTGTGCAGTCATATGTACACAATCAACGTGATCTTTGCAATCAAGCGAAAGAAAAAATGTGCGAATTTGAAGAAAAACACATGATAACGGTGTATATATTTGCCGCACTCAGGCTTAGTCTCCTAAACATAATAAATTAACAATTACTTAAAATGTTAAGTTGTTCAGCCGATCATAATCATGCAATCGGTGTGCACATTTTCTTCGAATCGCAGCCTTCTCCTAGGAAAGTCTCGAGAAATCGCAAAGAAAACTAAAAACAGCTCGCAAAAAAAAAAAAAATCTACAAACACTCGCAAGCCCTCGCGTTTACTCGACAATACTTGCGGCTGCACGCTAGCACTCGCTGATACTCGCAGATACTCGCACATGCATACTCACGAAACTCGTTTTACAGCCGCTGGGAACGTGAAGGCCTTCTCCTTAGGCGTAGTGCAGCAACTCAGCGGCGGTGCTCGATGGGCTGCCTACCCAGCGGGCTGCAGGCGCACCTCGCCGCGTCTCCATAGGGAGACATCTCGTTTACCTTCTTACACTGACTTTGGACCGATTCCTTTACACATACCTCTTTGACGAGGACATTAACACGGCCCGGGCGTAACCTCTTAGCATACATGTCCGAGGGCGCCGCGCCGCGCCCGGACAAGCGCGGGAGTGTAATTAAAGTATGTTTTTATTTTTCATAAAAGCAGGTACGCTTCCGGGGCGTTCTCTCGTCTTACTCGCACTCTCTCTCTCTCTCTCTCTCTCTCTCTCTCTCTCTCTCTCTCTCTCTCTCCTTTCTCCCTCTCTCCGCTGAGGGCTGAAGGGACCCACCTCCACAGTTGGCTTTCGTTATGCGCTCCGCGTACTTATTAAGCCGTACAGGAATTATAAGGCCTTTTACGGCTCTCTCTCCCCCCCGGAAAACAAAGAAACACATTGACGCGCGGGCCTCGCGGGGCGGGACGCGCCGTACAACTTTTTTAATTCTGTTTCCCGAATGACTGCCGGAGAGCAGACTCGGGAACAGCTGTAAGGTGCAATGGAATTTGGTGCAAAGTTACCAAAATCTTATGGGTTTGTCATTGGACGTTTGGGGATGCTGCAAAGGGGAGGGAAGGTAGAGAGAGAAAGAAATTGAAATTTTTAGAGAGAGAGAGAGAATGAGAGAGAGAGAGAGAGAGAGAGAGAGAGAGAGAGAGAGAGAGAGAGAGAGAGAGAGAATGAGAGAGAGAGAGAGAGAGAGAGAGAGAGAGAGAGAGAGAGAGAGAGAGAGAGACGGGAGCGAGCGAGTGGGGAGAGGCGAACTTCCGGACATTACCGGTGTAACGGTGCTCGCCGTCTGATAACGCATTATGGAATCGCGTTATTACTCGGCTCAGCCATTACTTTTTGCGATGCAACTGCCTTTGGCTTATCTCAGCTGGCTTCTTCCGCCGGGAAAATAATGTGCATCGGAGACAGATCAGTTTCAAGGCCAGATAAACGGAGAACGGTCAAAGCGTTGAGCAAAATAACTGCAAAATTTTATCAGGATTTACAGACATATTTGACATTATAGAACTGCCTCCTATTTTATTGAGACAGTGAGTGTCTTGTGCAAAATATACAAATTTCTATTTTCGCATTCCTCAAAACCAAGGTTAAAAACAGACTGTCTTACGCTTTTAGGGTCGACCATTTGATTGGGCGCTCGCACCCTGTAAAACACCTTTAATCCCCAGGTTCACTGACACTTCCTGGAGAGCGGCGCCGTGCGGCGGCCGCTGCTTGTCGCCAAGTCAGTGCCGCAAAGGGAAGGGAGCGGCGAGGGATTATCAAAAGACTTGTGCCGTTCACCGGCCGGGCCCGGGCCGGGCTGGGCCGCCACTTAGCCCCTGCAATGAGAATCCACTCACTGTGAAAATTATCTTTGTGAATTTACGATATATCTTGTGAACTACGATTTACGAAATATGTTGTAAATATACGACAGCAGTCCCTTCTTGCTCCCAATTGAATTTCAGGCGTCGATTGGCGGTGCTTGTAATTTTACCATTTGTTGTTGTAATTTGGCAACGCCACATCGTGGAAAATTTTCCCGTAAACCTACGATTATTCTTCACAGTGCTGCACCTCTTTTCCGTGCATCTTGTGCAACCTGCTCTGTAAAAAGAAATGAAAGTCTTCTGCCTTATTTTTAACATGATACGTAAATATCACATAATATGAAAGAAAGACACAAAGAATTCTTGTGCAACCGTAATACAAAGGCAAGACAAAGCCAAATTTTCTTTGTAATACAAAGAAAAACCTGTGTAATACAAAGAAAATTCCTTGTAGTACAAAGAAAAACTTTTTGTAATATAAGAAAATTCTTTGTAAATTACGGTTGAACAGAATTCTTTGTAATCTTCGAAAAATTTCTTTGTAGAAAGTTAAGAGTGCAGTCGGGAATTTTTCCCTTATCCAAAAATGTGGTTTATTGTGGACCTGCTACACCACTTGCCCTAGCACAAGAGTCGTGTTCTGTGATGTATACCGCTTGGGTGTCTCGCGCGGGATTTTTGAATTCTCTTGTCTCTGTGTCGGCTGCGCTCCTTGCTTTAAAAAAATGAAAATAAAAAACAAAACTGCATAACCGGCCCGCTGGGAGATGATGAGATTGAGCCGGTGGCGCGGCAGCTCAGCAGCGCGCTGCTCCGCTATTACATACTCCCCGCTCCGGCGCCGTGTAGCAGGTGCCTGCTGCCTGCCTGCTGCCTGCCTGCTGCCTGCCTGCTGCCTGCCTGCTGCCTGCCTGCTGCCTGCCTGCTGCCTCTGCCTGCTGCTGGTGCCGCTGAACCTGCGAATTAATTTTTGTGTCGCGCGTAGCGTGAGTCTCCCAGCGCGCTGCTGCTGCTGCTGCTGCTGCTGCTGCTGCTGCCGCTGCTGCTGCTCTGTCGGTGTCGTTGCCCTAGGCCGGTTTGGCGTGGCGTGGCACTGTTGCGGTGGAGAGGGGAGGAGGGGGGCAGATCGTAGGGGCCAAAGCCCTAGCGACGGCAGGGTGACAATTAGTCCACACTGTCTCCGCGGGCCGGACCGTTAAAGGGTCACAGCAGAAATTGCGTTGTTGCACTTTTACGTGTTTTTTTTCTCCTTTTTTCCGTGTTGAAAGTGTTGAACTGAGATGCATGATGTGCTTTGATGAGATTTCTGAAGAAAAAGTGTGTCGCTCCGACCTGTCTCAATAATTGGAAAGCTTCTGTCGATGAGTCAATAAAATGTAATCTCGTCAATCCAAACAACGGGTATTAGAGATCCTCCTCCTAATGAGGGTCCAGCTCGCACCTCAGGACTTTGAGGGGAGAGGGGGGGGGGGGGGAATGGGGCCAAGAGCCTCCTGGTCGTGTCTCAGTCTTTGGTTTATCAGATGTAATCTCTGTTGCGCCGAATTTCTTATTTAATTTTTTCGCTCTGAATCGGATATCTGGTTTGCGGCTTCCAAAATCAAGGAAAGATCGCAGGTTGTCATCTTACCTCAATACAAAGAAGATCTCAGTAAAAGGGCTCGAATATTTTGGTGATTATTCGGCGAGCCTTTTCGATACGTCTTCCATTTAATACGCTCCTATTTCCCAGCTATCCACTTCATAGTTCTCACAAAATCAGAGGCACACTCTAAATTTACTGCAAATAATTTCTTTCGTATAATACAAAAAGAATTCTGTGAAACCAATATATATGGAAAATTTCCTTGTATTACAAAATCTTTTCCTTGTATTATAGAAGATTTTTCTTTGTCTTACAAAACAATTTTGGCTTTTGTATTGCGGGTTCACAGAACTCTTTGTACTACAAGAATTTTATTCGTAACGATTTAAGAGTGCAGCTTTGACCACGGACGAGTGAGAAAATCTTCTTAGCCGGCCCGCTGATTGGACTGAGGACCGTCCACCGTCGCGTGTTGGGTTGGGCTGGGCGCCTCATGAATGGGACCTGCTGCTCTGCTGGCTGGACACTAGGGAGGCACTTAGCCGCCGCAGTTTACCACCTAATCGTTCCAGATTGGGTCCTCACACTTTGTCTGTGTCCGAGTACCGCTACCTTACCCCAACCGGGCCGGGGCGGGACGGGCACGTCGCGAGGTGAGTGTTCTCCCCCCGACTAACGCCCTTCACACTAAAGGAGCCGGCGCGGGGCGTTGTCGATATGCCACTGATAATCAGGGCCGGGCCGGGGCGCATTAGTGCCGACAACCGCAACTCATTTCCTAAATTCTTTGACGTTCGATGACTGATTTCGGTGAGACGTAACGTAGCGCGCGAGTTGTGTAAGTAAGGTGCTTCCAACCCCTTACGTTACAGCCCCACCGAGCAGAGGCTTTATGGCGCTGCAGCAGGTTTTTAGCGTGCGCGGCTCGAAACCGGACCAGAAACAAGTCAAGTCCACGGTCACAGAGAAGCAGCGAGCGCGAGCAAGCTCACGTACTCCATCACGTACATATGGGGACACTGCCAGAAAGCTTTGGCGTAATGTGGTGCCAAGCTTGTCGAAAATCTCTTGAGTTTTATACACCTGTTATTCGCGAGTTCATTTCCTCACCGCTCGCAAGAACTCTAACTGGAGGCGTCACTCGCGCTCTTCGCGGAGAGCGAGTTCTGTGTACCGAATTTTCGTGCACTTAGGAGAGGTAGGCAGATCGATGTATTTCGACGACATTTTCGGCAATACACACAACCCTTTCTTTGAGTCATGTGAGAGGAGATCACTGCAATACTATTTACGCAATCATGACTCTTATTGAGCGAGCGATCTAAAGACGTTCAATTCGGGCGGAAAATGTGAGAATAATATTTGGGCTGTGAAGCGGAAGAAGGGGATAAGTCCAAAACCCATACTTTTCAGGAAATCAAAAAAACTATTCACAATTAATTTTTTAAAAATGTTATGATGTAAATGGGATGTGCTTTCATTTAGGATATTACTGCCACTTTGAAGTTTTTCAATATCATGCTCCTTTACTGAGATTTAAGACTTGACCCCTTTTGCCAACGTAAACTTATGGACATTAGTCAACTTAACTCTTTTGACGGGTTAAGAATTTGGAGTCAAGTCATTGGAAAATTGACAAAAAGAGTTAAGTCGACTTAACTCTAAATGCATTAGTTGCATAAGGAGATAAGTCATATTAATTTTTTTAAACTTTAACATAATATTGGACTCAGGAAGTTTTCCAGAAATTAAAACCATAAAAAAACTCCTTCCGTCAACTTGTAATCTAAAACTCAGCCATATAGTATTGCGTCAGAATTCAAAAGAAATGTGCTTGTAATTTTTGTGCAAAAGGGTATAAGTCAAGTAAACTTTTCTGATATCATGCTACATAAGGAGTCAAGTCTACTTAGCTCCTTTTGCTTCTGTTGAAATTTTATGAATTTGGAGGTAAGTCAATTTACCCCCTTTTGGTTCATGATAATTACCGTACAAAACAAGTTATGTCGACGTATCTCTTTTTACAAACCCCTCTATCTCTCATCCTATGGGAGATATCCCCATAATATTTGGTAGACACAAGCAGACTTAAATGTACTATCATATGCCATGTGCCATAAAAATCTCATTTTGGGTATAAGTCAACTTACACCCTTCTTCCGCTTCACAGCCCATTCATCGTCGTATGTATTAACACTCATAGACGTGTGAGAAATTTGCGGCTTGAGGAGCGAGGTTTCGCTGTATCCAATTCCTCGTTCCAGTCCAGGCCTAGGCCTGTCCCGCTTGCGTCCCGCTTCTCTCCGGAACACATCCCCGCACCTATGATTACGTGGAGCGCGGGGCGCCGCGTGATCCGCAGTAATTTGCCACGCCACGGTGACACGTGCGCCTCTGCGTGTGCCTTTGCCCCCCCCCCAAAAAAAAAGAAGAAAATGCTTGTGCCCCCCCCCCCCCCCCAAAAAAAAAATCTTAAAAAAATATTCTGGGATAAAAAAGAAGAAAAAACCTTTCTATGTTGAAAAAAGGGGTTCGCAGTGTCTTTTATATTTTTGTTAACGCAGTTGGACCTGTAGAACCCCCTCCTGCCTCTGGGCGTGTTCTGAACCGGTGACTGCCCGCCCGGTCAAGACCTTCATGCGACCTGGACGTCCGGTCGCTCGCGCGTACCTATAGCCTGCAAGGTTTGCCGACCCGGGCCTGCTTTGGAATAATTAAAAGAAACTGAATAATATTGCGTGTCTGTACCCAACGGCAGGCGAGGGCGAGGGGGGGGGGGGGGACCTCGTCACCAGGACGGCTGTTGAACAGCGCGGGTGTCGAACTTTGAGCAAGGTCAGGCGTTTGCTAAATGTGTCGCCCCGGTCACCGTTGCTGGTTGGCCGGGGCCGGACTCCTACGTCCTGAACCCAGCGATGATCTTGTTCGCATCCGCGCGGACCGGCCGGCCGGCTCAAAGCGCTTGGCTGGCCGATCCTGTTCCTGGAGGTCGTCTGCGGTCGCGTCCGACGCACCGTGGGCGCCCCGCCCCACGGGCACTCCAACGCAATCTCCGCCCCGCCCCGCCCCGCCCCGCCCCGCAAGTCAGAGCCACTCCCGGACCCCGCCACACCGGCACAGGTTACTGGCCCATATCCATCCCGTGAGTTCCGAGGAGTGTGAGTCTCAGAGAGAGGGAGAGAGAGGGGGAACAGTTCATTCGGCCAGTGAGGTGCGTGTCGATCGCCTACCGCTCTCCTCCGGGTGACATTGTAGGCCAATGGACCAGCGCAAATGCATTGGCATCACTGTTAAAAATAGTTTTCACCCGATGATATTCGTTGTGATGACTGCTTTTGTTTCAAAACCACACAATTATCTTAATCGAAGCTTTAGAAATGTCGTAGTAATTGTTTTGTGTGTCTAAAGATAAAAGCTCTGTGCGACTCCTATCATCAGATTACAACTCCTGTGCTGTATATTTTCAATGCAATACCTGTATTGGTATAAGAAGTCAAATTGTTCGATCGCCAAACTTCAAATTAGGAGAGAGAAATTTATCACAAATTCTTTATTGAAATAATTTTTCTAGATCACTTCTAACGTGAAATTTTAATTGTTTGATTACAAAACGAGTTCTTTGAAAACAAGACTTGTTGCTATGAAAGTATACAACAAAGATGTTGTAAATCAACAAAAATAAATCAAACAAATTGCACTTGTAATGTAGCACATGTAGACAGGGTTTGTTGGGCTTGGTTGCGCAGCTGGACGGTTGCCTCCTCTCCTTTCCTCCTCGTCTATCTGCAGGATGGGCTTACCGAGTGGCTATGCCAACCCACCAAGGCCCCCAAGGGAGAGAGAGGACAAGAGTTTTATTCAAATTTTAGGGTAAAAATGTGTTTTCTTAAAATGACGCCGTACATTTATCTCTGGAAAGAAAATGACATATTGCGCAATATTGCTTGCCCGCTTATTGTAGAAATAGATGAAATATGTTTGTACAAACTGTCACAGACATATCCGAATAGATGCATAAACCAACTAGATCCCATTAAAAATACGGAAGTTCTCTGTTCAAAATATTCTGAACGCGGAAGTGCTAGTGCTGGTGTCCGGGCACCTTAGTCGCGAGCAACGGTTCTCTGGTTGCCAGCTCGGGCTGGCTGCTTGGCCTGCGCGTGGTCGGAGGCACGGAGGGGAGAGGAGGGGCGCGGCAGCCTGTGGGAGGAAAGAGGAGTAGATGAATCAACGGGGAAGGGAGACTCGCCACAGAGAGTAGTCATCGCAAAATAATGAAAAAGAGAAGACTGTGGTGTCAATTTCGCAATTGCTGTTATAGTACAGAGAACGTGAGAGCAAAAGTCTGCACGAAATGCCACGAGAACTGACATTTCAAATTTTTTGAAATATCACTGTTTTGATTGCGCCATAATATGTCACTTGCAAGTGGTTTCTTTCGCAAGGGTATCATGCCCGCCATTTCTGACCTCAAAATTTGTGGAGATTTCGCTTCTTTTTTGAGGAGTCTTCCTTAAAATCTGAGGGGTTTCTTTAAATTACGGAAGTTCCTCAAAGTTGTCCCTTTTTCCTCAAAAAATCAGACATTGTTCTTACCGTGATATTCAATTTTAACTGTCCTCCGTTTATGGTTTCTCCCGAACACATCCACTAACGCAAATCATCAGAGGTCAGAGGTGACATGGCGATGGCCAATGTTCGATACTGCGTCTGCCGCATACAGAATAATGGCAGTAGTGGTGGCTCTGGTGCTAACGTTCCCACGCCTTGTGTGGGATTGCAAGTCATCGTAATGCTGGGAAACAGGCAGGTGTTTAGATATCGAAATCCCCCATGAGATCATCCCTTGGGCGCATACTCTGGTGCGGTGCTATTTTAGTGTGCTTCTTATTCATTTAGGGTGAATTAGGCCCGCGTCAGCTGTAGAGTCGTATTTTGATTAAGGGAGCATGCAATCGTTAACTTATACTGGTCTTTTCTCACGCCTCCGGTGAAAATTCCGGTTTACGATAGAAAAATTTTTCTGGACTTGCAAAACACCACCACTGTTCCCGTGCTCGAGGGAAGGGGAAAACGCAAATCTCTCAGAACTTTACTTCTTGGTCCCTTGAACTTGAGCGCTAGGCGAGGCGTAGCCTGGAGATGGCTGATCTTCACGCCTTTGTCACCAGAGGGCGCGCCTCGCTGCACCACGCCGCTCCGCGCCGCGCTGCTTGCACTGCAGCGGAAGCTGCTGCAACATTACCTGTGGCGCTAGCAGAGCTCTGCAGCAGACCAGGCCAGCGCTGCCTTCAACAGACCATTACAGACATACAGTCTACATATTATCAACTTTTATGTAGTAGTATAATATGGACCTAGTCGTCAACACGTACATGTTTCTGCACATAGCCTTATTGACCATTTAAAAAAAAAATCGTACAGATATGTAAGAAAAGTTTTATACATACGTGGAAAACAATATCATTCCATTGTTATTCTAGTGTAAATTAGTTCACTAGGAATTTTTTTGGAAGATAAAATGTCGAGCGGTCTGAGAGTGAACCGCCAGGAAAATAATTATAAATTATAAAATCCTCCATTAAAGCAACAACTTATTTCGGACTGTTCCGTTGTTTTTTCAATGTCCCCCCCCCCCCTTTTCCCACCAGTTTTTCTCTTGCCGACTATACGGTGCAGGTGACTGCCGTTGCGTCTGCCGCCCTTCCAGGAAAGTCTTGCAGTACGACTTGTACAATAACCGAAAGAGAGAAGAAAGAAAAATTTGTTCGCACGTAACGAAGGCGTGCGGGAAGGCACACCTCTCATGGAAGTGGGTTCGTGACTAGCTCGGGTGCGTATTGGCGCTCAATGCCAGACCAAATTTCTACTTAAAACAAGAACATGCGTTCCATTTCATGCGGAAAGGAAAGGGGAACAATTTAAGAACAAATTAGCTTTGATCTAAGCCTAATAACGTTGGAGCTGGAGCCATTATAAAGCACACGGTATAAACAATGTCTGATTTTTTGAGGGAAAAGCGAAAACTTTGAGGATACCACTTAATTTGAGGAAAACTCATCATATTTTGAAGAGGTCTCCTGAAAAAGTAAGCAAAGTATCCTCATTTTTTGAGGAGTCTCCCTCAAAAAATAAGGAGTTTTCCTAAAATTAAGTGAGATCCTCAAAGTTTTCCCTTTTCCCTCAAAAAATCAGACATTGCTTTTACCGTGCACAATGCAACACGCTACTTCGCGCTGGCGATAAACAACCTTGGACCTCAGGTCATTTTTGTGACCTGGTTCTCTCAAAGTCAAGTCAAAGAAGCAGGAGGCGGAGGAGGAGCGGCCCGGGCGCCCGGCGGGTAGGCAACACGCCCGCACCTCTGCTCGACGGGACTGCCTAGCACCGCCCCTCCGCGCTCTAACTGCTTCACTCGGCGTTGTATTAGGCCACGAGTCAAAATTTATACCCTGCTCTCTGCAAATGCAAGAGTCAGATTAGATGTCTCCTCAGCGAGGTTTTTCCACTTGCCCCATGCGAGTGGATACATATACATTTGCTTGAGGTGTCCCATGTCGTATGATTCCAAGTGCATAGTCAACTTCACTCCGCCAAGATGTATAAAACTACACATTTGCACTGGAAAAACAAAGGTAGGACGAGAAGGGTTTTAATGCCTTTTCCAAGGCATTAAAAATTAGCACCCCTGCAAAGGCATTAAAACTGTGCAAAGGTGTTAAATTTTAATGCCTTTGGACAATTTCGTGCCTTTGCAAAGGCATTAAAATTTCACACCCCTAGAAAGGCATTAAGTCCTACCTTTGTTTTTCCAGTGTGGTAATGTTTAGTTTAACTATTCAATGCGACATGTCATGTCGAGATATAGCTATATACACCAATTGACGTAAAGTATAGAACTGAACTTTGGTTTTACCAATGTCTGAGAATCGAAAATATCGCTAAGATTGCGGTGTAAACGAAGAGTCGGTCTGCGACATACGCAGGCACACCACACCACAGGCTCGAAACAATTATGTATTCGCACAATTCTCTGAAAGGAGTCCGGGATGAGAGTCATTTCTTCGCCGAGAGGATATGAACTTTACTTAGCGAGACGAGCAGCGAGGAGAGGCCCAAAGGGGGTAAAAAAGAACCCGAGAGGCGAAAGACTCGCGCAAAGAAAGGATCACAATAAACAACGGAAGTGCTGCCGTTCGTGTGCAGCCAGAGAAAAATGGAATGAGAGAGAGAGAGAGAGAGAGAGAGAGAGAGAGAGAGAGAGAGAGAGAGAGAGAGAGAGAGAGAGAGAGAGAGAGAGAGAGAGAGAGAATGATGATGAAAAAGTTAGCTGATGTCGCTGAGTCTGCAGTCTTCACCCATTCATTGCCCCCTCGCCTCGCCGCCGCCGGGCCCCAGGTCCCAAGCCTGGGGTACCTGTGCAGGCTAGAGCCGAGCCGAGCTGAGCCGAGCCGAGTCTGTCGCACTCACGACCACCACGCCATTCCCCGTCCCGTGGCGCTGCTGTAGCCTGCCGCGGCCCGGCCCGGCCCGGCCCGGCCCGGCGCTGTAGCGGTCAGCGACCTTGGCCGCGGTTCCGCGGTGCGATGGCGTGGCGCGGGGCGGGGCGCGAGCGCTCTCTCTCTCTCTCTCTCTCTCTCTCTCCCTCTCTCCCTCTCCCCTTCCTCCCCTTTCTCCTCTCTCTCTCTCTCTCTCTCTCTCTCTCTCTCTCTCTCTCTCTCTCTCTCTCTCTCTCTCTCTGGAATACAGATTCCGCTCCTCTCACCGCCGGGAGTGTGTGCGTGTGTGGCCACTCCTGCCGGATCAGGTAGGAAAGGAACCACCTTCAAAAAATTTTCACATCGGGGGAAAAAAATCCTTTACAGCGAGTTGGGATATTTCTAGAAGCCTGCAATGCGAACATTATGCGCGTGTGCATTTAATTTTTCGAATATGTGAGTAGATTACCTGCAAAGTAATTGTGGTTTCGCGCGTCATAGATGCGGAGGCAATCTGCAGGTGATGCAAACGGAGAATGTCATGTAATGAATAATTTTCTCTTTTTTTCTTTTTTTTTCTGAGCCCTATCGTCGGAGTGCGATGCAGACAGTCACACATTGACATTCGCTTTGCGATTCTCCACCGAGAGGGGCTTCCTCTCTCAATAATTCAAGAGCCGGCCCGGCCCGGGCCAGGCGGCCGCGCGACGATAAAAATACGACACTCTTTCCAAAAGATTCCCTTCCTCCTTCTTTGTCGTATCAGGTGTGAAGAAAAATAAAATCGTAATCATCAAGTTCGCGCTGTCTGCTTGGGTATTTCGCCCCCGAAACTGTTCTCTGTGTAACAGTGTGCTGTGGCCGTCCTATGGCTCTTTCGGGGACCTAACTGCAACCGCCATGCCTTTGGAGGTATCTCTGAACCCCCCCGGGGCCCCGGGGTGATTTGCTGTCATTGCGGTCGCCGCTTGTTGACTTGTACGGTCAGCGCTTTGTCGTCGGCCCTTGGACCATTGCGGCTCCGCGTGGCTCCGCGTGGCGCCCCGCCGCAGCCAGTGTCAAGTCCGCGCTGCCAGTCCGCTGCACTTCTTGTGCGGCGCAGCGGCGCCGCGGCCACAATGGAATAGATAGTTTTACACTCGCGTCATGAACTTTGCCGGGGGACTGAATCGGCCGACGGGACGCTCGAAGAGACTGCTCTTAAACTACAATAGCTCGTTTTGTTGTCGAAAAACACGGATTGCTCTCATTTTGCCGTCATCTTTTGCTCGATATTGCGTACTACCCCACCCCGGCCGCAGCTAAAGCGCTCGCCTTACTGTCTTTCACTAGCTCTGCGCAAGTGTGAAATAGCTGAGAAATTTTTGAACACCATGTAATTCATAAAATAAAATAAAAATTAAAAAATTGAAAAAAATCAAATTGGAAAAGTTCAATAAAATGCAGAAAAAATTCAGTAAAAATTCCAGCAAAAACTGCAAACAATTCAAGAAAATTCGGGAAAATTCACACATGTGTACACTAAAATTCGGAGTTGTTTTCCCCTCGGCTTTTCTTTGGCACTACTTGCGCAGGCAGGCCCTAGGGTGGTCCAAAATTTTCCCGACTTTCTCGGATCGACCAACGCCGCCCGGAATCGGATTCTACATCAAAAATGAGCGAATACGTGTTTTTTCCTTTTTCGATAAAATGATTTTAAACACCTCCGCAAAGCCCAAATAGGTTTTAACAGAGTAGTTTACCTTCTAAAAATCGTAGAAAATACAGTTTTAGTCCGATTTTGAAAACCGAAACGCAGAATTGTCCGGTATGTGATGACGAGTTCGAAAAAAAATATAGTGTGCGAGCCTGTTAATTTGCCTACCTCTCCGGGGTCAAAATATGCAATTTTAGGGCCATGATGACTACTTATTTTGGTTTGTAGGCCGCTGCTGTGGCCTCGAGCCCACCCTGTGGGCTTCAGTAGGTGCCTACACGTCTACCGAAGCCCAAGCAACCGAATCCGACAATTGGGCACGGATTGCCTACCTCCCAGGGGCACGAATATCGGGATATTTTCGGAAAAACGTACTTTGGCCCGTACCTGGGTGGTTCTAGGCACTGGGATGGAATTATTTGATCTGTATAGGCTGCTCACATCACTAAGGAAGCGCCAACGATGAACTGGAGTCTTTTAGGTCCGGTTGCCTACCTTCCAGGGGTCGGAAATAGTGAAATTTCCAAAAAAACTGTACTTCTACTGGTACACCGGAAAAACAAAGGTGCTAAGCAACGCCTTTCCTGGGGCGCTCAAATCAAGTCCTAAGCTTAGTGCCTTTCCTGGGGCACTAAATCTTAGTACCTTTGCAAAGGCACTAAATTTGTATGGAGTATACGCAGCTGGTCAGCTAAAGGTGCTAAGTCCTACCTTTAAAAGGCACTAACAAAAATTTAGTGCCTTTGGAAAGGCACTAAGATTTAGTGCCCCAGGAAAGGCACTAAGCTTAGGACTTGATTTGAGCGCCCCAGGAAAGGCGTTGCTTAGCACCTTTGTTTTTCCGGTGTACCAGTAGAAGTACAGTTTTTTTGGAAATTTCACTATTTCCGACCCCTGGAAGGTAGGCAACCGGACCTAAAAGACTCCAGTTCATCGTTGGCGTTTCCTTAGTGATGTGAGCAGCCTATACAGATCAAATAATTCCATCCCAGTGCCTAGAACCACCCAGGTACGGGCCAAAGTACGTTTTTCCGAAAATATCCCGATATTCGTGCCCCTGGGAGGAAGGCCATCCGTGCCCAATTGTCGGATTCGGTTGCTTGGGCTTCGGTAGACGTGTAGGCACCTACTGAAGCCCACAGGGTGGGCTCGAGGCCACAGCAGCGGCCTACAAACCAAAATAAGTAGTCATCATGGCCCTAAAATTGCATATTTTGACCCCGGAGAGGTAGGCAAATTAACAGGCTCGCACACTATATTTTTTTTCGAACTCGTCATCACATACCGGACAATTCTGCGTTTCGGTTTTTCAAAATCGGACTAAAACTGTATTTTCTACGATTTTTAGAAGGTAAACTACTCTGTTAAAACCTATTTGGGCTTTGCGGAGGTGTTTAAAATCATTTTATCGAAAAAGGAAAAAACACGTATTCGCTCATTTTTGATGTAGAATCCGATTCCGGGCGGCGTTGGTCGATCCGAGAAAGTCGGGAAAATTTTGGACCACCCTAGGCAGGCCCGCACTACACGTGCAGCAGCCCCTCCTGGGGCCCCGCCGCCCCGCAGCAGCGGCACGTGGAGTGGACCCGCCCGGGGCCCTGTGCGTCTGCCGCTGGGCCGGGCCGGGCTGGGCTGGGCTGGGCCCCTCTCGGCCCCTGGCCCTCTGGCCCGGCCGGCCTGCCTGGCCGGGCTCAGCTAATTAAATGCAAATGGGAGTCGTGGACCGCGGCGTGGCCGAGCGCGGCGCCGACGGGGGTCAGCGAACCGGCGGGGCGCAGGGCGGGCATGGAACCACAACATTTTGAAAATTGGTGGAATAAGATGCGGCAAAGTAAGCCGCAGGTTCAGAACGCGGCTCAAAGGAGTCACTCTTGAAAATGAGTGTGGCGCAGTCCTGTATCGATATTTACTTTCTGTCATGAAAGGAAAGAGACGCTTTGTTTTGTCATACAAATTAAGGTAACGTTTTGGTGTCCTCTCCCTTTCACGTCAAAACTGAAACAAAAACGGATACAGGCCGCGGAGTCAAACGACTAACGGAGTGATGAGTGAAAGGACAGCGGGCGTCCCAGCGGGGTGGGGCGGGGTGGGCAGCCCGGGTGACCCTGAGCCCGAGCATAGAGGTTGTTCGACACGTCACAAGCGTGGCATCCATCGGGATCGGGTCCTTGCGCAACATGAATGGTTGCTCCGCAAAACGGTACTAGGTAGAAGAAATTCGCTCGTAACTGCATTCCTACTAGCGTTATGATTTCTGACATAGCTGTTTGTTTCCATTGTTGTCAAAGGTTTAACATAAATATGATTTTTTTAAAAAAAGTTTCCATTCGCTAATATCTTAAACCTCAATACCTGGAAATTTTTACTAACCTAGAAACTTAGCTCAGGCATAGAAGACGCACGCCAGCAGTATCATAGCTTACAGCACTGCCCACCAGATCGCGCTGCTGTGGCGGCTTTGGCTTCCTGGGTTCGCGTTCCAAATCACCATCCTAGCCACAGAGAGAGAGAGAGAGAGAGAGAGAGAGAGAGAGAGAGAGAGAGAGAGAGAGAGAGAGAGAGAGAGGACACAGCGTCCGTCGACCCGCGGGCTCGGCAAACGCTTTACTGTCTAACGGTGCTCCTCCCCCTCCCCTCGCCACGCCTCGTCTTTCGCCTGTTCCTTCCACTCCTTTCTCCGCACCTTCCTCCTCCTCCTCCTTTCACCCTCTCCTCTTCTTTGCCAACGCCCCCAGAGGGGCCCCCGATGCCCCACCCGGAGCCTCACCTTGTTTTGACTGGGCGGCCCAACCCACTCGCCCTGCCACATTCTCTTCCTCAAAGTCATTGAGCGACAGACTACAGAGCGATTCTTTGTGCTCCTTACTTTGCTCGCCAGCTCATGGCACAAAAAATTCGTCAAAAATGCATTTTACTTGAAAAAAATAAATAAAAAGTAATGCGAAGCTAGCGCGCCAGCAGGTGTTTGCGTAAAGCTACCTTATTCCACTGCAAAATTCTCGAAATGGCGTCATACCCCCGCTTTTAAGTCCTTCCCGGCAAACTTTCGGGCATTTGTTTTTGCACCGATGTTTTATTTTTATTTTGCCTCTCCCGTCGTCTCTTCCCCTTCTCTCCCTTTCCCCTCTCTCTTATACTGCGCAGTCCGCGTCCCCTCCTGCGGTGACGCCCTCTCGCCTCCCTGCCCTTCCCTCCCCAGGGCCCCTATCGCCTACTTTCCGACGCCGGCCTGCCCCGGGCCCCGCGGCTCGCTCTGCGCTGGACTCGCGCGCGTAACCTGTAACAGTTACTCGACGTAAATATTACGGTACAGCGTGTGGTTGCATCACAAGCAGGGCGGGCCCTTGCTCACAGCGCGGCGCCCTTGCGCCCAAAATAAAGGCAATCGTCCGTCGTCCCCGTGTATCGCCATGCCTCGCAAGGAGTGGAGCGGCTCCTTGGAGACTTGAACGCGGCCGAAGCCAAGAGCGCGTCGCGACGGAGCTCGGCGCAGCGCCCGGCCCGGCCCGAGACGCTCTCGGGCCAGCTTGACTTGACTTGCCGCATTGGAAAATACAACACTGGCTGTGTGAGTCACGGACGCTTTTGTCGTGTAAAGTGCCTAACTCTTACTCAGTTCAGTTTGACCGATTGGCTTCGTTAGTGAAAGAGCTTTAAAACTACGTTTGTAGCATTTTCTCAGTTCCCCAGCAGAGAACCCCCGCGAGGCCTGCTGAGACCTCTCCGCCGCTCTTGGCTCCCTCGAGAACCATTTTTGGGCCCCGGACGCGGCTCAACAGTAGCTGTATTTGGCCAGGTGGTATGCGTTGCGGATGGGCATCACAGGCACCTGCGGAAAATTTTGCAATCTCCACACCAAGTTGTGTCTGTTATAATTTTACCCTCAGTGATTCAAAATTGTTTTATCCGCAATATTTTAGTCTACCTTTTCAAAGTTTATTGAAAATAGTATAAGCCGCGTGGCGTTGAAACTGTCGGCGCGGTCATGGTACTTGAACTTGAACTTGGCGGTGAAGATCGTGGCTCGCTCCGCCTCGGTCTTGGCTGTTGCCTCGCTAGATTCGCTAGTTGCAGTCCTCCGCGCGGAACGGGTAGAGCGGCGGAGCACGGAGAGGGAAGGGCAGGGCTGGCGGGGCGGGGCGGGGCGGGGCGGGGCGGGGCGAGCACCGAGGGCCCGGGCGGTATGTGGTGGAGCGGGGTGGGGTGGAGCGGGGCGCGGCGGGGTGGCGGGAGGTGGAGGGGCGCATCGCGGAGCATTGAACTCGCGAGTGCTGGCTGCGGCTGCAGGAGGAGCCCGTGACTGCGAAGAGGAAGGGAAGGGAAAAAAAAAGAACTGGGGAGGAAGAAAAAGCGGAAGGATGCCGCGCCGCGGCAAAGAAAAGAACGGAAAGGATTGTGTTTGACTGTTGCATATTCTTCCGACGTGAAACGAAAAGTATTCCTTATTGCTCTGATGAAGAAGTATTGCTACGAGAATACTCTACCACCCCCCCCCCCCCAATTTCCCAAGCTGCAATATATATTTATCGGCGTAATGTTACAGTACTTTGGTTGGTCTCATTTTGTTCCTTTTAAAGAAAAGAAAGCTCTCTGAGATCTATTTTGTCACAAGACGTGTAACAGAAACAGGGAACTCTGGTACGTCTGTATGCGGGTTAAGCAAGCTCGCATATTGTACGTGTTTTCCGTTCTTACCTGTTGATCCGCATTTCCGTTCAGTTCAGTGTGTGTCACGACAGGGTACTCGTCGCGACACGGCACTGCACGATGTCACGTCAGTGTGCGACACGGTGGCGTGATCTCGAAAGATAATTTTCCAAAGGTTTTGCTTTCCTCGAGACGGTGAACGTCTGCACAAGAGTGTGTGTCGTCAGAATTTTGTGGCGATGTTTTCAGCTTTTTATGTGCAAGTTGAAGTTTTTTAATTTTTAAAGGAGTAAAATGCATCACAACGTTACACTTTAGATAGCAAGAACTGAGAGTATATGCAAGTGAACGCGCGTGTTATCCCTTATTTGCTTTGAAGTCTTCCTTTTTGTCAGGATTTTGCTCCCTAAAAGAAATGCGAAGGCAGTGAAGTGAGGCATGTCCTCTTGCCCTTGGCCCTGCCTCTGCGCTGCCGCCGCTGCATCTCTCTGCACAACTTTATCGCAATAAGGCTTCGTACGTATCGTGTGTCGGTGGTGCCTTTCAAGAGTCCTTGTTTCCACCTTCTGACCTTGATTCGAACCGACTCAAAGTCTTGTCTTTACGATAAACCGAACCAGCTTCGCACACGTCGGGCGTCACCGCACACGTTCCTAAATTACGCAAAACCACACTGCAAAAGTAAAGAAAGGGTACCCTAAAGAACAGGACTCGTGTCGCATTGGCTAGAATATGGCTAGAATCAGCGTAATCTATGTGGCTACGTAGCGTCTGGTACCTAAAAAGTAGTGTAACCTTCACACTCTTGTGTCGTGCTGACGCGAGAGGAGTGTCGGCACTTTTTATCCTGAAGTGCGCTCTGCATGTTTTATTTTTCACTTTTGAAACCAGTCTTTACAGGACCACTAGTGTATAAAACTCTTGCTCATTTCAATTTAGCAAGATTGCGCGTCCGCCTGAAACTCCTTTTCCCGCCTAATTACTCAAAATTCATTCTGGGAAACACAGTGATGCTGGACGTCATCGCGAACACGAACTGCCGTTAGTCTCCCTTCCTTCCTTCCTTCCTTCCTTCCTGTTTTTCTCTTCTACTTTTCTCCCCCTCCCCGCCTTCCACCTCATTCTTCCCCCTTACCCTCGCGACCATTATGGCGGTAATTGTTTTAGGCACAGCCGAGCGCTGACGCTGGGTGCTCTATCCGTTCAGCCCCCGCAAAACCGCGTCCAAATCTCTACCACTGGTGTATGTTTGGTGTTAAAAAAGGAAATAGCCATGGCGGTTGCTTGTCATCAGATGGATAAATAAGATAATAAGAATTTTTTTACCACATCCGGGTGTCAAATCAAATTTGAGGGAGACGTTTGAAAATCCTAAAAATTATTGGACCAGTCGTTTCAGAAAACTTGACTATTTTTACGTGAGTTGTGTATTTTGACCAGGACTTTTTATAGAGGTAGTTTTGTGTTGATAGCCACCATTGTGTAACTGGCTGGTGTCTCGATCCGTAACGCTTTAAGTAACGCTTGGCCGTGACCGCGGTGGCGCCGGCGCCTCCACCACGACGGGCCGTGTAACCGTGACCGAGACCTAAACATAACGCTGCACAGCAAAGCGAAGTGTGAGAAGACGCGCACCCCTTGAACAAATATCAAGGGCCTCCGTTGGGGCAAAGTTAGTACTTTCAGCTCAAATACTTGAAGCTTTAATTTCACCATGAAACAGGACTGCCACGCGTGTAATCATGATCAGTAAAACGTCAGGATTTTCAAATTTTTGCTGGATGATGTCACGATTGTTGGGTAAAATAAGCGTCAGGATGAGTGGCCCCACTGCCGGTGACCGCGCCCGAGGCCGAAGTGTAACGAAGATTTATTTTATATATATCTTTTTTTCACTGAAAAGTCAGGGGTGCTTTTCGTTTTGAAAAGTTAAATGATAATGGTGACACGGCTAACGGTCATGACGGTACTAATGACGATAACAAGGCCTCTTTAATGATGTCATGATGCTGTTTGCGGATTGCGTGATCCCTCCGTTACGGCCACGGCTGGCCAACCCTCCGCCTTGGTAATTAGAAGCCCAGGCCCAGGCAGGCAGCCCTGCATGCAGTTCGCTTTTGTGTGAGTTGGCTGCACCGCCGTGCCAACTCCGGCACCACTGTGGATGTGTCATTTGAAAAGTTTCCGGGTGTTTCAAGTCATGTCAGCCCTCCTCTCGTGTCAGCAACGGCACACACAGCGCGAAGACTTGCGTGCATGTCTACGGCGCTGTTCGACACGATCGAAAAATATTTCTCGTCGCTGTCGTGTGTAGTCTAATGATAAGTTTGAACTGAACTAGCTGTAAAATAATCCCAAGGCATTCCTATTTATTGAGGAACAACCGAAGTCAGCGTTGGCTTGGCAACTTCGAATTTTTGACTCACCGCAAAGGCTACGCCCTCTCGAAGTACATTTTTTTCTGGTCTTGAGTTTGCGATAGTGCCACAAGTATCATGCACTTGGTAAGCAGGGGAGGATGTGCAGCCGAACGGAATGCAAGCAGCATGGACTTTATAATCCTGATACGGCAATAATGCTTCTAAGAACTGGTGCCTGCTACTGCAGAACTTCACAATATCAAGTGGACGATCGCGTAGATCATCATCAACAAACATTCGAAATCCTACAAAAAAGTCTACATTTAGTTAAATAAAATATAATAATCTAACCTCTAGCGCAATTTTGCCACTTACGTAAACGAATGTCTATCCGGTTGCTCCTCTTCCTCTGTCAAGTTAAAACGCGGGGGAAACAGCTCGCGCAATTCTGTGTCCACTTATACGCCCGAGATCTCATGAAAGACGAAAATCCAAAAAAAAATCAACAGGGAAAAAAAAGAAAAAAAAGGTAAAAATCCGGCAAAATCTGGACGAGACACACCGAAATCTACAAGTTAAAAATTCCGTTACATATTACGGAAGTGCTACGGGACTCACCGGAAATTTTTTGAATATTTTTTTTTCGGCCACCCGTATTTCTTAAACACAGCACAATTCCGTTGCAGAAAGTTACGGGCGTTTCCGCACCTACACCTAGATGCGCAGGGTCCAAACTAGTTTTCATCAAAAGTGTTCCGGTATTCATCCAACTCTAAAACACAAATTGCGGAATTTTGGCGTACGGCACGGTCCGTAATTATTTTTCTGGTACGGTCGTCCTGTAAATTTAAAAACAGTTAAAAAACGGCTAACAAATTACCAAACCATCCCGTCAAATTTCCGGTTGTAATTGTTGACAGCGTATTTCCTGCAATAAGATCGAGGGGGTATGCGCTTCTGTAATAGTTGGGCCACTCTATCCGTAATAAATTGCTTTGTAGTATGCGTAATAGAAGCGTATTAGCTAAAATTATCCATATTTTACTCTTTTTTTTTGCTGTATTTGCCGGTTTTCGGCAAAATTTGTACCAATCTGGAGCGTAATACAGCGCATCAGACGTAATAGTCGGGGCACAGATTTTAAAAGTGAATAGGCCAAAGTGGTTGCACCCTATAGTTGAAATTAAAGTTAAATATCTCATAGTGCTGGCTGTCTCTTTAAACTGAGTGTCAGACGCATCCTTATTCGATCACGAATGAAAGATCGCTTGATAATTTGGTCCGGCAGTCCGGCGAGCTCGGCCCTTCCCTTGTGCATAACACCGGCCGCTGTCTCCTCGCCGTAGCGCGCTGTATTTCATTCAATCATTTCCTTGGCCGGGCTGAGCAGGCCCGCTGCTGATGTATTATTGAAAGGCCGCGGAGGAGAAGCACAGAGGACCTCATCGGGGCCCCTGAGCTGAGGAGGATCGCTCTGGGGCCCGGCCCGGCCCACCCAGACAGTGAATCACAGGGCCTGCCACTCCGAGCACGTCCGCTAGGTGCCCGGCGCGGCCCGGCGCGGCCCGCGAAACACAACGACAACATTCAGACGAGAGTCGTGCTCTGCTTCAGCCGAAAATAATTTGGATCTGCCGGCCGGGCTGAGTGTTCGCGAAAACAATAGCCGTTCCACGTCTGCTATAGCCTATTCCAGCGGGGTATGCCATTACGTGAAGCGGGGGCCGGGCCGCGGGGTAGTTATTGCTGTAGAAAACTGCACAATGTTCTGCATAGCAGTATGTCGATCACGTTACTATGAATCTTACATGATATTATAGGCAGTCGCGCCTTTTCGTAGGGTGCTGAGTTGAGTTATATACAGGATTTAAACTGTTTCAGAATGGTTGTTTGATATTCTTCTGATTCTTTTTTCCTTCGTTTTGTTTAAGGATCCAACCCCGAATATAGTACATGCAGGAGAGAACTCCTGCTCACCACCATTGAAATCCGGGTGGAAGGATCCACTGAATAACTGCAGTTTTAAGTGCAGTAATAAAACTGCAGTTGCCAAATTGTATTCTTTCTATTGAGAAATGTTAGATTTTACTTCAGTCACGATGTACATATTTTCCTTGTACTTGGCATTAACACGTTTCACCCTGTCTTTCTGCAGTTATTTTTAAAGGTTTAGAAGTCCAGTCACTGTGAAAAATATCCTCGTAAATTTACGACATTTTTTGTAATTTTGATTTACAAAATATGTCGTAAATTTACGACAGCCCATTCTGGCTTGTCGGTCAATTCCAAGTCGATAGGGAGTGCTTGTAAATTTACAATTTCAAATCGTAATTTAACGACTTTTATCATGGAAAATTTTCCCGTAACCCTTACGAGTATTTTTCACAGTGGTTTAGTACTTATATTTTGTGATACTTATTAGCATACCCTTGTGTTATAAAGGTGCGTACAGTCTAAAGAAGTGCTCAATATTTAATTTGTAGATACTGAAAAGTCTGTTTACAGTAAGTAAGTGTTGACATTTTAAATGACTGTCCATTGTCCATACGAGGTTATACAATACTGCTGAAAAACTGCACCGAAAATCTGGGAGACATAATTATTGCTCATATACGTACGAAAATTTGAGGGGCAATTTTATTGCTCTCTAGAGAGTGAGATTTTTTACCTCGCTCTATTTGAGGAAGAACTTTAGGAACTCGCCCCAATAAATTGAGGATTCCTGCATAAATAATTTTTTATGTGGGAGAAAACTCCTGCACGCAACTGCTGTAATGTTACGAGAGTTTTAGTGGCTTGAGCGCCAGGAGCGCACCGAGCGCACCCGTATATAACATTATCCTTTATTTAAATTCCTTAAGACGCCAGTGTTTTCGTGATGATTATCCAGTGCTGCTTCTCCAGTGCAGTTATGCGGTTGTGTCCGGTTTGTGCCGTTGCGCGCCGCGTCATGTCGGGGTGTCAAGTTAAACGGAACATATCCTACAATCCCTCCACCTGGACTGTACCGTACGGGATGGGACACTATCTCGCTGGCCCCTTTATGGTGCGCGCGTTAATATTTCGGACCTTCTACTCATACTGCTTAAAAATACTTACTGACCATGGTGACGGTTGGAATAAGCGGACATGCAAAATAAAACCATGCCTTCATGTATAACGTACCAAAATTTGTACCAACCTTACAAAAATGCGTTTTGAATGTAATGTCGGTTTTACTTTATCTTGACGAGTTCAACACGACTCGCGGGAGACGAGTCGACTTTGCTCCTCACGGCGCAATAACTCCCCCGCGAGCGCCCCGCCCTGTCCTAACGGCGAGGGCCCTGCCCGTGTCCGCTGCCCCCCGGCAGTCGCTGACCACGGACGAACATGAAATTATTTGAGGGCAGCGCCCTTCCAGCAGCACGTAGCTTTTGTCTTAACAGTCTTAACTACCCGGCGGGGCACTATTAGAGCTTCTGAGAAGAGCGGCAGGCTGGGCTGGGCTGTGGACTGGACCGGGCCTTGCCGGGTGAGTCGCCGGAATGAAACTGTTGTTGCGGTCGCACGGCAGGCGGCGGAGGGCGTTGTCATCGCATTCGCACGTTACGTTGTTGCGCGCTGCGCTAATAGTTTCTGGACCGCGCTGTTCCCTCCGCGGCGGCGCCTCTGCCCGCGGCCTCCCACGCCTGCGTGACGAGGGGCTTGGTGGTGGGCAGGACCGCGCAGGCCACTGGGCGCCCCAGAACACACGGCGCGACAAGTAGTGCTTGAAAATATAAGGGATATATTTATATAGAAAACCAAAACTGCGTCGCGCCTAAAGTTTTAAATCTCAATTTATTTGTTGTTTTGCTCTTCTTTTAACTCTACCTCCTTTTTATCTTTTTATTCTTCTTCCTTTTCTGGCCGGCCCGTCTCGTCAGACAGGCCCGGCGGGTACCAGTACCGGAGCGGGTACCACGGCCGAGGTGAGTGGCCGCGAGCGTGGTACCCGAACGCTGCTGCTGCTACCCGATGGATTGACACTCATTTCGAAATCCTCCTCTGCCGCTTGGACGAATAAGCCGCGGCGGCCATCTCCTTTACGTAATCTGGAAGCCATCGGGGCAGAAATGAGATTCCTCTAGTTTGGGCCATTTCTGTTGCTGCTGCGACTTCCCTCTGACGCAGCTCATGTAGTGTCTTGGCAACTCGTTCATCACTTTTCACTGACATGAGCCTCCCTTGAACAAGGCGCCGGCCTTCTTGCTGCTGCTGCTGGTCGCGGCGACTGCAGCATGTTGTCCGTGTGAGTTTGCGTGCGTGTGTGTGTGTGCGTGCGTGCGTGCGTGGAGTGTCGGTGGTGAACGCCCCTGTCTACCCATTAGCATGAGAATTCGTGTCCGTGTGAGAAGGCGTGCGTATGTGTGTGTGCGCGTGTGGGTACTTGTCTGTGTGTCACTGTGTGCGTGTGCGCGCATGCCTGCCGGTATGCATATAGGTACGTGCATCCGCCGGACCGTACCGGGGAGGAGACGCGACGCGCCGCGTGGACGTGCGCGGATACGGATGGTTCGCACTTCCAGTAGGGCAGACGGGACACACTGTCGTGAGGAACGCATCCATCACCCTTAATATACATCGAAATGAGCCAGAGGGGGCTTAAATCCGATCATTTTTAGCACATCATACGAATGTGTTAGCCTGCCTGTAGGTACTGTCATACTGCGAGCAGCCTGCAGGGAGCAGCTCAGCCAGCAGAGAACGACCGGCAGAGCGAGCAGCCAGGGTGGCAGAATCGTGTATTAATTTATCTTTCTTCATTTTAAAAATGTTTTACACGGGCTCTTTCCCTAATTTCAACGTGCACTTGAAATTTTAAGAAAAATTAAAGTGCTCAATTAAAGCTTGTTTTACCTTTAAAACTGTAAAACCGGCGTCCTGGTTTTCAAGGTTCCTATCTTATTTCTCAAGAAGGTTTGGAAAATTTAAGACCTTTCCGAGGGGTCCACCACTATGGGAATCTTCTGTACATTTTGTCCGATAAGTACTGGTAATTGCACCCCAAAATTTCCTCTTTTCGTTGTTTTTCATGCTTGTATTGTGAGGGTTACGGAAAATATTTCCATGACATACAAATGTCGCAAAGGTACGGCTTCAAGTTGTAAAGTTACGATTTTTTTTGACACCATGTGTCGACTTAGCTGTCTTCAACCGACAAGAATTTGATATAATCGATTGACGACGGCTGTCATAAATTTATGACTCCTTATAAGGAGTCACAATTGTTGTAATCTGAATTTATGAAAAAAGGCATAACTTTAGTAGTAGTTTTTTTCACAGTGTAAGTATTTTTTTTCTTTTTTTTTTTTTTACAAATTACTGTCTCTTGTTTTATGGTCGCAGCTCGCTCGGTTCGTAATGCATACTCAATGTTGTGAGCAGTGCACAGCGCCCTCATGCGAGCGTTATCAGTGGCGCGTGCGGAGCGGCCTGCGCCCGCGCGGGTGGGGTCCGTGGCACGGCACCCGCCCGCAGGAGCCCCGCAGGAGCCCCGCAGGAGCCCCGCAGGACCCCCGCAGGACCCCCGCAGGAGCCCCGCAGCACGGTAAAAACAATGTCTCATTTTCTGAGGAAAACTTTCTGGCACTCCGTGTGACTTCTAGGGAAACTCAGATTTTGAGAAAGTCCTCTCAAAACATACGGAAATTTCCTTCATTTTTTTTTAAAAGGAAACTTCCTCAAAATCTGAGAAGTTTTCCTCAAAATCACATGCAGCGCCTCAAAGTTTCCCGTTTCTCCTCAATGAGTCGGACATTGCTTTTACCGCGAGGGCCCCCGCGGGAGCCCCGCCCCGTGCCAGGCCGGGCCGGGCAGGGCAGGGCCGCCCGCATGAGCTGCACGCGTCTAGATTAGCGAGCATCGCGGGGCTGAGTGAGCGGGCGAGCGAGTGACGGGGATGGGTGTTTGTGGTCACTCTAACTGCGCGGTGCGTGCAGCAAAACATTGGGTCACAAGGAAAATAAAAAAAATTCTAACGCTAACGCGTTAAACGGCCCCCGAGGTTTCTTACCTCAAATTCAAAAAGAATTTCAAAATATAAAGTCATAAGTATTTGTGAGAGCCAAATCGTAAATTTTATCCATCACACAAATTGTCACCCATAGTTTTACTTTTGAAAACGACATGTCTGGACGTATAATAGCATTTTCGTTAAGAACTATTTCAAGTTTGATTTCCAGTTACAGTGCATTGATGAGAAAACAAAATGACAGCATTCAGTGAAAACACGGGTTCGCACGGGCTTCAAGAAAATAAATACTGGGTTGGCTTTGTTAGCCTCCCGCCGACTCGACCCGGCCTGCTCCTTCACCTCGTCGTTGTCATAGAAACACGGTATACAAACGCGTTTTATACGAAAACGTTTTGACAGTTTAACATCGAACATACGTCAGTCGTTTTCTAATTTTTCGTAGTGTTGCCCGGGTCTAAAAACGAGCGTCGACAGAAAAGAAAGGAAAAACAAAATAAACGGAACAATCTCTGGAGCTAGCGTCTCGTTGCGTCGCAGGAAGCGCGGCGCAAACACCTCACCATGATGCGCATTAATATTAGCATGTGCAAATTTTTATCCTCATTTTCTCCCGGTGGCCGAGCGCTTATATGCGTAATGGGATCTCATATGTACAGGGAAAACAATTAGGCGCGATGCTCAAGGGGTGCTCGCGCGTCACCCTATGGGCTGTTACTCCAACCTCATTTCCCATGCCTTGCACTCCGCCCCGCCCCACCTCTCACCATTTTAGGAATCTGCAATATGCTGCTGTCCTGCCTTTCTGTCTGACTACCCACTACCCACCTCCTTGTCAAGCCTTCTATTACACACACACACACTCACACACACACACACAAAAAGATTCGCTATATAAGAGCATATACATTAGCTAATATGGCGCCAGCTGAAAACTTTACCTCTCAGCTCATTATTGCCAAAGCTACTAGCGTTTGCTATACCAAGTCGGGCGTTTTCCAGCTCAGAACAAAAACACACTCTTAAAATAAATAAATAAATAAATAAATAAATAAATAAATAAATAAATAAATAAATAAATAAATAAAAGACTTAGGCAGCTAATATTGCACCTAGTTCCTGCCTATCCAGCTAATACGTAATTTTCCGTGTACTCAGCTTCAGGCGCCGCGTCCCGTCGCGATCAGAGCGCCTGGGAGGTAGGCAGTCGTACGGCTCGTCTACGGAGCTGGTGGTCTACCTTACCCCTGGCTCCTGCTGGTCCCACTCACACTCACTCATATTTAACAGCTCAAATTACAAACAACGGAAATTGCCATAATTTTCAAACATTTTCGTTCTGCTCAACGGGACTCACTCACTCACGCACACTCACGGTGATGAAAAGCTGTGCTGACCAGTCGATCAGGATTGGTAATAATTGGCCCCAATTTTGCGCGATGACGTCTTCGGATTTAATTCTTCCTCCGGCTGGGATGCCAGGAGGCAGCCAGGCTTCGGTCGGCGGCGTGTCTTCGCGGCTACTCGGCTGAGCCCGCCCCGCCCCGCCCCGCCGAGTCAATGACACAGTTATCGCCAGGCTGGCTCTGGCTAAGGCTGACCAGGCGAAGGGGTGGGGTTCCTGGCACACCCTGAGAACGCTGGGAATGCCAAGCGGCGGTGTGCGCTGACTCTTAAGACGTGCCCCGCCTCGCCCCGCCCCGCCCCGCCCCACCTAGCGAGCGTTTGACCTATCTAGCGTGAGGGCTGGCGCTGGCCCGGCCCGGCCCAACCCGAACGACGAAACAAAAGAACAGCGATAATAGGGAATTACTTTTTATTGCGTCATCTTTTTATTTTCCGTACGCGCTCGGCCGTGCAGGAGTTCTCTGCAGGTGTTTGATACGGTTCGTGCAGAATGCGATGCGGGAAGCTATGGAGTTATATTCTTAGCTAAATGGCTCTTCGCGTATGGATTTCTTTAGATTAGCCGCGCGTTGTGCCACGCGACGCGACGTGTCCCTGAGCGCCACGCCACGCGCCTAAAAGACGCAATCCGTAACATCTAAATTACCCCGGCTGTAATGAGTGTCCAAGGGCTTCCTGGTGCCGCGGCGCGCACCGCATCCTTGAGGGAAGGCGCCTGGCCCTGGCCGCCCCGCCCCGCCCCGCCCCGCCCGCGAGGCACGCCTCCCGTATCCTTCATGCGGGTCCCGCCGTCACGACCGTGAAACAAGGATTAAAGGCCCACAGGCTTTGTGAGTTTGAAAATTCTGGAACATTTTAAAGTGTTTTCGAGCAGCCTTACTTGTAATTATGCCTTGGTCAGGTGTACAGAGTACATAACGGAAATAAATACCCTCTTAACATTAAACGCCTCCACACGTTCAAAGACTATGCCATGGCAGGGTTGGTACTGGATGCTTTTTACCTTTGTTTTGATTACTTGGCTCACAAGACTAACGGAACTGTGTAGACAGAGGTGTGGTGGTACTGTCGAGGGGTCCTTCACTACAAAGTCAAGCGTTCGCCATTTTTTCTGATTTTTCTAGTTTTTCGTGATTTCTGCTGTTTTCCCCTCGATATATTTTCGTGTTTTTTTTCTTATCTTTTTCTTTTTACTTTTTTCTTCTTCTTTGATTTTCTCTGATTTTTTTCTGATTTTTCACTGATTTTGTTTTAGAGTGTAGATTACTGATTTTTTTGAGTGAAGGACCCCTCGGGTGGTGTCCCCGTGTGGGTGCCAACAGCAGGCCAGCAGCCCTGCCGGCCCTGCAGAGCCTGCAGGCAGCCCGCCCGCGCCACTCGCACGCACAGCCCCGCCCCCGCCTCCCGGAGGTCCCTGGAGGCCCCTGGAGGCCCCTGGAGGTCCTGCAGCTGCTGCCTTGCCCTTGGCCCTGGCCCTCACCCTGGCCCTGGCCCTGGCCCTGTGCTGGCATCAGCACCGCCTAACCCGACCGCACCTGACGTCTTCTGACGTAATTGGAGAAAGGTTACCTGGCGCGGCCGGCGGGGCGGCCCGGCCCGGCCCGGGGGGACTGAGATTTCTGCCACTTCTCCCCTCCGTGCCGCCCTGAGCCCCTTCCAGTCCCCTCCCCTCCCATCTGCCTCACACGATCGCCGATCGGACTCGGGTCGGGTCCGGGTCGGGTCCCAGATCGGGTTCAAAAGGCGCCGCAAGACAATTTCGCATGACAAGCACTGCATATTCACGGTCGGTGATGTGATGGAAGGATAGGATCAGGTTAGGGCCGCAAGCCTCTCACACTGTTCAAATAATTTTAATTATACCTTTCCTAAAAAGCCCTTTTTTGTTGTTGTTGAAATGTGTTGATTTCATACTCTCACTGAAAATCTACCATTCATAATATTCGCTTCCATGAGAATTTGAGGACAATTTTATTACTCCTTGCGGAGAGTGAGATATTTTTTCCCCTCTCTATTTCAGAAAGAATTTTGTAACCTCTCCTTAATGAAGTGACGATTCGTGCTCAAAAAAAGTTAGGCTAAAAAATATCTTCACTCAAATAGACAGGACTTATTTTAAAAAAAAAAAAAAAAAATTGCTCGAAGAGAGTAAGTTTAAAAATTCTCAATCCTTTCAAGCATGGTCAAGTGTCCTCACCCATTTTGGTTGAGATATTGGGTTTGCAGTGCTATACATCGTTTGTTGTTTTGTTTTTTCCTTCTATTTTCTTCAATACTGTTTTTGCGCGTTAAAGTTTCTTTTGTTGACTTGGTCGTCGTAAAGGTCAGCCAAGGGTAAGAGGGCCTTTCTGACTAGCAGAGTTTAAGCAGGCCTCTGTGACGGTGGTCCGCTGCATGCAGACGCGCCGGCTGTGCACTGCATTGCCCGGCCGGGGGCCCGCGCAAGTCGACCGGCCGGCGCGTTTTATTCTCGCGATAAGGGAAACTACATTCGAATTCAAGCCTGGAAAATGAGCTGCAGCCAGTCACCGTATAAATAATGTATCTCTTTGCTCCGCGCAGCCTATCTGGTTATGAAACACGGCGGCATAATGCGGTTAGGACCCTTAGCGCCCTTCGACTTTACATTTCTAATCGTGTTCGCACTTCACACGCAGCGGAGGAGGGGCCGCTCTCTCTCTCTCTCTCTCTCTCTCTCTCTCTCTCTCTCTCTCTCTCTCTCTCTCTCTCTCTCTCTCTCTCTCTCTCTCTCTCTCTCTCTCTCTCTCTGTGTGTGTGTGTGTGTGTGTGTGTGATACTGAAGCAGAAGTATCGTGGCGCTTCTTGCAGGTAGGATATTTAAATTAGTCAATAATTAATAAGCAGAGTGTATCTGCTTACAAATCACACGCGTTTCTTTCAACATTACTCTGAAAGTCTTCGTTGTGCTTAAGTCATCCTCCCCCTCCCCCCACCCCCTCCCCGGAAGGCGTGTCTGTATCCGACTACAAAAGTAACACTTTACAGCCGTATATAGACACGCATGCAGTCGCTCGTTTCGCTCTTATTGCGGACGCCACACGTATAGTACACATAGCGCGAAAATGCACGCCATATATTTTCTTCTTTTTCCGTGAACCGGTGCGCGGCGTAGTCTTTGACGTCATGGTGACAGGCCGGTGACCGGGCCGGGCCGGGCCGGGCCGCTCCATGGGACCGAGCCATGAGAAGAGTCGCCATCATGGCTCTGCTCGCAATTTGTCTCGCCAGGGCCGGGCAGCAGGGCCGGCGCGCCGTGCGGTGGAAGGAAGAATAGGACGCGGCTCGGCTCGGCGCGGAGGAGGCGGTGGACGTCAGGACGCGCGGCGCGACGCGGCGACAAATGACGAAACACTGCCGCTCTGTAGCTTTACCTGGCGGAGCGCGGAAATGATCTGGTGACGCGCTGACGACACGAACAAGAAGAACAACAAAAAGGATTGAAAGAGACAGACGGCATGAAGGACAATTCTCGCGGAGCTACTTGTTGTTTCTTTTCTTTTTTATTTAGGGGGAAGGAGGGGGGGGGAGCGGGAGGTGATTTTCGCGGTTTTAAGGGAAGCTTCACCTGTCGCGATGCGATGTGCCCGCGAGCGAGCCCGGCGGGCTCTATCATCCTCATAGGGTGGGCTTTGTGGGTCTGATGGCCTTATTCCTCCGAGGTGTGCGCATCTTGCTCACACCACGCACCCTATCGTCTGCGTTCGAGGCTTATTTTTGTTTTAAATCACCTTTTTTGTCGTCGCGTTGTTGTTGTTGTTGACTTGGCACTCAGCCTGGCATTCCCCCTGCCATAATCCGATGCCAACAACTGCTCCGTGCGCCACCACCCTACCTGGCGGCCGGAATGTGATCTTTAAAAACCTCTCGCCTCCTCCTGCCCAGCTGTCCTGTCCTGCCCCGTCCTGCCGGCCGCCATCATCGTCTCCTCCTTCGCCCTCGTCCGCCGCGTCTCTTTGCACGGCAACAACGACCCTGCACTCACAATGAGGCGATCGTGATTTAACAATCGCAGACAATTAACGACGTGGAGCAGAGAGAGGGGTGAATGAAATTGTCATAGTCTCTACGCTCCTCGTCTCCTCCCCACTCTTCCTTCTCTCGTTTCTTCCTCTGCTTCTTCTCCTCCATCTTCTTCTTCTTCTTCTGCCTCTTCTCTATCTCCATCGCCTCCCCCCTGAACATCTGAACATATTTCCTACCCCCGTTGCCTTTTTCGTTCAGGTTCGTATAAACAACACGAATCGAACATGAGCAGCACAGGATAGCGAGCATTAAAATGGAAGTGTAGAGGAGGAAGGACGAAAGAGGAAAAGAGGAGTAAGAGAGGAGAGAGGTTCTGCAGAACCGCAGGGAGAGGCGAGGCGGCGGGGCGGTGAAGTGCCGTTATTCCTTGCGAATGGTGAGGAAGCGGTCTAAAAGTGAAAAAACAAGAGTTCGCGATGCTGGTCGCTACTCCTTTGGTGTGTGTAGGTAAGAGAGAGAGAGAGAAAGAGAGGAGATGGGGGGGGGGAGTCGCTGTCTGAGTGCAACCATTACCACATACTGGGCAGCCGTGTGTTGCGTTCCCAGCGTCAATCAACATCACCAAGCAATCGACAATTAGCTAAATGACGCGACTCAACCGCGCTGCAACGGCAACAACCGAGTCATATAAAGGCAACGAGTAAGACTAAAGATGAAGTATAAGGTAAGCAGATGAAATGATATGCTCTGATGATATCTCGGTTGAGCAACTGGTTCTCGTTTTCCCTACGTCCACTAAGGGCGCCTAGAGCGATTTAAGATTCATCTAAATCATCATATTCTCTCGTGCGAGGTCCCCTCGCGTTGTTAAGCATCCTTAAATTCGTTATTTACAAATATCGCTAAGAAGTTAGTTGTTTTTTGTTTTTGTTTTTGTTTTTAAATATTTTAACGGATATTATTGATATTACCAGATGGAGATTTTACGGGTAAATTTTCCATGATGTAATTCGTGAAGTTACAATTCAAAATTGTTAAATTACAAGCACTATGTGTCAACATGAAATTCATAAATGAGCAGGAATGGGTAGAGTCTTAGGACTCTAGGAATGGGCTGTCTTCGAGATGTAATTTATAGTGTAAACCGTAATTTACATGCGGAATATTTTACAGCATTGTAACAAACAGTTTCAATATATAGATTCATTTTTTACTACGATCATATTTACTTTTTGGCTGTGTACTTCGCCGGCGGCCAAAATAATGACTAGGGCGTCTAGTCTGGTCGATTGAAGCCGTTAATGGTGCCAACTAAAATCAAATTAATTACCACAATGAAATTACCTAATTGCGATCGCCAATTGCGGAGATGCGCTGGTGGGAAACGGATACCGGTACGGAGCGCGGCCAGTTACGCGTTCTGTTAGAAGTGCCTGGAACTGGGGAAGAAAGACTTCAAGGAAAGGTCTGAGAAAATGAGGTGCGTAAATCCAGAAATTTTTACTTAATTAAAATTGAGAAATTCGTCCCTTTAATCATCAATAATGTAATTAAACATTCTGAAAACTGCAGTATGCCGCTACATAAGTAGATTTATACATTGCGATTGCGTCTGTTTTGCAGTAATTTTGAGTGGTCCACAGCTGTTTCTTCATTAGAACGAAAAACTTTAACCGGGCGTTTTATAAAAGACGCAGGTGCGGGCGTGTCTGCCTACCCAAGGGGCTATGGCGCCTTACGGGGAGATCGGGTAGGCAAATCCGTTCGCACCTGCGTCTTTCATGAAACGTTCGGTACGAGTGTTTAATTCATCCTGTACTTCTTTGAAGACTTAAATTTAATACAGTCCCAGGTGCTTCCTGAAACTATTACTTCATTTTTATGATTGATTACAAAGTCGATTACTACATTGGTTTTGCAATATCCTGCCGGAAACAACCCGCGGTTCTTCCGCCGCGGATTCCTTTTCGGTTTACTACCTCCTCTAGGTAACGACCCCTCTTGTGATGCTGTGGAATGCAAAAGCATCACACTAATAGGTTATTATTATTATTATTATTATTAGTATTATTAGTATTATTATTACTGTTATTATTATTATTATTATTATTATTATTATTATTATTATTATTATTATTATTATTATTATTATTATTTGCAGTGGCACCTAAAAGCTTTGCTAAACATATTGCAGATCTCTAAAAATGTAGTGTGGTGCACTGTGAAAAATACTCGTAAGTTTACGGGAAAATTTTCCATGACATGAGTTTGTAAAATTACAAGTTGAAATTGTAAAATTACATACACTTCCTATCGACTTAGAATTCATCGACGAGGAAGAATGGTCCCGTCGTAAAATTACAACATGTTTTGTAATTACAAATTACAAGAAAAATCGTAACTTTACGAGGAAATTTTTCACAGTGTGTAGAAAGAAACGGATGATGATTCATTTCGCGAATGTTTAGACGCTCCTGTTAATTTCAATTTTTTTCCATACGGGGAATTCACGTTCAAGTTGCTGCGACCCCTTTGGAAGGTGCTAACACTCCGACTGGTGTGGACTCCACTTAGCGATCAAATAAAAATAATTCCAGCTCATTTAAGACTCGAGACGCGTTTTACGCTAATGCAACAGGCTGGCCAACGAAAATCAATCCGCCGCCGCCACCCTTTCGTAGCAGGCGGCGCGAATAAAAAAAAACATTCCTATACATCAAAATGTATCGAAGCGGTCTCAGAATCCTTAAAATGAACCAACGAAAAGGTTTACGACAAATATATTCACATACGTTATTCTAGTGGGTGTAAATTGTGGTTCGATACTTGAGACTGCCAAAGTTTAGTTAAACAGTTAAACTAACGTCAGTCAAAGTAGGTTGTACAACGTTACAAATTCTAATTATGTAAAAAGTTTTCCCCATTTAGCAGACGTAATTTTTTTTTGAAAATTGTCCGTTTCGAGTAATTGCACTTAAAAAGACGGTTCCGGAGTGGTGCGGATCGATGAGGATGGATATAGTGGAAAAGTGGACCAATTTCGGTCGGATTTTACAGTGTACTAGCGAGTTAAGCCTGTTTTCAAGGACAACGGTTCGCAGCATTGACCTGGAGTCGAAAAGGCGGTTCCGGAGAGGTGCGGGTCGATATGGTCGAATAACGTTGAAAACTGGACCAATATTGGTCGGTTTTTATAGTGTACTTGTGGTTTAGGCCCTTTTCCGAGGGAAATGGTCTGCGTCATTGAACTGCACTTGAAAATCCGGTTCCGGGCGGATCGATGGGGTTAGAGAAACTTGAAAATCGCACCAATTTCCCCCTTTTTACAGTGTACCGGCCAGTTGGGCCCCTGGAACAAAAATGGTGTGCGCCATTATTCTGGCCGCGTCCAGACGATTCCTGAGAGGTGCGGGAAGATGGGGGCGTCTCCAAAACTAAAATTACGCCAATATCGTGATTTAGGCCCTTTCCGGAGGGGCGTAACTCAGCTCCCAGAGATATTTTGGGAAATCGCTGAAAACGTTGGGCGGCATCAATGAGCCACCGTCGAGACGGTTCTGGCGATGTGCGGGTCAGCTGGGTTAGACAAAATTAGAATTGGACCGTTTTCGCCTATTTATTACACTGTACCGGCCAGTTACGCCCTTAATCGCAAAAACGGTGGGTGGCTGAGCCGACCCAAAACGGTAGAAGATACAGCAAAACGGGCAAAATTTTGACCTAGAGAAACCTAACTCGTCGACATACCCGTTACGAGCTCATGAAATTTTCCCGATAAATTTTTTTCCCATTACTGTAGAACTTTAATTATTTTTTTTTCAGTGCCTTAATGAGGGTTGGCAGGATTTGAAACAGGCCTTTCGGTGTCCAGGAGTGACCCTCAAAATACCCCCAAAAATTTCGACTCTCTACAGCAACTCCTTGGAGTGGAACAAACATACAGACAAACAAACAAACAAACAAACAGACACCAAAGCCCGCTCTCAAGCTTTTCCAAACCAGAAGGGAGCGCTAAAAAAATAGGCCAGATGATAACAAAATTCTAAGATACAAACGACTTGAATAGATTTTTCACGGAAAATCTAAAATTTGTCTGGTATATGTATACTTGCTAAATATGTAGACTAAAATGTCTAAAGCTGATTAATAGGCCTCAAATGCTAGACTGAAATAGGCAAGAGTATATAATATTTTGCTAAAAAAGGTTCTCTATATTACTCCTAGGATTTATAAAACATCTCAGTACAGCAGCATCAATAGTTTCAGTGAGAATATATGATATATATTAAATCCACGGTTTGCCGTCACCATGTGTATAATAAATAATACCTAACAAATGATATCAATTTAAGTAATTCTGCAGCATGCATCCAAATTTGTGTATTTAAAACAAAGGTACTTTATTATTTAGAATACAGAGAAGAAATATTAAATCCACGGTTTGCCGTCACCAAGTGTATAATAAATAATACCTATCAAATGATATCAATTTAAATAATTCTGCAGCTTGCACCCAAATTTGTGTATTTAAAACAAAGGTACTTCATTATTTAGAATACAGAGAAGAAATAAATTTGCATCAAATCAGTAATCGGACCAATATTATACAAAACACACTAGCTGACATTCGACCGAACACTGTATTCTATGCTTCACATGATCTGAATGAAATTTCAATTTGAATCTTTCAGTCCTTTAATATTGCTAAAAATGGTTCTCTATATTACCCTCAGGATTTATAAAACATCTGAGTACAGCAGCATCAATAGTTTCGGTGAGAATATATGATATATATTAAATCCACGGTTTGCCGTCACCAAGTGTATAATAAGTAATACCTATCAAATGATATCAATTTGCAGCTTGCACCCAAACTTCTGTGTTTAAAACGAAGGTACTTTTTTATTTAGAATACGGAGAAGAAATTAAAATAGTTCTCTATATTACCCTTAGGATTTATAAAACATCTCAGTACAGCAGCATCAATAGTTTCGGTAAGAGTATATGATATATATTAAATCCACGGTTTGCCGTCACCAAGTGTATAATAAATGATACCTATCAAATGATTTCAGTTTCACTAATTCTGCTGCCTGCACCCAAACTTGTGTATTCTAAACAAGGTTCTTTATTATTTAAGAGATAGGGAGATGAAATAAAATTACTACAAATGAGTGATAGTGATGGGCCCAGTATTGTACAAAAACTAGCTGACATCGGACAGACCACATTAGTTTATGCTTCACATAATCTCAATACAACTTCAAAACCTACATATCAGACCTGATATTTTGTAATTTAAAATGATCCGAATGTATGTGCAGCCCTAATACACACCATTTTTTTAACAGAGTTATGCTAGAATTGAATATAAAACTAGATTTAAACTAGTTTACATTATGGGTTATGGTGCTTTGTTATGGTTCCCACTACGCTCCGCCATTCGGGGCAAGGTCCTCATTGTACAAAAACTAGCTGACATCGGACAGACCACATTAGTTTATGCGTCACATAATCTCGATACAACTTCAAAACCTACATATCAGACCTGATATTTTGTGGTTCCTGACATTTTTTTACCCGGAGCCAAGCCGGGCCGGGGGGAGCCGGGTCGGGCCGAGCCGGGCCGAGCAACGAACACGACACACGAACAGACTAGACGAGTGGGGACAGAGCGTGGAGGGGGGAGGCGTGACGTCACAGTGACGACCATTCCCGAACGACGACCACGACGACCACGACGACACGCTCCCCGCCCCAGCCGACGTAGCGCTAGAAGCGGTGCTGAGACCGCTTAAAAATAAAATAAAAAGACCTTGAACTTGGGAGATGTTGCATCTCTTTTATTGATTCCTCCAGAGCGGAGCGGACCAGAACCGCTTTCCAGTTACGTTGGTATCATTGCGTGGTTCTCTGCAAGCGCGGCGTCGCCGCCGTCGTGCGCGCCTGACCCCCCCCCCCTCCCCCTACTCCCCTTCCCGCAGAGTTTATTCCTCAGCTATGTAGGACGCAGCGCGGTGGGGAGTGGCGGTGTGGGGCGTAGCGGGCGGGGGGTGGCGGTGTGGGGCGTAGCGGGTGGGGAGTGGCGGTGTGGGGCGTAGCGGGCGGGGCGGGGAGTGGCGGTGTGGGGCGTAGCGGGCGGGGCGGGGAGTGGCGGTGTGGGGCGTAGCGAGCGGGGCGGGGCGGGGCGGGGCCTCCCTTACCTCGACATTGCACGTCTGTTGTCGGTCGCGCCCCACCACGCCGCTGCCATTGGCTTCAACCGCGCGGCCCACCACGCCCCGCCACGCCCCGCCTCGCCATTTCCATCGTAATGGCGCCAATTTCGGCTTCTCTTCTTCTATCCCGGCGACGAGAGCCGCGGAGCTGTTGAGCGGCGAATTTTCGTGCCTCGCGGGCGGCGGCGGCTTCGTCCCGCGGCCGTGGCCCTGCCGACTGATTCCGAAGATCGCTCTCGCGCCTTTGTCCTTGTTGCACTCGTGGGGTCCTGCCCGCCCCATCATAGGGCATCGCCATAGGTGTGACAAAGACGGAGGTACCAGAGCGATCTTCTGAATCAGACGGCTGGCGGTTATAGTGGTTCGGCTGACGGCGTCGTCATCGACGGCCGTTTGACAGAGAAAATTGAGTTGATGACACCGGGACTGACGGCCCGGCCGCTCCGACATTTTTCATCACATTTTCAATGGGGAATAAAGTGACGGACACTTCGCAGACGAGCAGCAGCCTATCTGCGCGGCGGCGGGGCGGGGACAGGCTGGAGTAGAAAAATATTTCTGCACAAGAAACGGCAACGCTCGGAGACCGTATGCCTCCCGACTTTACTGTACCTCTCCAACGCTTTGGCCCACCCGTCTCCTGTGGAAGCTCAGTATGGCGTTGCCGCAGCAGCCGCAATTAAAGAAGCGACTCTGGAAACAGAAAATTAAAGCGGGGCGTATTTCTGTCTTCTAATTTCCACGCTGGGCGGGCCGGGCTGGGCTCCGGACCATGCATGGAAGTCTTTTCCGTCATGGGTTCGCACACCGGCCGGCTCCTCCTGCCATGAGCTCCATGGGGAAGTTCACATGAAGCCAACAATGAACTTGATACCGTCTGCCTTTGACAATCGAGGTTCCCACGAGCGTTTCCATACTTCGCATGAGACCTACGTGCTCATGCTAGGTAGGTAGGTAGAGAGAGGGGGGCGGAGGAGGGAGGGGAATTTTCTTCCCTCCGTAAGAACTCTGTAACGAGACATCATATCCATTTAACAGACGATCGTGAAAGAATTCAGCACTTGATCGAACAGGGGAAAAAAATATAAAGATATTATCGAAGTGAGGGGGCAACCGCTAGCGAAATCCTGTGTTCGCTTACGTCCGGCATAAGGCAAAATCTGGGCTGAAAATCCGACGAAATCCTGTGAAGGCCGCCGAGATCTTTCCTGACGAAATATTGTATGCACCCCAACATCCGAAGTGGTGCCCTTCCTACTCCCCCCCTATACCTCCGTACTCAAACGCACTCAAACAACTTTGGAGACATTAATATAAAATATTTTCGTTGGGTTGGTTCTTTTTCAAACTTTTTTAGCTAAGATAAAACTGACAATAAAAATGCCACTCCTTTTTCGACCATAATTTACAGTGAAAATCTCTGTCTACAAATTTAAGAGAATAGGATGACGAGGCACCAGATGATAATTTTGGGGCGAAGCAGAGCCCCCGTGGGGCTGCCCGGCGGGGTTTATGGAAGACACGTTGGTCAACCGGTATTCCGCCAGTCTGAGGGGTGAGATAGGTGTTCTATTCTGTTCAGAATTCCTGACGCAAGCACGCTCGCACTGACCAAATTCTTTCGCTAGGTGGCCCGTCACAGCCACAGCTCGTGTCCTGTGAATACATTCTTCATCTTCTTCTTCCCCTCCTCTTCGTTCCGTGTGCCGCTGCGGTGAGCGTGGCGAGGCGTGGCGGGGCGCGGCGGGGCGAGGCGGGGCGGGGCGAGGCGGGGCGGGGCGGGGCGGAGCGGGGCGGGGCGGGGCGGAGCGGGGCGGGGCAGGGCTTTGCAGGCTCGGCAGTGCAATAACCCCGTCGACTTGGCGGCCGCTGTGGCGGCGCGGCGGAGGCCCCGCGACGCGCTAGAGCTGTGGAAGTCGCCTTCCAGAACTTTTAATTAAAGAAAGACTACATTTCTTGAAGTATTGAAAATGGGTTGTGACGTTCGAACTATTTGTTAGCACCATCAATATTGCTCGTTTTTCTGTCGTCAGGGGTAGTTTGCTTTCGGGAAGAAAAATATGACTTGGCCAGGGGCGGTGCAGACTTACTCCAGGGATTTTGTTGAGATTCTTTTCGTCTGAGATTTTAATCGATCCGCTGTGTAGCCAGGACGCAAGGGAGCATCTGAACATGTTAATTTTCATCTCATGAAACCGTTTTCGCGTTTCAATAATAAATGTCATTGCAGACTTTTGCGGGGCCTCCTCCTGTGTGTTGACTTTGGCAGCCCCCGGCCGGCCGGCTGCGCCGGGCTGCGCCGCGGTGCCGGCCCGACCCGGCGGACGGGTTCCGTAGGCTCCCCCCACCAGCCTGCCTGCCCGCTTCTCATTGGACGGCCGCGAGGGCCGCGAGGCGAATGGAAGACGGCTCCTTCCTCTAGCGCTGCGTTCAGCGCGCCGGGCAGCGCGCCGGGTCCGCCGGGTCCGGGCCGGCGAGGAGTGTTCAGGGCTGCGTTCAGAATCAGCGCAGGGGGGCCGGGGGGCCCAGCCCAGGCCCAGCCCGCGAGCCTTGCCTCCCGCTGTCTCCCTCTTTCTTCCTCTTTCTTTCTCTGGCCCAGCCCCAGGTTTTCCCTATAATCAAAGTGCTTCCTTTAGTAGGTCGCAAGGGGGGAAAAGGATGGGGTCGAAGGCTTTGGTGGGCTGTAGCAAGAAGTGGCGGCGGCAGGCGTCTTGGAGCGAGTCGAATATTTGGACCCTAGCTACGTTTTTCCTCTGTGTATTTTGTGTATATATCACACACAGCCATTAGGTAAACGGATTTTGGATTGTTTCTGCTGTTACGACGCTTCTCAGAGTTTCAGAGCTGCTCAAAGTTTATTTAATTATACATATTGTATCTCCAACAGATTTCCACAAAGTTCAAACATGGAAGGACTTTCAAAATTCGCAAGTATGGTTGGAAAATCGGTTCACCCTCTTCTTAATTTTAAACCAACATTTTGCACAGTACAAGATTGAAGCATGTTTTTTTTTTTTCTTAATCAAAAAATTTTTTTTGGGTCGTTTTGCATTGTTGTATAGACATACTTCAAGACCTAAACGTATGTGGCATAATTTTTTTACTTTTTTTTTTTTTTGGTATTTCCAGCAGCAGCAGGGTAATTCTTTGTAGAATCGTCAAGCTCGAAAACGCGACCCCCACCGATTCGGGTGCAACTTACATGGATGATGGCCTACATGACCCTTACTAAGAAGTGACATTTAGTTTGGGCCTAACATCTTTCGTTATCGAGATATTAAATGATATCGTTAGAAGCCGATGACTCCAAAATCGATCATAAAGTAGCCAATAACTCGAGAACCGTTTGAGATATTCCAAATCCCAAAAAAGCGTTGGAAAGAGGATGAAATTCTGCATCAATGACGATTTTTTCCGATTTTTTTGGGAAAATGCAATATTGCCATAACTTTGACTAAAAGTTGAAAAATGCTGTAAAATTTTTCACCCTCGATCAAATTAGGCATACTATAGCTCAAACAATACCTCAATCCTTCCTACAAACGAAAATACCCACGACAAAAAACATTTTGTTTCGTTCTCGAGATATCTCAATTCTCCTGAACCCTTGCAAACGTCCTTAGCGTAGAGGTAGTATTCGGATCGCGCAGGCGGCGGAGACGGCGGCCATCTTTGTTCGTTCTGGCGCGCTGTTAAGCCGGTAAGTATAGGAGATGTGGGCTTATTTTGCTTTTTAGAATTAATTTAAGGTATGAGGGTGGCTGAAAACTAGTCCCCCGAGTAGAGTTAAGTTTATTTAACGATGTGGACGTGAAAGGTTTGTGTGATTATTCAGTGTTTCGCTCTAAAATGATGTGAAATATGGGTGACTGTGGGGGCTAGAGGTGCCTCTTTGTCTTGGGTTTTGTTGATCTTATCCTCAGTTTCTGTAGGTTTCTGTTGTGTTTTAATGCTGAATTCTAACATCCAAGTCCACCTAGATATGCGATTTACCCATTTCTTACATGGCGAATCCTGATTTCGAAGAAATTGTGTCCTAAAGTTATGCTTGCGTACGTTATTGTTCAGGGTTAGTTGCCAAGTTTTTTGTTTTTTTTTCTTTTTTTTTTCGAATTTATCGAGACAGACTTGTCGACAAACGAACATTTCACTTCCCGAGAGTTAGCTTGAGGTAATTTTTGTCTAGTTCTTGGCGTCTTGAAACATCATATTGCGTCAGGTTTCCCCTTCTCTCCACCTTGTTGAGGGCTTTCCTTGGTTTACTTTCTTTTCCTCCGCTGTTCTGATGCTTTGACATCTTACTAATATCCTTTATGCTCTTCAGTTTTCTGTAAAGGTACGTCTCCTGCTGGTGAGCCATACTGGCAGGCGGGGTGAACAAAGTGTTCGCCCCGCCTGACCATCACCTATTTGCCATGATCCGTCACCACCGTAAAAGAAGAGAATGTCAACATCTCCTGTGAAGGTATGACTGCTTGTTTTATCGACTACTTGGTACTGTTAAATTGTGTGCGACATCATTTACACATTGTTTTTATGATCTTTTCTAGATTCCTTGCCCACTTCAAACGTCAATATTAAGATTCCTTGCCCACTTCAGCCGTCAATGTTCAGCCTTCAATCTTCAGTCTTCAATCTTCAGTCTTCAATCCAGCCTTCAGGCTTCAATTTTCAATCTTCAGGCTTCAATGTTCAATCTTCAGGCTTCAATGTTCAATCATCAGGCTTCAATGTTCAATCTTCAGCCTTCAGGCTCCAATGTTCAGTCTTCAGTGTTCAATCTTCAGTCCTCAATCAAATCAAGTCATGCATTAAGTCACACTGTAAAAAATGTTGGGATTTTTACTATACGCTTGTATGGGATATTTCCTATACATGGTATGGTTCCTGAAAAATCTCATAAATGTATAGGAAATCTACCATACCTCCAAGCGTGTATGGGAAAACCCCAAACTATATAGGAAAACCACTACAAATGTCAAGGAAATTTGCCATACATGTGTGGAGGGCACACGCTGCTATGCATGTGTAGGAAAATCACTTGACGATATGGAAATTTTGCTATACACTGTTAGTTCTTAAAAAAAATGGATCGCCGCATTAAATTTGATTGCGCTTACAATTCACTGCTCGGTCGTACATTGAGGGAGGACACTCTCAATGTCCGAGGACTATGGTATTAAAGAGCACTGGACTTCTGTGTTCATATCTAATTAAACACATTTGGTACAATCAGTATCAAATTGTGTTTCATTTGGTTATACATTGTATCTGATGTAGTTATGAGCAGTCCGAAGCCAGTTCCAAATATTATTCTTAGATATTCAGAGTGAAGCAATATCGCATGCCAGTGGTAAAAAGTTCACGAAAGGCAGGAAGGTAAATGCATCCAACATCAAAACATCTGGTCGAAAATTCCACGAACTGTAAACAGTTGGCCACGCCTCCCTGGCCGCTCACTCCTCCTCTCACCGGGCCATCACCGATCCGGGGCTGGCCCGGCGGGAGGGGCGCGCGACCTCGGGATGACCTGGACACGCTGGGGCGCGTCTCACATGTCGCCCCAGTGGTCCAGTGGTCAACGTGACGGGTTCGCAGCAAAGAAGTCCGGGTTCAATTCTTCTTCAGGTAAGGTAATTCTTCGTAAGTTCAATGCATAATTACATGTAACAATTAACTTTGACAAGCAATGTGAAGTGAAAGGAAGCTGAGAGCAGTACAGGAAAGGAAGAAATCTCTATTTTCTGTTTTGAAATGGATGCAAATGTATAGGAAAATTCCTATACATTTATGGTGGGACCACCACACATATATCGTATATACCCTACACACGTGTATAGGAAATTTCCTATACATGTATGGTAAGAATACTATCGTGGAAGGTAAAATTACGACACACATGTATAGGAAAATTCCTATACATGTATATGTGAAAAGCGTCAGATACATTTATAGGAAATCTACCATAGAAATTTTTTACAGTGCATGCTTTTAGTTTCAGTTCAAGTTCTTTGCTCAAATGTCAAATTTTCAAGTTTTGTCTTTCTCAAGTTCAATTGAAGTCCTTAATCATATTATTTGGTGCTGTTTGTCATGTTAAATTTTAAGTTTCTCATTCAAGTTTCAAGTTTGGACTGCCTCAAGTTTCAGTTCAAGATGATGACATTCTGTATTCTTCGAGACATTTTCAAGCCCAATGTAACATATTTTCATTATCTCTTTTTCAGATGTGACTGTAAATATGTACGTACTTGTACTTTATTGTATATAAGGTGGCTTTGGGTAAGATCTTCATATTCTGTCTTTTAGGTTACTTATGTTAAGTTGTATTTGTGAACTGTGATTTAGTTCTCCTATGTTGTCTTTGTATCTATGAAGTTTTCAAATTTATTCTCTAAAAATGGTTATCTGTTGTATAAGGGGTTGTTCTCAAAAATCTGAAACTCCTGGTGTGAAGTTGTTTGCTGTACCTTCTGTTAGACTCAGAGGTTGTGATAAATCTCGGTCATTGTCAGAGACAAGACGTCGGCTGTGGCTGCAACGTATCAATCGCAAAGAATTACCTAATGCTGCAAGAGTATGTAATCTTCACTTTGCTCAGGGCTTTCCAGCGGATCTGATGGATGAATTACATCCTGATTGGGCTCCATCTTTAAATTTAGGTCATCAGTCTTGTGTCGCAGTTAATTCGAAACGTTATGATCGTCATTTAACCCGCCGTGCACCCTTGGCAGAAGTAAATCCTAATGTAGATCTCAATGTTGAAAATCTCAATGTTGAAAATCTCAATGTTGACATTGAAGAGTCTGATGAAGCTGAGAAGAGTGTTCATGTTAGTTGTCAGACTGATATTACATCTGATGTCATGGATAAACTTGAGAAACGTGCTCAAACGTACACTCTAAGTTATTTCGAGGGTAATGATAGGAAAGTGCGGTTTTATTTTGGTCTCCCTGACTATATTACTATGTTTTCTGTATTTGAGCTTGTATCTCAGTTTATTTATCATTCTTCAAAGAATGCTCTGTCTCTGTTTCAAGAATTTGTGTTGGTAATGATGCGCCTGCGACTGAATCTGCTTGAAGATGATCTTGCTGATAGATTTGATATTTCCCAAGGCACTGTTAGTAAAATTTTAGATAAGTGGATACCAGTTATGGCAAAATGTTTGGAAGGTTTAATTGTTTGGCCTTCAAGAGAAACTTTATTAAGGTCTACACCAGAGTGCTTTAGGAAATCTTTTGGTTCTCATGTTGTTGTCATCATTGACTGTTTTGAGGTATTCATTCAAAGACCATCAGACCTTCTTGCCCGTGCTCAAACGTGGTCAGACTACAAGCACCACAATACCTTAAAATATCTTATTGGTGTTACTCCTCAGGGTACGATTTCTTTTATTTCGCGTGGGTGGGGTGGTCGTTCCTCTGATAAGTATATCACTGAATCCAAAGACTGCAAATTTTTAGATATGTTGTTGCCTGGAGATGTTATTCTGGCTGACAGGGGTTTTACTATAACGGATTCAGTGTTGCAGTTGCAAGCTCAGATCATTATGCCTTCTTTTATGAATGGCCGCTCTCAATTGTCGACCCATGATGTTGTCACTTCAAATGAAATTTCAAATGTAAGAATTCATGTTGAACGAGTAATTGGTCTCTTAAAAAGAAAGTTCTTGTTCTTTTCCAGGCCTTTGTACACTGCTTTAATGCAGACTTCTAAGATGGAGGCCGAAACCAGAATTGACAACATTGTTAAAATATGTTGCGCTCTAGTCAATTTGTGCCCCCCTATAGTTCCTATGTCTGACACAGTAGATGATGAGTGATTCTGATGCCCTCCATATTTATTTGTGCTAGTTCCAAATATGAAATGACTTGTACTTTGTTCCCTCACCTTGTATGATTTATCTTTATGGCAAATGAATTTATCATTCTAGTGCTGTTGACTTTTATTAATGCTACTTCTTAGTATGAGCTATGTTATTCTGTAATTTCTCTCCTAGATGATTTATCTCCTTAATGTATTGGTTCTTGATACCTTTTTTTTTTTTGAGTTTTGGAAAGAAAATATATTTCTGTGTTCAACTGCAGTCTATTTTTTACAACGAAAACCTTTTTTGTTGACCCATTGGTTGTACACTTTAACACACATCACATCATTCTTCAGGCTGCTTGTGACAGGGTTTGAAAAAATTTGTTGATACCTTCTGAAAAGATTTATTATTAGATATTATTATATTATCAGTCTCAACAAAAGACAGAGGGCTCAGATTTGACATGAAGGAGTTACTTTCATGAGTTTCCTACTCTTACATTAGTGACCAGATACAAAATTATCTCTATTATTTACAGAACCTCCCTTCTATATAAATTGTACATAGTGTGTTCAATGAATTGAATGAAAATATTGATAGGTACATAAATTGAACATTTTATCCTAAAGCTGAGCGGAGGGGGAAACAACTCTGTTTTAGTGTACAAATTTTGTCAATTTGTACTTAAATTTTGCTTGAATTACTGTATATCACTTTGGTAAATTTTTCGTAACTTTCACAAATTTTTCAGAGTTCCTTCAAATCATTATGAATTTATCTGAATTACAAAGTCTAAACAAATTTCAGAGTTGTTTCCCCCTTGAGCTGGGCAAGGTTAAGTACAAGTCACTACAAAAAATCAAGACCGGCATTGAAGACAGAACCACTTCTTTGGAACTCTCTTCAAGTTGAAGCACCTAGCATGAAAATACTTAAAGGTGCAGTTCACACCTGCACATTTGACCATAGGCTCTTCCCAAGGCTTCTGACACATACAATAAAGTGGAATGTCAAGTAGGTTATCATCAGGTTCTAAATCTTCATTCCGGTCTTTTAAATGGCTTAGAGTTGAGAAGTACCGTCCTAAAAGCTCAGGAAGAATAACCTTCTTGAAAAATTTCAGAGCACCATCAAACATTTCTTCCTGTAATTTTACATCAGGATAGACTCTTTTAACAGTTGTACCCTCAGGATGGTATACAATGTAATCACAGTACTTCGCAACATTTGCACCCACACAAAAGAGTTGCCACTGAATCTGATACAAGTGTTGAGGGGGGATATAGTCTTTGTTAACATATTTCTCCTTTGGAGCTTTCATCTCCAAAATTCCAACCCCACAACACTTGCAACGCACAAAGCCATCGGGAGTAGCCCCTGTACAAGGAATCTCAAGTGGTATGTGCAAGCCTGCCTCCTTTACTTGCAATTCTTCATGGACAGAATTCATCTCATTATAATAGTCATTTCTGATCTTGTGTTCCAGTGCTTTTCCCCTCTTCATCCAGTACGACACAAACGTTCTAGAAAAAGGATAACAGATGTTCTTAATGACAGTAATTGACGGGTTCTCAATATCAGTGTGCAGCACACTATAAATCACAGACGCTGTGATGCGGCCTGCTCTCAATCCTTTCCATAAAATGGAATCAGATTGTTTTCTAGTCTTCTTTTCAATTAAGATACGTTGTTCCAAAGAGATCTTGACCGTGGGGTAAACTTTTAGGGACTCTTCAAGTAACTCAGAATATGACAGTTTTGTAAATCGATCATGAAACAATTCAGTAAGACTCTTTGGGATGTTGATAACTTCTTTAGGAGCAAACTCTTCACAATATTGAGGAAGAACTCTGAAGATTGCACAGTTGGCACCCTTTTCTTTAAGATTGTGGATCCAAGATGCAAGTTTATCATCAGAAATACCACAATGCTTTCTTAATACCACTGGATCATCAACATCTACTTCATCATACAATTTTCTTCTTTTACTTCTAGCTGATGAAAAATCAATATTCTTTGCTTCTGATAAAGGGACTTCTCTAAATGAAGGTGGTAGCCACAAATTTGCTTTTGATGTACAAGCCAAAGAGCGTTGTTTTGAAGATGCAAATTCAACAGCATACAACAAGGCAGCCACATGCGAGCAAAAACCAGCATGACCAGCTTTGCAGGTACACCAGCCTCCTAATATATCAGCATTTTTTTTAAGAAGAACCCAAACCAACAATGGCTTAGTACCAACACTAAGAGTTTGAGAATGTTTCACCTTACCTAGCACAACAATTTTGTCACTAGGAACAGAATAAAAGAGAATACTTTGTACAAATCCACTGGTGAAAAAATTGTATGCCTCAGTTGACATGTAGGCTGACATTTGCTTCATTGAAACAGAATTTGTGGTATGCACAAGATAGTTAGTTATGTGAACAACATTCAAATCAGGAACCAGTGAGAGATCACTGACACAGTCTCTAAGGTTAATTTCATAAGGATCAATGCCACCAGCAATGTTTACAAGCGTAACATATGCCTCATAATCAGGTCCAGAGAGCCCTTTCAAATACCCAGAATTAAAAATGGAACTCATAATTGCAGTCAAACGTGCTTTTAACTTATAACGAATCAATTTAATCAACTTTATCACGAAGTCTTAGGCGAATGTAATGGAAAGAGGGTCCCGAAAGGTTAGGCAGGGTTGACTACATCACAATAAATTTAAAGAGAGTACATCAATATTTACATATACAACTTAACATAAGTAACCTAAAAGACAGAATATGAAGATCTTACCCAAAGCCACCTTATATACAATAAAGTACAAGTACGTACATATTTACAGTCACATCTGAAAAAGAGATAATGAAAATATGTTACATTGGGCTTGAAAATGTCTCGAAGAATACAGAATGTCATCATCTTGAACTGAAACTTGAGGCAGTCCAAACTTGAAACTTGAATGAGAAACTTAAAATTTAACATGACAAACAGCACCAAATAATATGATTAAGGACTTCAATTGAACTTGAGAAAGACAAAACTTGAAAATTTGACATTTGAGCAAAGAACTTGAACTGAAACTAAAAGCATGACTTAATGCATGACTTGATTTGATTGAGGACTGAAGATTGAACACTGAAGACTGAACATTGGAGCCTGAAGGCTGAAGATTGAACATTGAAGCCTGATGATTGAACATTGAAGCCTGAAGATTGAACATTGAAGCCTGAAGATTGAAAATTGAAGCCTGAAGGCTGGATTGAAGACTGAAGATTGAAGACTGAAGATTGAAGGCTGAACATTGACGGCTGAAGTGGGCAAGGAATCTTAATATTGACGTTTGAAGTGGGCAAGGAATCTAGAAAAGATCATAAAAACAATGTGTAAATGATGTCGCACACAATTTAACAGTACCAAGTAGTCGATAAAACAAGCAGTCATACCTTCACAGGAGATGTTGACATTCTCTTCTTTTACGGTGGTGACGGATCATGGCAAATAGGTGATGGTCAGGCGGGGCGAACACTTTGTTCACCCCGCCTGCCAGTATGGCTCACCAGCAGGAGACGTACCTTTACAGAAAACTGAAGAGCATAAAGGATATTAGTAAGATGTCAAAGCATCAGAACAGCGGAGGAAAAGAAAGTAAACCAAGGAAAGCCCTCAACAAGGTGGAGAGAAGGGGAAACCTGACGCAATATGATGTTTCAAGACGCCAAGAACTAGACAAAAATTACCTCAAGCTAACTCTCGGGAAGTGAAATGTTCGTTTGTCGACAAGTCTGTCTCGATAAATTCGAAAAAAAAAAGAAAAAAAAACAAAAAACTTGGCAACTAACCCTGAACAATAACGTACGCAAGCATAACTTTAGGACACAATTTCTTCGAAATCAGGATTCGCCATGTAAGAAATGGGTAAATCGCATATCTAGGTGGACTTGGATGTTAGAATTCAGCATTAAAACACAACAGAAACCTACAGAAACTGAGGATAAGATCAACAAAACCCAAGACAAAGAGGCACCTCTAGCCCCCACAGTCACCCATATTTCACATCATTTTAGAGCGAAACACTGAATAATCACACAAACCTTTCACGTCCACATCGTTAAATAAACTTAACTCTACTCGGGGGACTAGTTTTCAGCCACCCTCATACCTTAAATTAATTCTAAAAAGCAAAATAAGCCCACATCTCCTATACTTACCGGCTTAACAGCGCGCCAGAACGAACAAAGATGGCCGCCGTCTCCGCCGCCTGCGCGATCCGAATACTACCTAGTGATAGGCAGACCCGCTCCTCAGGGGCGTTCGGCGGGACTGCCTACCCAACTGGAGCTTCCCGCCTCTCCCCCCCGCGCTTCCCCAGCTGCCCGACTCGCCTCCCGAAGCACTGCCCCCCTCCCCTCCCCCCCACCACCACCACGCTTCACCTACCGCCCCCGCCTCCCGTCCTAACCAACCCGCTACTTCGAGACTTGACTTCGATTTCGTGGGCGTTGTGCTCCCTTTTATATTTCTTTTAAATGAAAGAACAGGTCTTTAACTGGTACGCCCAAGTGTTGAGCTTGCAAGACAACCACTGTTCTAATCTGTTTTATTAATTTAATGATTTGCAGTTTTATTATTTCTTTTGTTTACATTGGTTTCAGGTTAGGATACCCTCTTGTTTGTTTTGGTATTCAATATTTTTAATACATTAGCAAGTGGTTTGAAAAGTAAATTTTTATTGCTGACAATTATTTTCCCTATTTTTAATATGATTAACATTTAACATGTAAGGAAATAAAAAAAAAAAATTAAATCACATGCAGTTTACTTTTCCAAACTTTAAATGTCTCATTGGCAGCTTTTAAATCTTTAGCAAGGAGCTTATACACTTGTCCTTTTTTAAACACCCTTGGTTGCACAAGTAGAAGCACTTCACTACAACTGATTAGTTCATGCACGGTATTGTCTTGAAACTCAAAAGAAAGAGGCGTTTCTGCTTTGAGCGGGTTAACAGTAATCTCTTCCACCTCTTCATCGGTGTCTTCAACATAGCCAAGGTTCCATTGTTCATTAGACCGGGCATAGATAATAAATCCTCTGACATCTTTGAATTGAATTTGTAACTCTGTGGCTGAAATTTTTCTAACATTCCCGTTTGGGCTGTTTGAATAGGGCTTGACAAAGACAGTATAATTGTTTGGAGATGGTATGATTGCATGGCTTGACTTTATGCCATCAATTTCAGCAGCAGTTGAAAATCTGACTTCCATTTTTTTGATGTGGTTCTTAACATCATCTGAGGTGACAAGTTCAAATGTCATGCTTTTAATTTTTTGAACACTGAAGTTGAATAGTTCAATAGCGTTGGTAATTTGTTCACCTGGGTTGGTGGCTCGGAGGCTATGGAGATATGCTACTCTTTTCACCGTACCTCCCAGTCCATCACAGGCACACTTCCCATGACTGGTGGCAAAGAAATGCCACTCAGCTGAGACTCCAAAGTCAGAAAAGTGGAACCATGTATTTGCCACAGATTTTCTATTCTTGTATTGGGCTGCAGACCCATCAGAAAAATAATATACCTTTTTAAGCGATCCAAGGTTGAGTGTCAAAAAGTTCATGAGCTTTACCTGGAAGCTAGAGAAGGCAGCTGTATCGTGCTTCTCTGTGTAGTCTGATATTATGACAAATGGAAGCTTCACTATATCACCATCTTTTTTTCCATAGCACATGAAGGGATGAATAGTTGCCTGCTTGTTACTGAAGTAGTGACTTTGGGCACTTTCTTGGATAACATAAGTATAGTTCTCTGCAAAATCAGCATTAATTATTACTTCTCCCTCCTCCAGATTTTTCATTTTTTCTCTGTAAAATGAAGACTGCTGGTGTGCAATAAAATCATGGGTTACTAGCAGTTGCAGCTGTTTAAAGAAATCATCTATGAATTCTTCTCCAGAGCAAGTAATTGAAGCCATCTCACTTCGGTCTGTTGATTTCCATTGATTATATTTTATATCTTCAATCATTTCTTCTGCAAAATACAATTCAATCATCTCTTGAAGTTGAAGGCCATCCGGGCAGTTCTCACAGCTTCTTAAATGACAAGATTCCGTTGGATTATCACATAGAAAATATTTTAAACAGTCAACCTCTGAGGAGAGACCATCGATGTTATGCAATCCCGCAGCTCTAAACATCAATTTGGGATTTTGATGGTAGGTGCACACACAAACAACATGTGTTCCTGGGCTTCCAGCCAGTACACATTCTTTAGGCCTCAGAGAGGCAAATTTAGAGGCAGAAATTTTTAGATCTGTATTTTCTTTAAGAAAGTCTTTATGAAGCTGAGATAGGGTTCCTAATACCAGTCTTTTGCGTTTGAGGACTCGCCTTTTATTTTCAATAACACTAATGGTATCTTTCTTCCCCGGGAGCTCTCTACTTACATCCATCCGGTAAAAGAAATCACGAACTTTGGTAATAGTCTCTTCAGGTAATTTCCTTCCTTGTTGTACTTCGGGTAAGCTCAAAATTCCTTTCTCCTCTACAGTGGCTTTAACTTTCCGGACTCTGTGAGATGAAGTATCAAACTGCTCGATTACTTTGGCTACACTAAGGCTCTTTGGCAACACACTTAACGCTAGCATTTGCGCTTTCTTGTCACTTTTATTTCTTATAAAGTATTTTTTGAGCTGCAATACCATCTCCTCATACAACTGTGCTTTCATACTTGTTTCTGCAACTGTATCAGATAATTCTTTTCCTGAACATTTTTGAAGTACATCTCTGATATCATCTAAGACTTTTTCAAGGTAGGTATGTGATGCAGACAATTTTCTAAGAGAGACGGGATTTTTCCCAACAGAGGACAACCATTCGTTCAATGAATTCAAGCTCTCGAGGTAACTGGCATCCTTCTGGTCCACTTTAGCTTGAGCATCACTGCCCTGCCGGGATAAATTAACACCAGGTTCATCTTGGCACCCAGATGTACAAGCTTGCTGTGATGGAGGTAAAGACGAAGAAGGTACAGATGGTGACGACAAGGCAGTTTGAGGTTCCTTTGGTGAAACTATAGGAGGTGGTTCAGCGGGTGGTGGAACATTTTTCTTCTTAGGAAACAGTGATGCAAAATGAACACTACAAGAGACACACAATTTTTGTCCAGGAATTAAATTTAAGTCTTTCTCTTTTCCATCATCTCTCATCTTTAACGTTATTTCTTTCAGATTCCTTGCCTTGGGTCTCTTCTTTGCTCTTTCTTTATGATGCTGAAAGGGGTTGCAGCAAGTGACAACATGAGAAGAATATGTTTCCACAAACTTCCGATAATGCCTAGCACACACAGACTTGATATGCTTCTTGCATTCACTTCTAAGCCTTATCAGCCGAATGTCTGTTGGGTTCAAATGCTCCCTCAAAGTAATTTCCCCTTCACAAGAATGAGCCCCAGTGTTTCGTTCCTCGTATTTTCCGAGTGTGCAAAACATGATAGACAGGTGAGTATCCCAACCTGAAACCAATGTAAACAAAAGAAATAATAAAACTGCAAATCATTAAATTAATAAAACAGATTAGAACAGTGGTTGTCTTGCAAGCTCAACACTTGGGCGTACCAGTTAAAGACCTGTTCTTTCATTTAAAAGAAATATAAAAGGGAGCACAACGCCCACGAAATCGAAGTCAAGTCTCGAAGTAGCGGGTTGGTTAGGACGGGAGGCGGGGGCGGTAGGTGAAGCGTGGTGGTGGTGGGGGGGGAGGGGAGGGGGGCAGTGCTTCGGGAGGCGAGTCGGGCAGCTGGGGAAGCGCGGGGGGGGAGAGGCGGGAAGCTCCAGTTGGGTAGGCAGTCCCGCCGAACGCCCCTGAGGAGCGGGTCTGCCTATCACTACGCTAAGGACGTTTGCAAGGGTTCAGGAGAATTGAGATATCTCGAGAACGAAACAAAATGTTTTTTGTCGTGGGTATTTTCGTTTGTAGGAAGGATTGAGGTATTTTTTGAGCTATAGTATGCCTAATTTGATCGAGGGTGAAAAATTTTACAGCATTTTTCAACTTTTAGTCAAAGTTATGGCAATATTGCATTTTCCCAAAAAAATCGGAAAAAATCGTCATTGATGCAGAATTTCATCCTCTTTCCAACGCTTTTTTGGGATTTGGAATATCTCAAACGGTTCTCGAGTTATTGGCTACTTTATGATCGATTTTGGAGTCATCGGCTTCTAACGATATCATTTAATATCTCGATAACGAAAGATGTTAGGCCCAAACTAAATGTCACTTCTTAGTAAGGGTCATGTGGGCCATCATCCATGTAAGTTGCACCCGAATCGGTGGGGGTCGCGTTTTCGAGCTTGACGATTCTACAAAGAATTACCCAGCAGCAGCAGCAGCCAAGCAGCTCCAGTAGCAGCAGGTTCCTCGGACGCGCACGGCCCGGCGCGCCTCACAGCCCTGCTAGCCTCTGTCTTGTAACTCTGCCTAACGGGACGTGACGTCAGTGGGTGTAACGATGGGTCGTGCGCGCCCTTTCCGCAGATTAAACACAATTTACAATACCTGTTTGCCGCTTCTTTGACATTGATTCGAAATCGTGTGTACTTGGTTAGGGCGATCAAGATACGTTTCACTGCTTGAATATTCCAAAAATAATTATTCTTACAGCGACCTTAATATCACATTTCTTACGAGCGCACTGTTATTCTGTTAATGTAAAGTCACATTCGTTTTCATGTAAAAACTGTCACATTGGTTAACATTACATGACATATTTGTCCGTTAGACTTATAGCGTGGTAAACTTCGCAGTCACATTCTAAAGAATTTTATATACAACCATATAAATGTAATTAGATATAAACAAATGTGACACGTGGAAAAGGACGTGACGTTACACAAACTAATAGACAGTTCAGCTGAGGGGTCCATGAGTCCACACTGATTTAAAAAAAAGGAAGCAACTGCAAGCACCATCCAGTGTTAAACACCGAGCACCGTGCAGCGTACTTGGATGTGTTCAACACGTGTTTTGCATACTGCGAAGTGTGCAACAGGTACTCTGTCATTCAACGAATGTGACGCCACATTTGTTTCAATGTGAATCGTGTCACGTTCGTTCGAATGTTATGTCATATTCGTTTAAACGTTAATCGGCTAAGCCTATGGTGCCATTTGAGCATCAATTCACATGAAGTCACGTTCTTGAATGTGACACATTTAAACGAATGTGAAACGTTTCACATTGAAAAAAATGTGACCTCACATTCTTGAATAACAGTGTATATGTTGTACACTTTTTCGTGTCTAATCTGACCGTCTAGATCTAAAGATTACGCTGGAGTTGAACGTAAAGTGTTCACCATTTCACATTGTGCTGAACACATGCAAGTACGCAACATAGTGTTGAACACTTAAAGGAACTTGGCAGTAGAACACGTAATTTATCAGTGCACAACTTCGGATATTCACGGGTCAAGCGAAAATTAATATTCAATTTAGTCGATATTCGTTCACATTCACTCATATTCATTCATATATATTCATATGTACATTCATTAAAATTCCCAAGCATTCAGTCAAAATTTATTTACCTTGTAATCACGAATATTCAATATGCATGGGTCACGAAATTTACGAGTTGTGGACCCCTCGAGTGCTCAAACTTTCGGCATTACGAAATATCGTGTTTTCTAACGAAACCTTTGCTCGCTGAGTGCCGGCCTGATTAACAGGCTGCGCTGCCAACCTAACATTCCTTTCCTTCCTGTCCACTGCGTACGGAATGTCGCGAAGAATGTGAACTGTTACGTTGGACAAGGCCCCCGACACTGGCCCAAAGAGTAAGCTAAAATATGTGCAAAACCTTGGCACACAAGAGACAGTTTGGCATAGAGAGTCTGGAAGGGGGAGGGAGGGCAGGGGAGGAGAGGAACTGCTTCGGATCGGTATGGCCATCACTATAATAGCTTTTCGACACCCACGTCTTATAGTTTCTTCTCTGGCTAAAACAGTAAACGGCGATGCGACTCAGAATACGGAAGTGTCCAGCATCAGCGTGAGTGTATTTGTATGGGTTTTTCGTCCATCCCGCTGTTTGGTTCGAGTGGTACGCAGGCTGGTGCTCTGGTGCTCCTGCCTGCTTCTTCGCATGATGCTCTTTGCCTGCCAAGCAGACGGAGTACTTATGCCCCCATCACTCGTATGAGATCTCTGCCTTTTTTGTTTTTCTTTCCTGAAGGAGTTGTGAAGGAGGGGAAGAGACTATGTAGCAAAAATATGGCGTGCTGGCTGCCATTTCCGTGAGGCGTCACTGAATTGCAGGAATTTAAATGGCGATTCCAATAGTTCTGTTCAGTGGCGCTCATCGTGTTTGAGTACGGTAGGGCAAAGGGTCTCAACTCCCACCCGGTTTGAACGCAAACCACCCGTTTATTTCACTTTCCCCCCAAAAAAACATAGCAAAAAATTATTTTCTTCCTTCTTTCTTTCCCTCCGAGAGGCCCACAACTCCGAAAAATTTTGTACACCTGATTTCCGGATTTCAAAGATTTCACATGATTTCAGGTGATTTCAACTGATTTCTAAGATTTCAAGTGAATTCACTGATTTCGCGAGATTTCACATGATTTCAAGTGATTTCCATTAATTTCACACGATTTCCATTGATTTCAGTTAAATGTCCCTACTAAATTCATATGATTTCCATTGATTTCGTGAGATTTCCAACGAATTCAAGTATTTTTGGGACGACCTCAGAAAATATACGCACAGCTGATCCAAATTATTCTCTCGATTACATGATTAAATAGGATTTTTACTAAATTATTGTGAATTATTTCGATTTATTCCAAATTATTGGAAATTAACTTGCAACTGCCCAAAATAATCACAATTATTTCAATTAATTTTTAAAAAAATTCGGAAGCAAATTTTGCTCTGCAATTGAAAGGGTGGCGTGAAAACATGGAAAATTTTTGCGGCAGTAAACCTCCCGAAGGAGGTTGCGGTTCCCGCCAGGCACAGGGCTTTTACCCCCTGTGGCAGCCAACTGCTTCGGTGTTCCATGGGAACCGGCGCTTTGCTGACTGCGATCCTATCGCGCAATTCGACAGATTTGATCCCCGTACCACCATTGGCCTACCCCTAGAGGTACGAGCGGTGTCAAGAGCGTTAGACTTCCAGATCCCAGTTTCAGAGGCCTTACCTCAGAGGGGTACGCGGGATTCGAACCCACAACCCCGAGTGCCGACACGTAGCCAGAACAGGAAGCGACCCAACGCCCAGAGCCACCGAGCCAACGGCGGTGAGACGTGTTCAACTTCTATTTGACCTGCCATCCAGCTGCGGCCAAAGGGAATGTCAAGCGCGAAAAACACTTTCCCAAGTGGGAGCCGAACTTCGGACCACTCGGTTGGATGTTGCGCGCTCTACCAACTGAGCTACGACGCCACGATGAATGTACAGTGCGACGGGTTCGAGTTGTATTTGCCCTGTCCTCCTGGCTGGAGGCTGCAGGATACACGCACTTGAGATTTTGGTGGAAAACTAAATGTCATATGTCTAAGTACTGTGCACTTCCTCTGGGTAGGAAACAGGCTTCTTACAAAGGATTAGTTATGAAAATTTTGTAAAGAGTCCTGGGTATTACATGGTATTACATTTAAAATTTCGCCATTTTGAAGCATGTTATCCTATTTTTTATTGCTATATTTCGATTTGACATATGTACATGTAATGCATGTACTTCTCAGGTGCTCTTGGCTCGCCCTGTATTCAAGTCTCCTTTTCGTTGCTGGTGAGTTTTTGCCCTTTGCTCCCCTGGTTACGTCGTACCTCCCGCCCGCTCACTGCACCCCGGCCGCCTTTTCCCCCGCGCAAATCGTTTGCAATACTTATCATTCCTACGCTCCGCGGACGACGACTGAGACAGTGAGTGGGAGTGAGAGGAGGCGAACAGCAGAGCACAAGAAATACGCTTTGACCCAAATTTGGTCCGGGCGCGTGGTGCCTTCTCTGCCGCGTGCGTCGGTGCGGCGCGGTGGGGGTCCTCTCTCCCGCGCGTCCTGCCCCGCCCCACCCCGCCCCACCCCGCCCCACCCCACCCCACCCCGCCCCGCTCCACCACGCCACGCCCCATTCCGCTCTCTTTGGAGTGCTAATACGCACTGCGGTGCGTCACTCCGAGTCCACCACATGGTTGTGAGGTGAGAGAGGGGAAGTGGGTGGCCGGGCCGGGCCGGGCTGAGGGTACCTCACTCTTTAGACGGGCGAACACTGATTGGAGAGTCGGAAAATGTCACCAAACCTATACATTTTTGGCACCAATTCAATATTTTGCAATTTTAAGTTGCTTAAAAATACATTTTTCTCGAAAATTATGTGACTGGAAAATGATTGGTACGCAGAGTGTGCACTGATAGCAGAAGGTGATGCATTCCTCGGGCCGCGTGTGGGACAGGGCGGTGAGGGAGCTGGAGCCCGGAGCCCCGCCCTGCTCCACCTCACGAGCCTTCCTGAGTGAGCTTCGCACCTTATTGCTACTGTTGACGTCGAGGGGGAGGTCACTTCGAAAACTTATTGTACAGCCCCAAAATAATCATTTATTAACATTCTAGAAGACATTTGCAGAAAAATCCGAAAAGTCCAAAAAAATGAACAAAAAAAAACTAAATAAAATTGAAGAAATTTACAAATGGGTTTACCAGATCAAAATTTATCAAAAAAGTGACAGAAATTATCCTTGAAAGATTAAAAAAAAAAATTAAAACAATCATTTCTCACATTTTGAGTGATCCCCACCTCGGTTGACGTATACAATTGCATAGGTCAAGCTTGTCGTTGTGCTGTGAACGGCTGTGAACTAATATGCTTCCATTTACCGCGTGAACATTATTTCGAGACAGTGAACAAGAAAATGATCCACCGGAGGGGGCCTGTTCTGGTGTTCCAGGGGCCCCTGCTTTATCGCGGCGGCCCTCACGCCGTGCGCGGCGCGCTGCCTACCCGCTCGGCGGTGTCCTACATATCGAGGTGGAGACGTGCTCACTCCGAGCCCGGCGGGGTCTGGCGGGGCCCCAGAAGCCATCAGACGTAAACACACTTCTTTATCGTCTACAGTCTCTCCCGTCTCTCTCTCTCTCTCTCTCTCTCTCTCTCTCTCTCTCTCTCTCTCTCTCTCTCTCTCTCTCTCTCTCTCTCTCTCTCTCTCTCTCTCCGTTTCTCGCCGCGGACACTAAGTACAAGAATCTCAGGAGAGAGAGGAAGAGAGAGGACGAGTTTCCAAACTCGTCCTACTGGTTCAAGACTCTGCCCGTTTGGTGACACGTCTCTATACAGGATGAGGCAGGGATGCGGCATCAGGGTCGATGACCGCCGTCATCAAGGCCACCAGACGCATTTAAGCCCCTGCTCTGCGTGAGTATGTGACCGTTCGTTTTTCTCCACTGCATGCGACGTGTCAGGTGGGCATTCCCCACCTGAGACGACGTGTCAATATTTGGTCGGCCATGCCCCCGCCGCGTGGCTTCGTGTTTGCACGGTTCGCGTTACTGCTGAAGGGTGTTCGCGGGTTCAAATCCCGGTGAGGGAGGAAGCGGCAGACGCTCGGTGTGGGGGGCCGCCGCCCCCCTCCGTGTGCAGTGCGCTCGACTGACGTGTTCTCACAGCGATGCAGGCAGCCCCCAGCGGGTTTGACTGCACCCCGGGCAAAAACTCTCTCCTTTCGTTTTGTTTGCTGTACTTTTAAAAACCGAGGAATTAAAACACTCTGAATTTGGATGTACACTATTTGTGATTTTTTGTAAACTTTCCGGATTTTTTTTTCTGAATTTTTCCTAAATTTTTGTATTTTGTTTTCTGATTTTTCTGCTTTTTAAAATTTTCCTGAACTGCGAGGTGTACAAAAATTTCAGAGCTGTTTTTCCCTCGGTTAAAGCCTTGTGGTGTACTTCACTGCAAGCTGGGCGGTGAGCCCTGCAGGACAGTGACTTTGCGGGGAATTTCCACCCTGCTTCCACCGTATGTACGGTGTGTCACTGTAAGTTACGGTCGGTTACGGCAAATCAGGGATCATCACCATAGCTTCCCATGACGTTCACCGTAGCGTACAGTGAAGTTGACCGCAAGGTGTTATCATCGTGGTGGATGCCGAGCCGCGCAGTGCTCCATGTCAGTGCTCGCAGTCTGTAGGAAACAGCCACCGGATGGGATCCCAATCGTCTGCAGCCGGGCTCGTTGCACGTTTTGGAAGCATCTGGCGGCGGTGGTCATTAGGTTCGTTTCGATCGGAGGGCGGCAACCCGGTGACAGAGCTGATGAAACTTGATAACTGCAATAAGTAACGCTTATAAAACCTATATAGTTCCAAAGTAGACCTTTTGTTTTCTTTCATTTTGTTTCGTCGCTTGGTATATTTGTTTCATATATATCACATCAGCTTTAACTTTTTCGGCTAAATATGCTTCGGTAAAATGTTGGGTTGGGCGCTGGGTCCGAAAAATCGACTTTTCAATTTATTGATATCGAAAAGGGCCCCACCCATTGGCGTTTAACGCGCTGAATTTTCCTGCATTACTGTGGCTCGCGGTCGCGTATTTTAGAGGAGCGAACCCCCTCGTATCTGTAACCGGTTCTCTCATAATGCGACACATCGTATTTTTGGCTGTCCAGTCGTGTCGTTAACGTTTTTGATGCTTTCGTTTTAGGGCTTTTGTGCGCTTTGGGCCAGGAAGGGTAAGACTGGGAAAGTACCTTAACCCATAAAGGAAGGAATATATATACATTTTCTTATTTGTCTCATGTAAACTCGCGATTGTGGCGATGGCGTTACAACAGGGGTGTATATTTTAGAATATAACTGACAAGTTTTGCGTGAGGTGGCCAGGCCATGACGCCAGGAGCCCCTTCGACAGCGCCCCGCCACACCTGGGGCCCCGCCCCGCCCCGCCCCGCCCCGCCCCGCCCCGCCCCGCCCCGCCCCGCCCCGCCCCGCCCCGCCCCGCTCGGCTGGGGCGTGCCAAACACAGCTGCAGGTGCGCGCCTCCCGGGACGGGCTGGGCGAGCCCACGCTAGGCCCGGCCCGGGCCGAGGGGGCATTCGAATGTCGCACTTGACTTAATCACGGCGAAGATTAACGCGAAACTGAGACAAAGGCGTAATAACGTGTTTCGGCCAGTAAGGCAGCCGGTGAGGCCGCCCCTTGCTTATGGGATTTGTGATATCATCGAGTTTGGATAACGTTGGCGCTCTCTGATGAATATGTTAGACTCGTCTGAAGTTGAAGTTGAAGACGCGTGCGTGCGTAATCACCGCGCTGTGACTCACCTTGCTATCGAGAATCAAGGAGAGAGGACAAAAAACAGTAAAAAGTATTGTGTATTGTATGTCCTGTCGTTAAAGAAGCGTGGAAAAAAAAAGAAATTGTTCGTTTTGTAAAACAGTGTATAATTTTTTTCGCACCATCGACTCTGGCGAGCGTGTCAGACAGCGTAACTTGTAACAATGGCAGTTTGAAGTGCGTGCACTACCCGACACGGCGTTTGCAGCCCGCCTGCCACAATTCTATACTGAAAAACAAATTTTAAACAAACTTTAATTGAAGTTTGCAAATTTATTCTTCATCTAGCACCCAACTTTGGAGGTGACTTGCCCATTACTGGTGCAGATAACAGCAAACACATTATTTTGCAAGATGCCAAAGATATAATTTGTTTCCCCAAGTATTTTTTCCCCTGTATTGCGCTGTTGTCGAAAACCCTTTTTCCAGAAGCAACAATAACGCAATAGAGTTACAGCAGGGGGAGCGATGACCCGGGGTGGGGGGCTGCGGGGGCCAGCGCACTGCAGCATGCCGAGCCCCGACCCGAGCCCCCAGACCTATCCTCAAGCGTGCCGCCTAGGGAGAGGGAGGGGAGGGAGGGGGCAGAGAAAAGAGAATATGCGTCTCAAGGCCGACGAAAGTAGAGACGGAATGGGTTGGACCGCGGCCACTGCTCCTCGGTGCACCCCTGGTGCACCCAGTGCACCGCTGGCCGCCGCTGCAACACTTATCATCGCTTTCTATGAGGCGCCGGTCAGCGAGGAACCATTGTGGAGAGACATGTCCTTTGCATTTGCACTTTGCATTATTATTGGATATCCCGATCACGGTCTCCTCGGGCTCGGCTAGGCACAGGGCACATAGAGCCTCGCCGGTTTAGTGTTTTTGATACGCTCGCCCACATTCCCGCGCTCACTCGCAATGCAAACACACACAAACTCGCACGAACACAAGCCCGTACGGAGCGGGGCGTGTTGTCGAGGCTTCTCCCTGTACTGCGCGCTCGTCTGCTCGTCTCGCGCGTCAGGGCAATCCCATTTCGCTATTGTGGAGGAGAGTAGAATGAGAGGAAGGGTCGGGGAGAGGAGCGGGTGCGTGGGGGTGGCGGGGCGGGGCGGGGCGTCGCCTGTTGTGTGTGTGTCATTCCTCCCGGAGGGTTAGGGGTTGATGAAGAGCGGCGGGGCTGCCGGGGGCTGCCCTGCAACCCCGCGCGCTGGGCGCGCTCTGCGTCTTGCTTTGCCAATCGTGCTCGTTAGCGTTATCGCAACCATGCTCCGCGCAAACCGTGAAGCTACCAATCCGCACATCCATCCTATAGATGGAAATAATCCAGTTCATGTTAGGCTCAGTGCATTTCATATGAAACAATTTTATAATTGTTGGTTAGGATTTTTCTTAAATAAATCGTTTTATTTTTTTAAAAAAATCTGAAGCTTCTTCAAGCCATGTCTTTTCACTGTTTTTGTATGTTTCTTAAAGTTTTTGGACCAAATAAAGCGTGACTTTCTGAGCTTGTACAGTACAGCACCAGGAACTTTTTGTGTTACTTGCTTTCAGTCAACGTATTCTAAGTGTTAAACCATTTACAAACTCTTATGACAAACAAATATCGCTGTCATAACCATATCTCGTCCTGTACATCTCAACTCGCATGCTTTCGTCAATGCGTATGCTCGGGAGAGAGAGAGAGAGAGAGAGAGAGAGAGAGAGAGAGAGAGAGAGAGAGAGAGAGAGAGAGAGAGAGAGAGAGAGAGAGAGAGAGACGCCCGGGTCCAATAACATCTGGTCGAAACCGTTACTTCCAGATTTGCAAACGTCAAAGGATGACACATGCTTGCTATCCTCGTTGTGGCTGCCGGCGGTGCTGGGGCCGGCTTGGAGAGGGACACAAGGAAAGAAAGGGGGACCGAAGAGGAGAAGGACAGTGAGGAAGAGAGAGAAGAACGGAGAGGGCCTGCCTGCGCATAGAACCTGACACTGCGACACCACGGACACAAGGGTAGGCGTCCAGGTGTAGGGCAATGCAGGCCAGGCCGAGATGGCTGGATGGATAAAGGCTATGGTCAGTGAACTCAGACAACTTATTACTGGGGCAAAATCAGGCCTGATTAAACTCATTAAATCTCCGCGGCGAATCAAATTCCGCGGCAGCCACGGGGCATTAAATGTGTCCGCCCCACGGACAGTGGAAGAGATAACCCACAATTTTAAAATGTGCTACCTGGTGGAGAGGGAACCGAAAAGAAAAGGGGGAAAAAAAGCATGAAGAAATAAAGGAAAGAAAGGGTTGGAAGAAAAGGAAGGGAGACCGATTGGGGAGGGGGGAGGGAGGGTGGGGAGAGAGTCAGAGGTGTAATATAAGCAAACGATGGACCAACGGAGCCGACGAAAAACGAACAAGAGCTCGTAGGAGGAAAGGGAGAGAACGGTGCCTCTTCGAAAGGGAATGGAAAACGAAAATGAAAATGAGGAGCGAAACACCGAAGGAGGAATACAGTTTTGGAAGCGGACGCGACGCAACAAATTTCGACAATTCTACTCCTTTCCTGTCCACAGAGTACAACCTCCCGCCCCAAATATATATAAAATATATACATGAAGAGACGAAAAGTACCACAGGACGAGTCCTGGCACCAAAGTCTAAGGCCCAAGCCAAAGGGTGGACGGCGGCCTCAAGAAAAAATAAAATCCTCTTTAAGTTTTCCGGTACGACGGCTTGCTCGTGTGACACATTAAATCTGTGGAACAGAGTTACACCGACCCCTCCCTCTATTCGGGTAGTTATGGCGGTCCATCCTGAGCTCCTTACGTCATTCGTGTAAGCTTTGTCCGGCGGGCCGGCCCCGCGCATCTCGCCCAGCGCCCCACCCCGCGCCCCGCGCCACGCCCCGCGCTACGCCCCGCTCCGTCCAGAGCCCTGCCCAGCCCGGTCGGCCGGCCCGCCCCGGCCCCGGGTCCGTCTCAGGGCCAGGACCGCCCGGCGCGAAGCGACGGGACCTTCGGGCGTTATTGTAGCTAAAAGGATAAAAAGGAAACGTGTTGAGGAAGGGAGGAGTGGGGTGAATTGCGTTTGAACAGGCACATTCGCCTCTCGCCTTAATTTTCTTGTCGGTTCAATCGTCTACTGTTCAAGTGTTACTGTTATGCTTATAGAAGTTTTAATTGTTGTCCATGCTGCTTACCCGGTGCTGTGCTAACGTCTTCTCGCAAGGTCAGCTTGTCTCATGTTTTACTCGTTCATTTTGCTCTGTTTTGTCTGCCTGCTATTTACTTCACAGTATGCGCCCGACAGAGAGAGAGAGAGAGAGAGAGAGAGAGAGAGAGAGAGAGAGAGAGAGAGAGAGAGAGAGAGAGAGAGTCCCCGAGAGACCTGTGAGTTATACCGCTTCCTACTATATACGCATAAATATTGTCTCTTCCATTGAGAAGGGCGCGATCGGATTCCCACGGATTTATGGGGAACTTGCAGCGCTGAGCCGGCCATTCCGTGTGACAACCCCGTCGCGTCGGCTGCGCCCTATTCCCCCTAAATTCCTTTCGGGGACTCGGTCTACACTACTCGAAGCATACGGTGAAGTCCGAGTGACCGAATTTAAGGCGCGATAACTGCACTGAATTATTGGATGTTATAAGTAACCATGTTAAAACACATATGCATGTATCCAAGGAAATGAAGACTGCACACTAGTGAACTTGCCTGTGGCTACTGCCGCTTGATGAATATGCTCCCGTTTACTTACTTCCTCACTGCCAGTTCCCTGGAAGCCTTCCTCTTGCTGGTTGGCCGCACGCCTCGCTGTGCTGCAGTCTCCACGTGCGTTGATTTATGCGGCAGCCGATGTGCGTTTTCTGCCATTAAAGCTAATGAACCCTATCGTCCATTTTTATCGTAAAGCGTTTCCCCTGGCGGCTGCGACTCTCCCAGATTAAAATCGAGCCAGATTGAACACCGGTGCTCGTTCAAACTAGCCGCGGCTCCATTTCGAGCACGTTCGAACGCCGAGACGCCGCGTTTTATTAGCGAGTCCGAAAAGAGTCGGCGTTAAAATGTTTCTGGGCGCGCCGCGGACGCCAGGCAAGTAAAAGGGGCAATGCACGGACGGTTCGGGTCGTGGTGGGCCGGACTGGGCACCACGGCGCGGGGCGCGTCGGCCCAAAACCGAGTGCATCAACCTCACGAACCATGTGTTTTGGCCTAACAAGCGTCATTGGTGGATCACCGGCCGTTATCGGGCCTGGCCAATTTCGCTCATTCTGATTGGTGAGCACGGATCCGTTGATTACACGGTCTCCTTAGGCCCCGGCCCCAAGCTAGAACATCGCTGGTGGGAGCTTATTAAGGATCGCGTACGTGCGGCCCGCCCCGCCCGCGGCCCGTCCCGCTCCGGCAAGCTACACGCCCCGCCCCGCCCCGCCCCGCCCTGCTGGCTTCGATTAGCGACCCCGGCGTCGCGACGCGCAAGTAACGCGGCATACGTTTGGTCTTGTAGCTCTCTAGGCCTCGTGGAGGCCGTAATGAGGACGCAAATAGTTTAGCCCGCCGGAACCACCGCTCCTCAAGCTCACACCCAGGCTGTTATTTTTTCCCCCTACGTTACGTTCAGGCTCCTCCAGTGGAGTTCCTCCACAGCTAGCTCCAGACACGTACAGTGCATTGCAGGGCTTGACTGAGCTGAATAGATCGGCCCGGCTTTGTCTCAAGCAGCCACAAATCTCTCTACAATCGACATGCAAACTCCCTGCTCGCATGCAGGCATGTGCTCGTGATAGCATCGCTTGCATGCGAATGGCTGGCTGTGCCGGGCTGGGCCGGGGAGCCTGGCGGCTCCGCCGGCCGCAGGGCGGGGCGGGGCGGGGCGGGGCGGGCTCACTGGAGGACCGGACCAGCTGGGAGACCTGCGCCAGCGGACAGGAGAGCCTCCCTGAAGATCTCTGTCACGGGGAAGGCTTTGGAGAACCTCTTTCAGAAGGGGGTCAACTTTCGGACCTGAATCTGGGATCTGAAAAAAACTATCAGCAACTATCCGTAGAAATTTTTTTTTACTCTGACCTTTTATTTTTCTTGGGGGTGGAGGGCACTCTATGCCCGCTATAGTGGAGATAACAGGCCGTGTCCCTTGTCACACAGTGAAAATATTCCATGAATTTTTTGAGGAACCTGGGGAAATGTTGAGAAACTACCCTGATTTTTTAAAAAAAAAATACTCAGATTTTGAGAAAGCCCCCTTCAGAAATGAGGAAATTTCCCTAATAACTTTGGAAGAAACCTAGAAATCTGAGTTTTCTCTAAGGAAGGGGAGGGGGGGGGGGGGACTTTGAAAACTCATTTTACGGCCCCAAAAAAATCATTTAGAGGGTAAAAAAGAAATCGACAAAATCAAAAGAAAATCAAATAACAAAGATACAGAAAAAGCTGAAAAATCGAGAACAAATAAACAACAAACTGGAGGAAAAAAATAAAAACACGTAAAAACAACATAAATACGAGAAAAAAGATTAAAATCTTATCAAAAAGTGTCAGAACATTTTCTTAAAAAATTAAAAGAAAAATCAAAACGAAAAACAAAACAAAACTGTATAACTGAGTTTTTCTCGAAATCAGTGTGCTCCTCAAATCCTCAAAATTCTCCCTTTTTCCTCAAAATAAAATTAGGTATTGTTTTGACCATGCATAGCCACGCAACCGGGGCACGTGCTTTTATAACGGCTCCAAATTTTGCAGAATTTTTTTTTTCGTCCTGTTTTGAGCCCTTCTAATTTTGGCTCCGGCCGTCGGGCAGGCAGAGGCAGTGGTCCCCCTGCCTGCAGCCAAGGCTGAGCCGACTGGAGCGGCTGGAACCCGGCTGGAGCGGGCCCGCTCTGCTGGGCTGGGTTGGGCCGGGCCGGGCCGCTGGAACTGGAAGCTGCAGCGTGGAGCCGCAGTGCTGCGTCTGGACCGGCTGGAATGCATGCCCCTCGCCCTGCCCCGCCACGCCCCGCCACGCCCCGCCACGCCCCGCCACGCCCCTCACCGCCCCGCAGCCCAGCCGGCAACGCTGGAGCGGGGCTGGTCGTAGGCCGTAGGTACCCTGTGGAACCCGCAGTACCAGAAGCGTACCTCTTAGCAGGAAACCAGTTAGGAGAGTCGACTTTTATCTGGCGACCAAGTATACGGGTCTTTCTTTTCCTTTTTTGGACTGCATGTAGGGACATAAAATTGTCTTAGCATGAGTAATTTGTCCAGGAAATTTCGCGTGCTTATTTTTCTTTTTGTCTACGGCTGGCGGCGGAGGCCAGACTTGAACCCTCGTCGTGCCAGCATAACCAACCCTCTCCTCTCCTCTCCTCTCCCTCCCAGTCCCTTCCTTCCTTCCTTCCGCCCCCTCCTCCCACTCAAAGAGACTTGAGGGACCGTGAAAAATCTGTGTGGGATGCATAACGCCGCGGCGCGAACCCAACGTATCGTGTAAGATACGGATCTCTCTCTCTCTCTCTCTCTCTCTCTCTCTCTCTCTCTCTCTCTCTCTCTCTCTCTCTCTCTCTCTCTCTCTCTCTCTCTCTCTCCCTCTCTCTCTCTCTCTCTCTCTCTCTCTCTCTCTCTCTCTCTCTCTCTCTCTCTCTCTCTCTCTCTCTCTCTCTCTCTCTCTCTCTCTCTCTCTCTCTTCCCCGCCCTCTATTTTCTTCGACAGCGCCTGCGCTCTTAGAGCCAAAGCGTGAGCAGGACATGATGTACACTGTAAGGAAACACTTCATCTTAGATTTTCACGTGTTTCTCGACATATGTGAAATTCGGTTAGCAATAATTGTGCATTTAGTACAGTATGTGTAATGTCCCATTCTTCTTGCACGTTTTCAGGTGCTGAGCAGAGCCGCTGCATGCCCAGCTTGTCCCCTTCACACCACGCCCTTCCAAGGCCAGCGGTTTACTGCCGTTCCGAAGGGCGCCGCAGACATGTGGTAGGTGCTCTTCCAAAACCGGCATGGTAGTTTTGTTTCGTTTTGATGGGATATTGCCTTTGCTTAGTCCACTTCTCTTTCCAAGCCGTACTGTTTGCTCGTTCGCCTCTGCCCTTTTTTAATATGTGTACCTTCGAAAAATAATAATAATAATAATAATTATTATTATTATTATTGTTATTCATACCGCTGCGTTACGTGCATGCGCTGGTCCTGTACGCCCTGACTTGTGCCATGTGGTGCAGCCTTGGGCCCGCGCGCGCCGTCCCGTCCAGTCTGTTGTGTTGATGCGGCTCGAAATAAATCGCCAATCGCACGTGGCTAAAATACAGCTACGCTCATGTGTGTGTGTGTGTGTGTGTGTGTGTGTCGGTGCGAGCTCGCGCGCATCCGACGGCTCTATCGTAATTGTGAATTTAAATAGATATATCATCCAGTGCCTGCTCACTATGTGTGTGTGTGGGGGGGGGGGGAGGGAGGGGGTTGTGTGGGTGCGCACGTCTATTTATTGCACGAGGCGTCTGCTTTGCTCTATTCCCACGATGTACACGTGGAACGCTCGCTCACACACACACGCACGCACACACACACACACACACACACACACACACACACACACACACAGCAAACCCACACCTACCTGTGCGCACCGTGGTTTTTGCGGTGCGCGCGTGTGTATGTGACTCATGTACAGACGCGGCCGTGGTTCCCAATCTTGTGGGAATTGCGTAGCATAAGTTTGAGCTCGCCTGTGGTCTACCTGTTGGCCTGTTGGCCTGTTGGCGAGCACACACACACACACAGTTAGCAGCAGGCGAGCGCTGTGTTTGCCTGCAGGCCGCACGTGTGTAACCCGTCGAACCGACAGAGTGTGCAACACGACTCGCGCCGAATAACCCGCGTGCTGGCCGTGCTGGCGCTGCCTGCAAAGTGCCGCGGCGAGACGCGACGCCTCGCGTTTGATATTCGTGCTAAATCACGAAGCAGCATGCGCGTCCGTCGTCCTCGCTCCGCTGGGGCACCTCGCGGTCCCCAGACACAGCAGACCCCGCAACTGAAGGGGGAAACAACCCTGAATTTTGATGTATAAATTTCGTAAATTTTTTTGTGAATTTTAGTAAATCTTTATGAAATTTTTCTGAAGTTTTGTTTGAGTTTCACCTATTTTTTGTGATTTTTCTGAATTGTCCTGAGTTTTCCTGAATTTTTCGGAATTTTCTTAATTTATAATGATTTTTTTTATTTTCTTGATTTCTTCTGAATTACGAGGTGTGTAAAAATTTCAGAGTTGTTTCCCTCTCGCCCGCAATAATACTGTGTTGAGCGGATAACCCGCGTCTCCCCTCTGACTGTTACATGAACCATTTCCATTTTAATTCATTCCAACGCATCGTCCATCGTCGCGCACTGTGGCTTGCAGCAGTGTGTGTTCGCGAAGTGTTCTGTTCCAAGTCGTTTCTCATTTCCTCGATGTCGAGCAAGGTATTTTTTTTTTTTTTTTTTTTTTTTTTTAATCTTCTGCCCCGCTTCCTCTATCATTACATTCCGCCTAGCAAGCGGTGATATTGTGCAATCTCAAAAGCTCATGCCTAAAATGACGAGTAGCGGTCCGGATGAGTCGTGTGTGTGACGACGATGCCCCGCTCTTCCCCGCCCCTCCTCCCCCCCACCTCCCCCCCACCACCTCGCGCGAGGCCGGGCGGAGTAGGGGAGGTGTCCTGCACCGAGTGGGTGAGGAATATGAGCGAGCATACACTCATGGATTGAACTTGCCGCCTTGTTGGGTCGCGACCGCCCTGCAAGTCTGCAATTTTTCGGAAACAAAAAATAAAAATATTTTCTTCTTTCCGTCACACATATTGAGCGGTGGAAGCGGTGTCGCCCGCGGGGGTTGTTATCGCCAGGACACCGCGCAGCGCAGCCCCTCAATCCGCCGCCTACGTCGCCATGATGATCAGTGATGAGGCCCTGGGAAACCCAAGACGGACCAGGAAAATGAACAGCGCGCCCAGAGGAAATTCGCTTCATACACATCAAACGAGATCATTTCAATGAAAGCAGAGATAGTAGTTAGGAAGTTATCTTCTCTGATGGCAGTAAAACTTTGAAATGGGCCCCAGCTTGTTGCCCCTGTGGTCTGCGGGCTCTCCTGCAGCAGGACCCGCCCGCTGGAAGGCCGCCCAGACCGGACAGCCGAGCCGACAACATAACCTGTTGCATTCGCTGGCTCAAAATCAAGGCCAACAACTGCATCATGTGTATGCATCTGACGCGACCAGCCCGGACCGCGCATGGGGCCGCCAGCCCGCCGCGCCGAGCCGCGCCGGCCCGCCCCGCCACCGGTCCGGGCCATATCCGTTGAGTCGCGCTGCGCCGCCGAGCCGCTCCGTCCCTCTCACTTCCCCTCTCCTCTGTCTCTCTCTCTCCCTCCCTCTCTCTTTCTCTCTCTTCTCTTGTATCTCTCCGCCCATCTCTCTTACGCCCCAGGCGGACCTACCCGTGATCTTGGCATTGGCGGCGGCGAGGCGCTTGTGCTTGTGCGGACGCGCAGCAAAAGAGAATCGAGAAACAGCGAAAGAGGGAAGGAGCGAGAGAGAGGGGGAGAGAGGCTGAGATTGCTGGTGGGGCCCTCTAGGCCCGCGGGCCCGCCGCTCCCCCCCCCCTCCCCCCTTCTCCACCTTGCTACCTGCTCGCCGACGGACGGCGCGGCGGCCGCGTCAGGTGGGGACGTGCGAGCGAGACCGCTGCGTGTGCGCGCGGGGCAGCGTGGGAGGGAGAGAGCGCGAGAGAGCCGGCGAGGGGCAAGGGGTAGATGGGAGGAGGGGGGGGGGGGAGCGACGAGGAGCGCCGTGAAGGTCTTCGTAACCTTTGGGTCCGCCGGCAGGGCGGGGAGGGGAGGGGAGGGGTCGGCAACAACCGTTGTTCTACCGAGCGGGCCGGGCCGGGCCGAGCGGCGGGCCGAGGCCTCCAGGCCTCCCCGCTTCGGGCCTCCGCCCTGCACGGCCCGCCGGCCTCTACGCCCCCCCCCCCCATCCCCCTCCCCGGGCCCCTCCTCCCCCGCGCCCGCTGCGGGCCGGGACGGGCCGGGCCGGGGGTCTCTGGGTCCGGGAGGGAGGGGAGGGCTGCGGGGCCGGGGCGCGGGGCCGGGGCCGGGCCGGGCCGGGCCGCCAGTCGAGTAGTTGCCTCCGCGCCGGAAGGCTGTGCGTGGTGACCGTGTGCCAGCGCCGGTGGCCGCTCCGCTCAGGCTTGTGGTGTCTTGTGTGCTGCAGTGAGTGAGCTCGGTGAGCCGGAGGTGTACCGTAGTGGATACTCGTGACCTTGTGGATTAACAGTTGTTGTCGCCATGACCCGTGGACAGGGTCCCGGGGGTGGACCGCCCCAGTAGCAGTGAGTGAGTGAATCTCCGCCCGAGTGCACCCCGGGATTTAGCACTCGTGCGAGAGAGAGAGAGGGAGAGCGAGCTACCGCGCCGCTAACTGTGTGCGTGAGCCGGTGCATGTGTGTGTGTGTGTGGTGAATTCTTGTCTGGATTATTGTTGAACACACGCCGCCACCATGCCCAAGATCTTCCTCATCAAGAACCGGCTGCACCAGCAGCAGCTGAAGCTTGCCGAGGCGCAGAAGCGCACCGACGGTCCGCAGGACGGCATCTCGCTGTCGCCGCCGGGGTCGCCGCTGTCGTACCCGGACAAGGAGCAGCCCCTGCCGCTCGTCAAGGACAAGGAGAATGGTGAGTAGCTGGTGCCGCACAGCGCTCGCCCCGGCTCCAGGAGACTGGAGCGCTGGAGGCAGCCTGAGGGTGTGGTGGGTGGCGGCCGGGTCGGGCCGGGCCGAGCCGGGCTGGACCGGGATGCGCGGGGTCGGCTAAGGTATTGACCGAGGGGGGAAAAAAACTCTGAAATTTTTGCATACCTCGTAATTCAGATAAATTCAGAAATAAATCAGGAAAAATTATGTCAATGTCAGAAAAATTCAAAATAATAATAAAAAGAACAATTTAAAAATGAGGAATTTTACAAAAATGGGCTAAAATTTACAGAATTTTAGAACAAAACTCAAGCAAAAATACAAATAAAAAAATCAAAAAAATCTCATGAAAAATTCACAAAATTTGTTCATCAAAATTCAAAGTTGTTTGCCCCTCGGTATAGACTGGGTGCTGCGTGCGTGGCCATTCGGGGGGCGCCAGGGCTGCGTGGCCCACCCCAGCCCAGCCCGGTGAAGGGGTTGAGAGTAGACCTCCCGGCGCGCTGGCGGCTGTGGGTAGGCCACCGGAGAGCGGGGCTGCCCGGCGGCTCTGCCTACCTCCACGGCGCCCGGCCCACGAGGCGGCGCGGCGAGGTCGGTGGTCCTCGAGGTGCGGGTATGACGGACACCCGACACGTACCTCCCTCACCTCACACCCGCCCTCCCTGAGTGACCCCTTTTATCTTTGCGGGTCATAGCCCGACTTTTAGAAAAACTGTACTGTATTTGCGAAAGGGAAAAGCTCTATACGCCACGAGGTGGGGCGGGCGGGCTGTTTAAACTCTTTGCTATCGCCCTGACGCCGACAACCTTGCCGCTTTGAACGGAAGGAAGGATGGGAAGGGGTTGTTATCTTGTCCGTCCGCGTCGGTCCGCGTCCGGACGGGGTGGGGCCCGCCGAGGGTACCGAGGGGGGCAGCCATGGGACGTGCACGCGGACCTGCATGTGCTGCGGGGCGAGGCGAGTCGTGCGCCAGGCAAGACTCCCTTTGTCAACCCATGGCAAATACGTATTGGGAAAGTCAATAGCCAGGTACGGTCTGGTCATTCTCCGTTATCTCTCTCTCTCTCTCTCTCTCTCTCTCTCTCTCTCTCTCTCTCTCTCTCTCTCTCTCTCTCTCTCTCTCTCTCTCTCTCTCTCTCTCTCTCTCTCTCTCTCTCTCTCTCTCTCTCTCTCTCCGTCGTCGTCGTCGTCTTCGGTTTTGCTTGGACAGACTTCTCCCTCGAGTTTATCTTGGGAGAACGCGCCCTATGTATTTGCCTAGACAGGAAACATCCCATGCAGGCCATGGGGCATTTACATCACCAGCCAGCGCGGCCCTCTCTGTGTGTGAGGAGAAGGGGGCGAGGCACACAACCGCCCCGGGGCCAGGAGACACCCCCTCCCCCTCTCCACTCCTCTCTCCCCGCTTATGCTTCGAGGCGCTCAAACTCGAACTGCGGCGCGACCTCCGAGGCGCGGGGGACGGTTTCTAAATGACGCGTCCGTACTGCAGCGCGGCCGACGTAGTCAAAACTACAGCGCTGCGATAGCGGAACGAGGCGCCGCATTTATGAGGACATTTCTGATTGAATGAAGTAGATTTAGTGTTGCCAAAAAGTAGGCAAATTTCCCTCGAATACACCTGTGTGTGGCAGACGGGTATCTCCCCCTCCCTTCTAGGCAACTGGTATAGTCTCATGTGTGGAGAGACCCGTCTGCCACACACAGGTGTATTCGAGGGAAATTTGCCTACTTTTTTTGGCAACGCTGAGTAGATTAGGTTTCTTTAGCTCATTTCCATCGAGAACGGAGAGAAATAGGAGGCTGAAAATGCTGAAAAGTTTTGACCATGTTCTGCTGAGTGGTAAAGGGCTCCGCAAGTGTACCAGTGTTGTTTTGACCAAGAGTCAGGAGGGAACGTCCCTACGGGTTGCGCCCCTGCAGTAGACGGGGTAGGCAGCCGAATTTGCTTGCCCCGAGTTCGGGTTTGTCACTTACAGCCCGGCTCCCGCGGCGCACAGGTAGTCCGCAGCCAGGTCACGCCGGAGTTGGACTTGAGCCCTCGGCGGTGCCTCCTCTTCCCTGCTGCACGCGGCGGTCGCTTGCAGTATCTTTTCGGATAGCCCCGTCCACTCACCCCTAGGTTACGTAACATGACATCGCAGTCCGCAAACAATGAGAGCGAAAAAAGCGCAAATATACCTATCGGCCGAGGGTCAGAGTAGTGCGGAACGATCGTCTGCGCCCTGCGCCTGCTCGTAAACAGGAAGTCTGGTCCCGGAGTGACAGGGGAGGGGGATGAACCCCGGTGGGGCGGGGCGGGGTGGGGTGGAGTTGAGTGGGGTGGGCCGAGCGGTGCTGGGCGGGGAGTGGCGAGACGGGCAGCCCTGGGCAGCCCCTGCTCGCCTAGCTCATGGCAATCTCTCCGCGCTGCGATACTGTCCGGTGCGTCATGAGACGATAACTGGACCGAGCAGCGGAGACAAGCCACAAAACAAAAAAAAAAACAAAAAGGGGGAAAAACATACAAAATGACGTGGAGTTCGTATCGCGAGCTAAAAGCTGTGCACCGGTGTGGCCACGTGGACAGGGAGCACAGTGCCTGACTGACCCAGCCGCCCTGCCCCGCCCCGCCCAGCCCTACAATTGCTCTTGTTGTTCTCTCGTCTATTTCCAAAGACAATTTGGCACGGATGTGCAAACACTCCTGTGTTGTTGCACCGCCCGCCCGGCTGCCCCAGTTTGGTGACGTCTCCATGATACGAAAAGCTGCTGCCGGGCCGGGCTCAGGGTCGCTGCGCCGCTTGGACAAAAGCAGCCCCGGCTGCGCAGGGCGAGGCGTGGCGGGGCGGGGCGGGGTGGAGTACACTGTGGACATAGTGGACCATGCCGACCTCCCAGCTCCCCGGGTCAGACTAAAACTCCAGTCCGACGGTCGCCTGCTCTCGTCATTTCACTTACGAGGCGTCGGCGTCAGCTATATGAGTAAACCACGGTTTTACGTGACAAGCTGGTGACAGTGAAGCCGCAGGGCCGAGGGCGTGGCAGTGGCTAGGCAAACCGCATGCACGCGTGTGCAGTTACTGCCTAGGGGGCAGGCGGAGATACAGGCCCGTTGCACACGGGTGTATTCAGCCGGATTTTGCCTAGCTTTCTGGTAACACTGGGGGGGTCGTGGGCGAGCCTTCCCTCTCGGCAAATACTAGTCTCGGTTATGCGGCGTGACGCTGTGCTCGGAATTTTTCGGAATCTTTCTGTCGTGACGGACGGGAAGCGTACCGGACGATAACTAACTGCGCACGTCGTTAAGCGGAGTGGGAGCGGGGGAGCGACTGGCTGTGCCGCGGCGACATCATTCCCGCGAAGGGAACACGGGGGATGAAAAACTTATGATTCGGGGGATGAGAAATGTAGACAGTGGACACTGTATACTCTCGAAGGTAACTAGACGGCCAAGGGGCCGCCGTAAGGAGCTGCGCTTGGCTTCGTTACCACCCACACTTGATATTTTTTCAGCAAACTAGCCTTGGGGCTTGAGGGCTTGGTGCTCGGCGCTGCCCGGGTCCGTATTTGGCGGGGTGTGATAAAAGTACCCCACTGTGTCCGCGCGAGGCGCGTGGGTTGCGTGCCGAACCTGTCCCCGCGCAGCCGCGCGCACCTGAGCCCGGCGCTGCACGCAGGGGCCCCGCCCCGCCCCGCCCCGCCGCGACTAGCGGCTATAGCCGGTCCGCAGTAACCTGACGCTATTGTCCGCCCGGCGTGGCCCGGCCCGGCCCGGCCCGCTCCGCTCTTGAGTGGTTTCTTTTATTCCAGATGCCTGCTGCCGGCCGGTGCAGGGCTTGGACAGGCAGCGGCGGGCCCGGCCCGGCCCGGCGGTCTCCCCCGCGCTCCGACTCCGTCCCCCGTGTCTGTGTATTATATTATGCCCAGGCGTGCCTAGTGGACCGCCCGCCGGCCCGACAATATTTATACCGGAATTGCAGCGAATTAGCCCCCCCCCCCCCCGCCCCTCTTGTCCGTCCGCGCGTCCGTGTCCTCGCCCCGCCTGTCTGCGGGTCCGGCCCGGTCCAAGGACGAAGCTCTCATGCTGGAAACCCTGCAGATACGTCTGTTCTGCAGCCGCAAGGCACGGCGGTTGTGTATGACGTTTGTCTTTTTCGGCAGAGTAGACCCGTGCGGTACCGGTAGTCGAGTCGAGAGGCATTACGGTGTTTCAAGGCCCCTCTCTGTGGCTGTACGCGCGCGGCCTATGTGTGTCGCCAAACGTAATAAAAAATAGCGATTCAGAAAATGGCATGCGCGACCTACACAGTTGAAATGAAAAGAGTTGTTATTTATGCCCTTATTATTTTTCGGCGGTGAGGAGGAGGCGTGTCCGTTTTGTCAGTAGCCCGGCTGTGACTGACGGGCTTCAAATGCGCACCCCCGGGGGTAGGCCCACCCCACCCCTCCCTGTCGTGCACGACACTTTTGCAGTGCGCCCCGCCCCGCCCTGCCCGTGTAAGCCGATCCTGAACCCTGGTCAGGCACGCCCTAAGGGGGACCTTTGGGGTGGGAGACCTCCTAGACATGGGAAAACAACACTCACGCGCGGAAATCGATTTCGAATAATGTGCATATGTGTGTGTGTGTGTGTCTCACAGAAGACCAGAACGGCAGCTCGCTTGAACGGCTTCGGCGCCCCTGCACGTCCTGCAGGGTTCTCTCTGTCTCTCTCTCTCTCTCTATGTACTTCTCTCCCTCTCTCCTCCCTGTACACTGGTATCCTGCCCCAGTGGACGCCGGACTATGCTCCCCCACACCGGAACAGGAACTCGGGCTTAGCTCTCCGTTCGTTAGTCATGTGCAAAATTCCCGTGGCGTGGGTCGTGCGGCAGGCCGCAGGCCGCAGGACCGGATGCGTTGGGTGGCGTGGCGCGGCGTGGCGCGGCGTGGCGCGGCGTGGCGCGGCGCGGTATGGTGTGATGGACCGTTATTCGCGTGGCGCGGCGGCGCGGCGGCGCGGCGGCCCGGTGCGGTGGACAGCTGATGCTCGTGTGACGTCACAAAAGCTTCCGGTGTTTTCCGGAGGGGGACAGGGGAGGGGGAAGGGAGAATAAGCGATCCTGCTGCCCGGAGGAAGAGGGGGAGTCGCGGCGGCGGCGGCCACCTGTTAGGCACTCGTCTGCATATCGCGGCAGGTACACCGTCAAAAAAGGCCTTTTTCGTGTAGGCGTGTGAAGGCCTGGCGGGCGGTGGCAGGGCCGGGGCCGGGCGTCGTGGCTGACCGATGACGCTCAGTCGCGCCAACAGTCGCGCCTGCCGGACGGTTGCCACGAGGGGGAAACAACTCTGAAAATTTTACACACCTCGTAATTCAGGAATAAAAATTGGTAAAAATCAGAAAAACTCTGAAAAATTTCGAAGAAAGGCTCTGCAAAATTCAGGAAAATTCAAGAAAATTATCGGAAATTTATGAAACATTCTAGCAAAATTTCACTGAAAATTCACAAAATTTGAGCACCAAAATTCAGAGTTGTTTCTCCCTCGAGTTGCCAGCACTGAGCCCGGGCCCTCTAGCGAGCGGGAGCGCTTTGTATGCTAAGCAGAAGCAGACGCGATGCGGCCGCCGCGCAAGGGCCGGGCCAGGCCGGGCTGAGCCGCGCGCACCGCGAGGCCCGGGTATGCCAACTTTGAGATTAGGAGTGTCTGCGCTCTCTCTCTCTCTCTCTCTCTCTCTCTCTCTCTCTCTCTCTCTCTCTCTCTCTCTCTCTCTCTCGCTCACTCTCTCACAACTTAGGCAGAGATATACGCAGCCACGGAGGCAGTTGTTAGGCTTCGCGTGCGCTAAAGCGCAAAACGCGAAGCCTATAGACACGCTCGATGTTTCTCGCCAAGATTTTCGTGTGCGCTACCTGCTCCCCAACATCCTCCAGCGACACAAAAGAAAAAGGTTCGGGCCGGGGGCGGGGCCGGGGGCGGGGGTCCTTGCGGGGGTCCGCCTGACCGGCCGCCCGACTCAGCGTGCGCATATATTATTGCCAGCGGACGAAAGATGCAATGAATAGAATGCTTGCCGCAAGTTTTTCTCAAATTTTGAACCTAGCAACAAACAAAACAGATTTTTAGATCAAGCATCAGCCTTTCACCCCTCTTTTTTAAAAAAGTCAGGTGCTTCTACGACAATTTTGACTGTCGAAGAAGTGGAGGTTGAGGGAAAGTCCACTCTCCTCAAAATTGTCCTACAACTCTGAATCTTTTGTTTAAAGAGGGGTGAAATTCTGAAAATTGGCATAGTAATCAGGATATGTTGACGCTACGTTCAAAATTTTCGCAACCCAGTCCGGGTGTCACATGTGGCGCGCCCCCGCAAAGCAGGGTGCGTGGCGGAGCGTGGCGGGATGAATCGGGGCCTCTGATCTTTACAATATGAGTCTTAACTTGAGTCCTAGGTGAAAAATCAGTTCAGATTTGTCTGACGTAATATATTGGTGCGCGTTTGGATCGGCTGACCTCAAAAACCTCATAATTTTTTTTTAAAAAGGGGGGGGGGTGATTTAAGACAATGTTGACCAACTGCGCATTCCGTGCGCTCTCCTCCGCGAATAAAAGTGCTAATATGTGTCTTAAATTCCACTCGTTTAAATTTAAGGGCTGCCGGCCTCTCTATCTCTGGTACCACTCCTTCCCCTCTCTCCCTCTCCCCCCTCTCTCCTTTATGGATCCGTCACTAAATCGAAATCAAACTCTTCCCCTCTCTCCTCTCCCTCTCTTACCCTCTCCTGGGTGAATATTTTGGATTCAAACTCAGCTGTTTTGACGCTGTTTGGACCGTCGGAGGAAACAGCGGGTGGTGGAAATGCGGAAATGAGAGGAGCGGCAGGCCTCGCAGTAGGTACCCGCTCAGCTTGTAATTTCTATGAACGTTTCTTGACGACTGCTTGATCAAAGATGCCGTTAATGTGTAAGTCAAGGGGTTGAGCTTGCCATTGCCCACACCAAGCACGCGAAGCCTTTTTCGGCCACATTGGATAATGTGGACTTGACGGATTTTTGTGGTTCCAGCCGCTGGAGTAAAATTCTCACTCGCACACGCTCCGCAGCGACACACGCACCCGGCGGGGCGGGGTGAAGAGTGCTGCGCTAAGATAGCTCCCGTAGTTTTCGGGTGACGGTGGTGTGTGCCGTACTGGCGACCGTTTCTATGACGTCACGGCGCCGGCAAGCAGTAGGGAGCAGGGCGTTATCGGCCCGCCCTGCTGCCCCGCCCCGTCCGCCGGTGGCGGGTGACTCTGCAGGGCGGTCCAGTCCGAGCAGATGAGAAATGGTTTGTTTCCTCTCCTCTCCTCAGCTCTCCGAGAGGTATAACGATGCTACTGATGCAGCCGAGAAGGCAACTGCGGGGCGGAGCGGGGTCGGCGCAACGAGAAAAAAAATAAAAATAAGCAATGGAAACGTGATTCTGCGGGCGAGTCCATGCAGGGAGGGACGTCAACGACCGGAGGCGAGTACAGAGCCGGGCAGAGCGGCTCCATCTGCGGCGCACAGCCGTGCGTGATTGACAAAAGGCTGGGCCGGTGCCGGAGTTGTGCCCGGAGCCGCAGTACTGGGGAGAGGACGGCGACTGGGTAAAACCGGAGGAAAAGTTCACGGAAGGCCCTACCGCCCGCGTCGGACTGGCACCACATGTGCGAATGTGCCACATGCGGGTCGGGTCGGCTCGGGCTGCCGCGCTGTCGGGGAGGGGACAGACGTGCGACATGTCAATTAAACCATTGCACTGGAACACCACCCTGTCCCTGCCCGCGGTGTCCGCTGTTTGAACGCTGGAACCCCCCTGATAATTGTTGGCGGCTCTTTTACTCAACCCGAGGGAGAAACACCTCTGAATTTTGGCGTACAAAATTTGTGATTTGTTGTGAATGTGAATTTTTATTGATTTTTTTAAATTCTTTAATTGAACTTTTGTGAATTTTTGTAGACGTATGAGAGTTTCCCTGAATTTCTCTAAAATTTCCTTGATTTTCCTCAATTTTCCTAATTTTTTGAATTTTATTTGAAATTTCATGATTTTTTTTCTTCTGAATTTTGAGGTGTACAAAAATTTTAGGATTGTTTCCGCCTCGACACAGCCCCACTCCACAGCTCACAGCTCCCTGCGGGGCAGCCCCTACCCCTCTAGCGGCGCTGGGCTCGCGGCTGGCAGTGAACTCCGCGAGGTGGCGTGGCGGCGCGGGGCTGGGCGGGCAGCGGAGCGGCGAACATCTCCGCCCGCGCCTCCTCCTCCTCCTCCTCCTCCTTGCATCCCGTCGGAAGTACACTACCACTTCCCGTCAGGAGCAGGGCCCCCCGGCGCCGGTACGTGGCGGCTCGTGGGAAACAGCTCCGTGAAGTTACCCGAGGGTACCAGAGGGTACCAGAGGTACTCCCAGAGCTACCAGCCGCGCCCGCACGGAGCCCTATGGGGCCCGGGGCCGGGCCGGGCCGGGCCGGGCCGGGCCGGGCCGGGCTGGGGACGGCGGCTCAAGGCCCCGCCTCGCCACGGGGTAGGGTAGGGGACAGTTTGTAGTCGCCCGCCCCGCGCCGCCCCGCCGCTCATCTGCTCTCCTTTGCTACCGCTCCGATCGGGAAGGTATTTATTGCTCCATAAAGCCCCCCCTCCCGCCCCTCCCCCGGGCTTGCCCTAGAGCCGAAACATGGGAGGGGAGGGAAAAGAAAGAGAAGGTCGCCGATGGCTTCGTCACCGGCATGCCTCTCTGCCGTGATGATCCACCTGTAAGCCGCCCGCCCCGCCCCGTCCCGCCCCGCCCCGCCCCGCCCCTACTCACCGTTAGGCTGCCGGCGAAAGAGGAGGGGGAAGTGGAGGGGACAGTGCATAGGTCGCTCGGCGAACTGCTCTTCATCGAACGCTCCGTGTTTTTACGACCACGACCGCCTCGCCTGCCCCTGCCGTGTTACTGTGTCCCGCAGGGATTTAGACTCCGCGGGAGTCGAGGTTGGGGCGGAGAGAGGAAGATACTAAACGCGGAGGTGAAGCAATAAAAAATTGGAAAAGAAAAAAAGAAAAAGTACGCGGGGCGAAGGCGTCGCGCCGGCGGGTCGGGGTGGGGTGGGGTGGGGTGGGGTTCTTGTGTAACGCATACCCTACATAATGAGATAGGCCCGTTTCGTTAAAAGGGCCCCCGGCCCGGACCGGACTGGACCGGGGCGGGCCGGGTCCGACGGACGACGTCGGGCTCCGAACTCCGGCCGGGCCGTCGACGTGGCAGCACTGCTTGAGGTGGGGCACGGGCCCGTCCCGGCCCGGACCCGGACCCCGGACCCGGACCGCCACCCTGCAGGTTGGCAACACTGCGGGCAGGAGCGGGGGCGGGGCGGGGCGCTGAGCGCGCCGCACTGAGAGGAGACGGGGTCCAGCAGGCCTCTGCGCCCGTGATTGATCTTACCACCCTACACACCAAAAGCTTACGTCGGCTTTTACCTTAAGCCGCAGGGGAACCCGCGCCCATTTCTGTGAAATTGACGGAATGTTACGGTACGGTGTGTTTACTGCACCAGCACCAGCACCGCCTGGTGACTTAGCTCTGGAACTGACAGTGATGTGACCTGTCTGTCTTCCCCTGTATTTGACAGTGATACCTTACGGTGAATCATTTTGGTTTTAACAGGATGCGCTGGGCTGGGGTTGCTGACAACTGTAAACTTACTCGAGCAGTTGGAGGAATAATATAATCAAGGAAACGTGATTGAATAATGGCTTAGGAAAAGAGGCCCCAATGTGTGGGTGGGGCGGGACGGGGACGGCGACCTTCTTGGAAAATATATCCATACGAGAAACAGTTTCTGTTTGTTTTGTCTCGTTTTTTTTTCTCCCTACTGAAGGGTGGAAGTAAAAGTTTTTTCCCCCTCTCGGTCGTGCAAGCACTGTCTTATCTTCCACCCCACCCCCACCCCCCTCCTCCTCCGGCAGCCGCATTCAGCGGCCAGAGCCAGCGAGCAGGACCGCAATAAAACTGTTCCAGGTACAGAGAGGTCGAAGTGCCGGAGTAAAGCGGGGCGAGGCGGGGGCGGGGTTGGGCGGGGCGGGTGTATTTATGACGAAGACGCATACAGCGTGTTTCATAACAACAAGGGAGGAGTAAGGCATCTCACTCCTGCTGGCCTGGGTTAGGGTTTGCTCCGGGGTCCGTCTTTCTTCCTGCCTTCCTGCCTGCCTGCCTGACTGTCTGGCTGTCCGGCGGGCGGGCGTGGTAAGCTCGCTGCACTTGGACTGCACTGACCGTAGAAGGGGTTGGCCGCCGTCCAAGGAGGAGCGCAGACGTCGCGCTGAGCAGCCTCGTCTGAACCGTAACGACGCGTCTCACTTCTTTTCCTTATTCCCGTGCCGTCTCCCTCTGTCTCTCTCGCCCTTCAAGTCTCTCGATCGCGCTCTCTCTCTCTCTCTCTCTCTCTCGGTCGGTCGGTGGCTCGCCGACGTTGGCGCGACTACCAGACCGTGATCGTCCTTGCCCTTCACGTTATTGCACATTCTGGAGAAAAAAATACAAGTTTCCGGATCGTCGGGAATGTCTGAGTGAGTGAGACAGAGGGCGTGGAGAGGACCGGGAGAGAGAGAGAGAGAGAGAGAGAGAGAGAGAGAGAGAGAGAGAGAGAGAGAGAGAGAGAGAGAGAGAGAGAGTAATGGAAAAAGAGTTACGGAGACTTTGCGGGGCCGGATGAGCCGGGAGGAGCAGGGGAGGAGAAGGGTTCTCTACATCTCTCCCCACACATCTTTTGATGATATGATACACCTGTTGGCCGAGGGTGGGGGGGGGGGGGGGCGATCATGAGGGGAGTGGAGCTCCGAATTGGGTCAGGTGGTCGGGGTGGGGTGGGGCACTGCCACCCCTCACGCAGCTGTATTCCGCGGGATAGGGCGGGGCTTGCCGGGGTAGACGGCGTCAGCCTGTGAAAAAGTTAATCGCCTCAACGACTTCCGTCAAATCGCAGTTCAAGCAGCAGGCAATTTTTTTTTTTGTTTCTTTTTTTTCGGGGAGCTAGAGGCAGAGACAATGTCGGAGATGATTGCTGTGGGTGCTTCCTACTCTCCGCCCCGCGCCGGTGGCCACGGCTCCACTGAGTCACGCTGGAGGTAGCGGCCGCCGCCGCTGACGGCACCTCGGGCAGGTTCATTCCGTGGAAGAGCCGGCCGACCGGGCCGAGCCGCGCCGGGCGCCAGCTCACCTCGTCACCCTAGGAAATTGGCATGCCTGGGATGATGCCTCGTCAGTTTTCAGTTTTAGCAGCAGGGCTGTGCCTGCACGCGCTGCACGGACGCTTTGCGCAGAGGCGTCAACGTAAGAATTAGACGTGACATGTTATGTGCGACAATGAAATAATTTATGTGCAATTTCACGCAATATACTGCCTGGCTTCCCAGTCCCGTCCTGAAATGGAGACCTAAATGCAGGACCTCTAGCGATTAGCGTCCTGAGAGATTCAAACGCAGGGGCGAGGCTTGCCCCTGGCCCCCGCTGGGCTCCTGCCGGCTCCTTGCCCTCTCCGCCTGTTCCTGGTGCGCTCGCCTCGCCTCGGTGTCCAGTACCGGGGGTCCTTGAAGGTCCTGGTCGGCCCGCCGGCCAAGGACACCGTAATTACGTCCAGAGCTGGATTTCACAGCGCCACGCCACGCCAGGACGCCGGTGCTGCTGGCCGCACGGCGCGGCGCGGCGCGGGGCCCAGGGACGTGCAGACCACGGTAGCAGCAGGCTGATTCCGAAGATCGCTCTCGCGCCTCCGTCCTTGTCGCACTCATGGGGCGTTGCCACCCTCAACATTGGGCACTGCCATGAGTGCAACGAGGACGGAGGCACGAGAGCGATTTTCGGAATCAGACGGCAGGGGCGGGCCGAGGCGGAAGGAGGACTGGTAGGGGCCCCCCGGGGGGGCCTTGCAATGGGCTCGCTGATACCATTAGCAATGTAACAAAGGGCGGAGAGGGTTATTTCGCGGTTACCGCGGACGTGATAAAATGAAATGTGGGAATCATTGTGGTTTTAAGAGTTCGGCTCGGCGGGGCTGCCCGTCTTTTCGCGGCAATGTGGAAAACATGTAATACCCGAGTGTTTTTTCTTCTTCTTCTTTATTAAGCCAGGGGAGGGGGGCAGAGAGGGGGTGGAATGAAGTCTGTGTCCGGATCGTTTCGACCAGAAACCTGATCCTGGGAGCCTCATAGCATCATATGAGCGGGCCGCGGCGGGCTGGGCTGGGCTGCAAAGCAACGGTTTTGCCCCGCTCCGCCCCGCTCCGCCCCGCTCCGCCCCGCTCCGCCCGGCCCCACTCCACCGCGCCCCGCCCGCACGTCCCTAGTGCCGGAGTCCTGCCGGGGACAAGGTGAGCCACTCACTGACCCTTGCTGCCCGGCCCGGCGCGGCCCGGTCCGGCCTGACCCGGCCTGCTCGAGAGTTCGACGTTATGTGTTTCGATTCACGCGAACCAGCACTCTGACGCACACATGTCCCGCCTTGCTACTTCCTGGCGGCTTGTGTCCTGATTATACGATCGACTATTTTGGGCGGGACGGGTAAAAATTTGGCGTGAGGATGGAGACGGTGAGACGGTGTAATTTGAGGGGAGTTTACTGCTACTCGCGTGTTCGGCTCCAGTGGGCCGGGGGCTGCGGGAGATTCGAGGGAAAATAAAATACAAGTGCAGTGTGAGTGTGGGTCGCGGCGGGCCGCACGGCGCGGCGGAGAGCGTCGCAAGGTGACGCTTTTTCAGCGAGCAGCGCGAGAATGTGGTTACGTCCTTTTTCTTCATGACGCGAGCTTGCCTTGGTGTGATCCAATAAAGCTGTGCACCGTCGCCAATTATTGTCTGCTGCTCGAGTTGCCGCTCGCTACCCGTCGTGTTTGGAGTACAGCGAGTATATGCAGTGTGCTTTTGTCCCTTTCGATACGGGAGCCAATGAGTTACTTTCATATTTCTCCGAGGGGGCAACCACTCGAGAAATCCTGTGTACAAACCTGCGGAAATCTCGATGAAATCCTCAGAAATCTCGATGAAATCCTCAGAAATCTCGATGAAATCCTCAGAAATCTCGATGAAATCCTCGGAAATATAACTGAGAAATCTCATGAAATCTCATTGAAATCTTCTGAAATGTCATGAAATCTGAGAGAAATCGTGTGAAATCTCATAGAAATCTCTCAAAATCTCAGAGAAATCTTGTGAAATCAGTAGAAATCCCGTGTACACTAGGATGGGGAGTGGTTGCCCCCTCGTATTTCTCATTAAGATATATTATCTTTTTAACCGTATGAGAGTTACTAGTTTTGAATGTGTCTCCTCTGTGGCACACGCTGGTGCTTCAGTGTGCAGTTCGCGCGGAACAGGTTGCAGTGTATTGGATACGTCGTCTGCAGCTGCGGCGGATAGTACCGATGCGTCCATCTAAGGACATGTCGGGTTGCGCAAGGTGAAGCTGTTTGTACACTGTTATTGGAATTAAATCCAATTGTACAATAAAGTTTGCACGACCGCACCCGGGGAGGAAGAGGAGGAGGAGGAGGAAGCATATTTGCGGCTTTGCGCCCGACCTTGTCATAACGGGGATGCAAATAACGATTCGATTCGATTCCCGCTCTCGCGCGCGTGGTCTGTAACGCGAGTAACGCGAGAGAGCGGCCCGTCGTGCGCGGTACATGTGTGTATGCCTGCCTGTGTCTTTGAGGACGCGAGCGGAGCGTTACTGGCGTTACACTGGTGGTAACGACACGCGTGATGGTGGCGTGCAGCCGCACATCCCTCACCTCGGTGCTGGCGCGCGCTGATGATGCCAAGTTACCCGGAGTATGCGGCGCTCGACTGTTTTTGCCGCAGTATAACGCGCGTAACGATTCGCGCTCGCAGCCTTGCACGCGGCTGTGAGTCGCTGCTGCCATCAATTAGGCGATAGATTTAGTGCGACGCGACGGCGCGCCCCCAGATGACTCTCGCCTAGTCCGCGCACGCGTTACGTCCGTGACCTCCACGTGATAATTTTTTTTTTTTTTTTTTTTTTTTTCGTGGTAAAACAGTAAAATCTTGATGACGTAGAAGAAGCGCTGCTTTGTGTTTGTGCCACCGGCGGCGGGCGCGCCGCGCGGCGCCGCGTGCGCGGCCCAGCTAACGAGGCGTTCAGGACGTGGGACACTGTGGACAGGTAAAGGCCGCTGAGCGCCGCTGAGCGCGGCCGGGCCGGGCCGCCGGACCGGACGTGGGGAACAGGCGCCGCCTTGTTCAACGAGACGCAGTTCGTCACGACCGAACTCAGGCCGAAATGTTGGCGGGCGCACAAGTAAATGCACTCCGCTGGGCGCGGCGGGGGCGGGGCGGGGCGGGGCGGGGGAGCACTCAGCCTCATCCCAGGTGCCACAAGCTGTGGATACGCTCCCCCGAGGGGTTCTTCACTATAAATTGAAGCGTACACCGATTTTTCTGGTGTTTCGTGATTTTTCTTGATTTTGACTGTTTTTTTTTCTTCTGATTTTTTTCTGATTTTTCTTGATCTATCCTGATTTTTTCTAATTTCTTTTTCTGATGTTTTACTAATTTTGTTTTAGGGTATACACTGATTTTTTTTTTGAGTTAAGGACAAGGACCCCTTGCCTCCTCTCCCTGCCTGTAGCGAGCTGCCTATCGCCTACCCTCACATCGCTTGTTGCCTCGAGGGCTGGCCAACGCCGCACCGCACCGCGACCAGCACCAGCAGCGCCACCCGCGCGCGTGTAACGGAACGGCGCCGCGCAGATGGCGCCACGAGCCGCTGTGTCCGCGCCTGATCCCTCATAGACACGCAGCCCCCCCCCTCCCTCCCTCCCTCCCCCCCCTCTCTCTCTCTCTCTCTCTCTCTCTCTCTCTCTCTCTCTCTCTCTCTCTCTCTCTCTCTCTCTCTCTCTCTCTCTCTCTCTCTCTCTCTCTCTCTCTCTCTCTCTCTCTGTATGAGGGGCATTAGCATGACACAGGGCGTGCGCTCTAAGGTACGCCCGTGTGACTGCGGGAATGGATTTGGATCGTGGCCGACAAGGGTTGCCGCCGCCGCTGTCGCCACGGCCGTTTGTTCGTTCGTTAGTTTAGTGGACGGCACGGTGACACACACACACAAACACACACTCACTTATGGAGGCCGCCGCGGCCGTTCACGCTCAAGGAAATGAACTTACGACGCGGAGCCCGTATCGTTCCGATCCGAGAGGGCGGCGTGGCACGGCATGGTGTGGTGCTGTCCGGCTCCCGCCCCACCTCAACCGCCTTGACATGATCGTGAAAATCGCGACCGTTCGCGACACGGCGGCGGGCGAGGCCTGGGGCCTGGGGCCTGGGGCTGGGGCCCGGGGCTGGGGCCTTGGCGACAGGGCGCGGCGGCGGAGGCTGGCGGTCGGTACCGCCCCGCCACACCGCGGCCCCGGCCCCTCCGCTGGAAGGCGCTATCGCGCACTTCATTCCAGCATTCCATAGACGGAACGGCGCGAAACGGAAAAGGTAAAAAAAATTGATACCACTGATGGTGTCGAACTGCCGCAGGCCGCAGACGTTACCTCCGCAAAGTGGGGACCTGATTATTCTCGCGATTAAGTGTACGCAGTTCGTAAATCGTCTTTTTATTTTTTTATTTCATGTTTTTTTTTTTTTAACTTGCTTTGTTCGCTGAGGGATCCACCATTGTTTAATTTTCTGAACGTCTTCCCAAACTTCCGCCGCCGTCGCGTCTGCTGCAGCCTGGTACCTCCCGTGCAGCCCATCGTGTATCTGTTTCCGTCCCACGCAACGGCCCAGCCCAGCCCCGCCTGGCCAGCACCGCCAACGCGCGGAGGCAGAGCAGCACGCCGACGAGTCCACGGCGGCGGGGCGTGGCGGGGCGTGGCGGGGCGTGGCGGGGCGTGGCGGGCCTCCAGGACACCTTTTACAACTTCCTCCCTCTCCAACGCCTTGTTGGGACGAAACGGCCTCTCTGCATCTCCTCCCGTCGTCCCTGTTTGATTCCTTTACTAGACCCGATCCTTGGGTTTGACGAGTGGGAGGAGGTGGCAGCGGGACTGATAGTTGTGCGGGGGAGGGTGGGGCATGGCGATGTGCTTGTGGGCCGAGCAGCCGGGCCGGGCTGGGCTGGGTCTGCCTGCACCCCGGGGCCACTGAGCCACTCGCCTCGCCTCGCGGGAGTTAGAGCGGTCGGCTAGGAGTTAGCGCGCGGCAGCTAAACGCTGCGCCCCCGAAAGGCGCGCAGCGGGTCTGAACCGCGCCGAACCGGTGGTGTATGGCGTGATGTATGAGGTAAGCCCTGCCCTGCCCTGCCCTGCCGCGCCGGCGACACGGCTTCCCTTGTGAGCAGCCGACCTTAGCCCTGAGCGGTCGCACAGCGTCGCACGGCGTCGCACGGCGCTCCGGCTCCGGGCCAAGGCTCCGCGCTCTTCTCTGTTCGCAGCGGTTCGCAGAACGCGACTTGACTCGACGCGGCTCGACGGGCCTCGCGGTCTGGACGGCTCGCCGGACACGGACACGGCGCGTGCGACAGATGTGTGCGGCTCAACTAAAAAACCTCCGCAACTTCTTTTAATCTCTGCAAATAAAATAAAGAAGAAGAAAGAGAAAAAGACGACGAGCGATTCGGGGCATGCACAATGCAGGTGGACGGGAGGGGCCTGGCCTCTGCCTTGTGTGTCCGCAAGGTGCGCCTGGACAGAGCAGATGCACCGCCCGCTCCCTGTAATCGAGTTTCAAACTTCATACGAAGTGCAGCGCTGGCCCGGCAGCTTGCCTTTAGGCCTTTTGTACTCGGGGTGAAATTGCATTGTTAAAGGGTGTTTTCCTGAGACGTCAATTCAAACTAATTCCTCAAACAAAGCCCTTAAAAAAGGCTTCTTTTAACTAATTCAGTTTTTGAGCAAAGATTGGAGATAGACGTGAGCATGGGCTGGAATCAGTTGAAACAGCAAATGGCAGTCGAAACACAAGAGTGATGTAGCTAAAAGTTGCACCTAACTTAACACCGGATTCTGAGCTTTAACGATATTTACTTTGTTTGAAAAATCAATAAACAGTTCTTTGTTTTCAAACAGGCAAATTTTTTGACAGTGAGGTCTTGTTAAACTTTTAACTTTCAAGGTTTCGCGACTTGAACGCCGTATGGTGTGTTAGAATATCTCATCCATCGCACCTGTTTGGCAAATAATTTTTTTCCAGTGGTCGACAGTGATTAGTTTGGCGTTCGGGGCGTCCACGTGGGCCCCCGTGTAGGCAGAGCGCCAAGAGTCGCGTTGGACCCAAAATGGAGCCGGCTCGAATGGGGAGAGGATTTGGAGAATTAATTAAACGTTTGCTGAGGTCAGGGTTGTGGTCAAGGCTCGGTAAATAAAACACCACGCGAAGCATGATGACGATGGCTATGACCAGACCAGCTGCCGGTGTGGACACCACCTGCACCGTCGCCAAACATGCCGCGTGATTTCGATTTGAAACAAAAGAAGAAAATTGGTCTTGTAATGTAGATGATTGATATATGCCCGTGTCGTGCGACACGTTAGCCGCGGCCGACGTGTTCGTTCTTCGACCTTTTGCCGCCGCAATTTGTCAGCTCAACGAATGTAAAGCCGAGCTGAAAGAAAAATTGTGCACGAAAGCTGCAGCAACAACAGCCTTTTCCCCATAATATTACAAGCACCCCCTCTCCCCTAATTCTTTCATGCCTGGTTATACTTATTTTGTTTTTATTTTTGTTCCCTAAAAAGTATGGTTATTATCTCAAAGAAAGGGCCTGCGGCGCTCGCGTAGTCAGCGGGTGACGACGACAGGTGCTACTTGCAAAATCTCGGATGCCTTGCGCTCGGGCCCTGCTGCCCCGTGCCCCTCCCCACCCCACCCCTCTCGTGCGGATTTGAGCACTTAGCCATAAATTTGAAGGCCTGCAGCGCAGGTCCGCGCCGCGCCAGGTGGCGGAGCGGCCGAGCCGAGCAGCAGCACACCTGCCTGCGGAGCAGCGCGGGGCAGAGCGCGCAGTGATTCTCAGCAGGTGCGCGGCAGGACTGTCGAGACAGGAATCAGAGAAATAACTGAACAACAAAATCTGAGGGTATGCCGAAAGTGGGCATGTTGCAGGAAAGAGAGGATTCACGTAAAGAGAGGATTCAAAAAGATTTAAAAAAAAAAAAAAATTGAGGTGATTTTTGTTGTGTTTTGTTTTATCTTCTGAGCGTGATGTGGCGCTTGCTAACGAGCTTGCCGTCTAGTGTCTCAAGCGCGGGCGGGGATCTGACCCTGTACTTGGCATCTGGACGAGACGGAGCGTGGCGGGGCTGAGCGTGGTGGGGCGGGGCGGAGCGGGGCGGGGCGGGGCGGGGCGTACCGCAGGTGCCCAGGGAACGCCATGACCGTGAACCTGACTGGCGGCATGGAGCTTACCTAACGCCATCCGGCCGCGACCGAGCGCTGGGGGAAAAAAAAGAAGAGGACTATCTCAAATCTGTAATCTTGAGCGTTTCGCGTGCGGGCGGGAGGTGTTACAAATGCGAGGCGGGGTTGAGGAACATGCCGCTAGAATGTTAACAGTCTTTTTCCTCCTCACAGAAATTGCCCTGCAGAGACCTGTCAGAACATTTTGTTTAAATCACTGCTGACTCCGTTTTAATATTATTTTCTTCTTTTCTTGTTTCAGGTAAGACGTGTGATATTCTAAAGCTGTATATTTGATGAGGCATCGCGACCTCGAGTGAGTACGAACGAGGAAACGAAACAGTTTCGTGCAATTGTCATTTTCTTTTTTTTCTTGTCTCTGAGACGAGAAGTCTGAAAATAAATCGCATCACGACTCGACTCGGCGGTAGGGACGTCCTTGGACCAGGTCGTAAGCCGACGGGATGCGGTCCACAGTCCGCCTCCCTCGGCCCGCCCCGGCCCGCCCTGCTCAGCCCAGTGTACAGAGAAAAGCTTATACTTTTTTATTATCATTATTTTTTCTTGATTTGAAAGAATAGTACGTAAGAAATGAATTTCTGGGTGATGGTTTTTCTGAAGTGTAGCAGCGTTGCGTAGGGCCACTTTCTCAGCCGTCCTTTTACCTTGAGACAAACATTACGTGGCAGTAAACGGGAAAGTGAAGAAAGGGGCCCTGCTCTTCCCAAACCTCTACACTCTCACATGATCGGGAGTTAAAATAGCTTGACACATTTTTCACTTGTCTTCTTCAAATTATTATTCAGGCTAACCTATTGCGGGTTCACCGCCTGGTGCTAAATTATTGTTACGGTAGTCTCTCTTTGCTTACCGACGTTTTAAACTCTGCCATTGATGAGGTGTTGTTATCGCAAAACGTTAAGTAGTTTTGTCTCTCTCAGTTTTTTTCCGGCAGCGAATGTTTTCGGGCCTCGATGGGAGCGACTCCTAGGTGGTCCTCCCGTTACACGTGGCGGCCTGTCCGACCCGGCCTGTAACCTTGGCCCGGTACGGACCCGTGAGGAGCCTCCCCCCCCCCCCCATCTCTCTCTCTCGTACCTCATCTAGGAACTCGTTGGTACCAACCAGCGTGGGCCGGTGGGCCGCACCGCGTCCAGCCGCGCGTCACGCTAGGTTGGCGTTGGCGGGCGCTCGAGCACGCTCATTTCCCTCAGCGGCCTAAAGAAGTTTCGGGGAAAATTCCCTCTACTAAGGAAATCTCAAAGGATGCCCGACCTGATTCCACAGAGTTGGGCATCCCTCGGGAAATCTAGATCTCATTTCAGGCTCATTTTATGATGACACGAAAGAAAGGGGTAAAAGTGTTTTATGTATCTCACGCGTCTTCACGCGTGATCACCGAATGATTTTCCTCATGTTTTATAAATGTATGGCATAAACAGTTGGCGAGGGCCGGGAGCAGCCGGCAGGCACCTGGCGGTCAGCGTGCGCGCGGCGTGGCTCGGCTCGGGAGCTTTGACCTACGGCTGTGCGCCCCGCCCCGCCCCGCCCCCGCCGGCCTCGCTCAGTGCCCCACCCCCGCCGCGCTGGGTCCAGCAAACAGAAACAGTTGGGAGATGTGTTTTTGTGATCGATGGAAATCTTGGCTGGGCCGGCGCGCCGGCTGCGGGCCGAGTAAGGGCGGCCAGGGGCGGCTGCGGCCATCGCCTGGTCAGGCCAGGTCACCTCCCCGGTGCAGGGGTGTGCCAGCGGCCAGGGGCCTGTGCTGGCGCTGGAGGTGACCACCTGGCGGAAGGCTGGCTCTGGCTGCCACCTGGATCACTCACCCCTTTCGCCCCGACGAGTGCTGAGAAGAACAGGGCGGTGGCGCGTCTGTCTCTGTGACTCGCCACCGTCCCACCTAAGGGGGAAACAACTCTGAAAATTTTGTACACCTCGTAATTCAGAAAAATATTGTACAATTCTAAAATAAAATAAAAAATCAGAAAAAATCAGGAAAATTTAGATAAAAGCAATAAAACTTCAATCAAAATTCACTTGATTCCCGAAAATTCATAAAATTTGTACACTTAAATTCAGAGTCGTTTCCCCTTCGATCCCACCTCAGACTCCCTAAATGTCCGACGATGTCCAACCCCTATAGGGTTGGACGTTATAACGCCCGCGAACGTGACATACCGCCTCGTCCAGTCCTGTTCGCCGCCGACCCTGCGTGTAACCATCGCTCTTATATATGGCCAGCCCGGCCCTACCCGGAAAAAAAAGAACGCCGCAGAGCAGAGGCCAGCAACCTCTCGTCCCGAAAAGTTATCAGAGGTCCAACAATCGCTGTGGAAGATTGCTCCGGCCGGTGGTTCGCCCGGCGCGCCTCGCTTTGCCGCAGCGATATACTGTTCGGCCAATTTCAGGCCGCCGCTCCGCTCTGCTGGGCCGAGGCTAGGCAACTACTGAGCCGCCGAGTGCTTCGCGGTCTCCCGAAAAGGGAAGGGTAGGAAGGAAAGGCTCCATGCGATCCGAGGGCCCATTGTAGCCCGTGCGTCGACCATTTTGCGGGTTGTGCCCGGTGTCCGAAGCCTGGACTGCGCTCTACGGCGAAATAAATTGCGAAAATGCGGCTCACACCTTGCCGTTTTGGAAATGGCTGCGACCTGGAAATGCCGATAAGGGATGGTAAAATCTCAAATTTGATTTTTTTTAAAATAGGGAGTACACTTGCACCCCTTGCACCACACCGAGTTATTAGGCTTCGCGTGCGCTAAAGCGCAAAACGCGAAGCCTATAGACACGCTCGATGTTTCTCGCCAAGATTTTCGTGTGCGCTACCTGCTCCCCAACATCCTCCAGCGACACAAAAGAAAAAGGTTCGGGTCGGGGGCGGGGCCGGGGGCGGGGGTCCTTGCGGGGGTCCGCCTGACCGGCCGCCCGACTCAGCGTGCGCATATATTATTGCCAGCGGACGGAAGATGCAATGAATAGAATGCTTGCCGCAAGTTTTTCTCAAATTTTGAACCTAGCAACAAACAAAACAGATTTTTGGATCAAGCATCAGCCTTTCACCCCTCTTTTTAAAAAAAGTCAGGTGCTTCTACGACAATTTTGACTGTCGAAGAAGTGGAGGTTGAGGGAAAGTCCACTCTCCTCAAAATTGTCCTACAACTCTGAATCTTTTGTTTAAAGAGGGGTGAAATTCTGAAAATTGGCATAGTAATCAGGATATGTTGACGCTACGTTCAAAATTTTCGCAACCCAGTCCGGGTGTCACATGTGGCGCGCCCCCGCAAAGCAGGGTGCGTGGCGGAGCGTGGCGGGATGAATCGGGGCCTCTGATCTTTACAATATGAGTCTTAACTTCAGTCCTAGGTGAAAAATCAGTTCAGATTTGTCTGACGTAATATATTGGTGCGCGTTTGGATCGGCTGACCTCAAAAACCTCATATTTAAAAAAAAGGGGGGGGGTGATTTAAGACAATGTTGACCAACTGCGCATTCCGTGCGCTCTCCTCCGCGAATAAAAGTGCTAATATGTGTCTTAAATTCTACTCGTTTAAATTTAAGGGCTACCGGCCTCTCTATCTCTGGTACCACTCCTTCCCCTCTCTCCCTCTCCCCCTCTCTCCTTTATGAATCCGTCACTAAATCGAAATCAAACTCTTCCCCTCTCTCCTCTTCCTCTCTCTTACCCTCTCCTGGGTGAATATTTTGGATTCAAACTCAGCTGTTTTGACGCTGTTTGGACCGTCGGAGGAAACAGCGGGTGGTGGAAATGTGGAAATGAGAGGAGCGGCGGGCCTCGCAGTAGGTATCCGCTCAGCTTGTAATTTCTATGAACGTTTCTTGACGACTGCTTGATCAAAGATGCCGTTAATGTGTAAGTCAAGGGCACGGTGGAGGGAGAAACGGTGGCGGCACTCCAGGTATGGCCGTGCGACAGAAATTGTAACCACCTGGCCGGGTCGGGGCAAACTACTGCGTCTGTTCGCCGAAGCTGCGGTCGGGGCCGCCCATGCAGGTAGATGCGGTGCCCCGACCCAGCTTAGCTGCAGCCGACCCTCCCGGCCGGGCCGAGTGTGCGAGAGAGAAACGTCACTGTGCGAGAGAGACAAACATGTTTTGGTGCCCCGCCTGGCCACGCGCTGGCCGAGCCGTGGCGAGTCGCACCGAAACATGTTTGTCTCTCTCGCACAGTGACGTTTCTCTCTCGCACACTCGGCCCGGCCGGGAGGGTCGGCTGCAGCTAAGCTGGGTCGGGGCACCGCATCTACCTGCATGGGCGGCCCCGACCGCAGCTTCGGCGAACAGACGCAGTAGTTTGCCCCGACCCGGCCAGGTGGTTACAATTTCTGTCGCACGGCTATACCTGTGGGGAGGCCCCGAGTGACGCCACCGTTTCTCCCTCCACCGTGGTCAAGGGGTTGAGCTTGCCATTGCCCACACCAAGCACGCGAAGCCTTTTTCGGCCACATTGGATAATGTGGACTTGACGGATTTTTTCCCCCTCGACTAGGCCTTTGCGGTAGCAACGTCTTTGCAACCAGCGTTGTGCCCGTCAAGCGTCAAGTCTTCGCCCAAAGCAAATGAAAAGTTGTCTCGATCAGCCTTAGACTCGGTGAAGACAGCCATTGCACTGCTGCCCCGGCCGCTCCACGGTTTTACGCTTTGCTATCCGTACGCGACGGTGGTTTTGAGCTTTTCATTTTTCAGTGAGCGAGGCGGGATGTCGCATCGCACCGTGTTGACGAGGTAATTTGAAGCGGACTTGAACCACGTGGAAACTTTCCGCGCTGACGACTCCTCTCCTTCCCCCCTCCCCCGACCACACGGCCAGCCGCGGGGCACGTGCCAAAGGGCGTAACGGAGGTCTGCGGCGGCAAATTCAAATCACAGCCGTCGCGATGTTTTTTCCTTACAATTATGAGCCTCGTTGCATTATTTACCTACGCTGCTGCTTTAATTGCCTCGCTTCGTTTTTAAGTTGTTTCTTTTATTTTTATTTTTTATTTTATTATTGATGTGCATCGTATGGCATTTGCGCGTGTTGACCGTTTTCGTTGACCTGACACTTGCGCGGGTTATTGTTGGTTGAGAGGGTTTTCGAATCCCGGTATGGGAGGCTGAAAATGGCAGGGTTGGATGCAATTTTAAAAAGAAGTGAGGAGGGGAAAGGTAGGAAGAGGCGGAGGAGGGGGGATGAGGTTAGGGTTCAAGGGACTGCGCGGTCCTGGCGGGGAGGGGCAGGGGGCAGCCTTGGCTCTGACGCACTCGCCTGGCGCCGCCCCGCCCCGCCCCTTTCCACCCCGCGCCCGCCCTCCCGCCCCGCTCGCGGACGGATTGGTCGGCTCGCTAACGTTTTCCACTCGGAGTTGGTGTTCTTTAAATCTGTGCGTCTCGTCTGGAGATAACACGTCCGAGCCGCGGCGGCCCGGGCCGGGCCGGGCCCAGCCGGTCTCGACACGTGAACAGAGACGGATGTGGCGGACAGATATGCAAGAGCGAGAGGGACTTTTCGTTTCCCGAGGTTGGTACGGGTGGTGTTTTCGTTTGTCGTGTTGGTTTAACGGGGCGTATCGCCACGAGCCACACCACGGTAAACAACAAAACTTGCCGTATGCCGTGCGGGATTGTTATTCGCCGACGAACGCTGTGGCACTTTGTGGTCGCACCTCTTCTTATTCTTTCTATGTCGTGTCTTTTTCCTCTCCCACCGTCTATCTCTCTCTCTCATTCATTCTTCTTTCTCTCTCACTCTATCTGCTTATCGCTTTGCTTTCAGTGTCAGTCGTGCTTTTGTGTCGTGCGTTACAGTCTTATATGTACGTACAATGCACTGTTGAAAATTTGTTGGGATATCCCGAAGATTCCCTCTCAGTCACTTTTGAGAAATAACAGAGGACTTTGGAAATTTCATTCACGACTGTTCCTTCGTGAAATCCCAGAGCTTTTTTTTAACAGAGTGAAGTCGAGCTAACTTTTTTTTCCAGCATGCTTTTCCAGCTGCACATTTTCGCTGAGACGGCATGACTCCTCACGACAAGGCATGGCTCCTGCCTGATCCAGATTGGTTTGCTTAAAAAAATATAGATATGAATACATATATATGAATATAAACAAGCAACGAAACATAATTTTAAATTAGAGATATGACTCTGAGCGAGTATATCAGCCGTTTCTTATGGTTGGGTCCACCCCTCAAGCAAAATGATGTGCGCGAGCTTACGGAGGTAAACGCATAAAAAAGCAGGGGTAAAAAAAAAGGGGGGAACCTGACCAAGAAAAGAAAAAGAAGAGAAAGACACGGGGCGTGATCTCATCCTCGTTACTGTACAGCAGACGGTCGTTACCGCATGGGATATTTCTTCTCTTTTCCGTTTGGCCGGTGGACCGGCGGGCAGGCCGGGGCCCCTGGCCGTCCAGCCGAGCCGAGGCGAGCACACTTACCCACCCGGACGACCTCTGGACGCTGGCGGGTGGCGGCGAGGGTGGCAAGTGGCAAGGCCGGGCGGAGCTGAGCGAGCCTAGCGCGCGAAATTTTGATTTGATCCGATTTGTGTCGCGGCGGGCGGCCTTCTTGTAACGAGCTCGCCGGGGAGCACTAGCGGGGCGGGCGGGCGGGCGGAGGCCCCTGCCCTGCCCTGCCTTGCCCTGCCCTGCCCTGTTCCGGCCCCTGGAGGGGCCCCACGGCTTCTCTCGAGGCTCCGCCACTGATTGATGGGGCGGCCCACGGGCCCACGGGGCCCAGCGGGCCGATGGCCGAGGACACGCCCGTAGCCGCCCCGCCCCGCGCGGCCCCGCTGATGGCTCATGTCCGCACTGCTCGGGCGGCCCGGGGCGCCGAGCACGAGGAGGCTGGTTGTGAGACGCCGTACCTCGGGATGTAACCGCTCCGCTCCGCGCCGAGACGAGTCGGAGCGCCCTCCTCTCTGTCTTCCTCATGGCGCCCGCGCGCGAAACAGCTGGCCGTCGTAAAGTGGGCTGCAAACCAGTGAATGTCAAGTTCAGTCAGGGGCGCGCAAGCCTTCTCCGCGCGCCGCGCGCCTCTCTGCGCGGTGCAATAACCACGGGCGGGGCGGGGCGGGGCGGGGCGGGGCGGGGCGGGGAGTGGGGCGCGCGCGACTCACCGCGCTGGGCCGGCGGCATGCGTCATATACAGGGGAGGCGCGCGAAGGAGCGCGACCGCGCGGCGCTCATTCAATTACCCACCGTAAAAAGGATCCTCGCTAGGGAATATCTTCTCTCTCTCTCTCTCTCTCTCTCTCTCTCTCTCTCTCTCTCTCTCTCTCTCTCTCTCTCTATCTATCTATCTATCTATCTATCTCTCTCTCTCTCTCTCCCTCCCTCCCTCCCTCCTTCCCTCCCTCCTTCCCTCTCTCTCTGCTCTTTCCTCTCTCTGTCCGCTTGCGTCCGTATAACTCGTACACTCGGGGGAAGTCCGTTTCTCTCGCCTCGGATCGCGTAGCGCTGCTGGCGATGGAGCAGCTTGCCGTATTATTTCAGTCACGAGCGGGTCGGTCGCCAATTGCCCAGGCCTGGCCAGGCCGCCGTCCCGCTCGGCACAACACGCTCACGTAATAATGTTCTACACGTGTCTGCGCATGTGCAGTTACGCCGGCATTTTAAAAAATAAAAAGAGCAGCAAACCGCGGCGCGCTCCTGGAGCGTGGAGCCGCCCCGCCCCGGCGGCAGGTCCGCGCATACCGCGCGCCGCTCGGCGTTTGGCTTTTTCCCCGATTTAAGAAGACCTGTCGCGGCGACGAGTTTGGAAACGCTGCACAGGTTTTTTTCTGGTTGCGTTCTCACACCACGTGACTCGACTGTAGCTTGTGTGTATTCGTCTTGCTTGCTAGAACTCCATATAGTTGTAGTTGTCAATAAGTTCACCAAAGCTGCCAGTTCATCGGGGGTACCTGTACCCACAAATTTCTTGATTTCACATCTGGGCTCAGGTGGGCCCACCCTTGGTGCCGAGAGGGGGCGGCTCTTATCCCGCGAATAGCGCTGCTGGGCGGGGCCGGGCCGGGCGGGGCGGGGCGCGGCGGGGCGGCTGGGCGCCGGGCCGTCTAGTGTGTCTGCGCGGCGCGGTGAGCTGCCGCTGACGTCATCCTCATGTCAGTCTCAGGGTCTCCCGACGGCACAGACCACTCGCCCCGGGTAATGATGGACGACTGATCCGAATAATGTCGGTATCGGGATTGGGTACCTGTAAATATGCCTACTGTGCGCGGGCGTGGCTTCGAGTAGTGACCCGCGGCGCGTCTGTCGATCTGCCGCCCGCTGCCCGTCAAGGCCAAGGATATGGCGGGCGGGGCGGTACCATCCGTCTCTGTCTCCTATCCCTCCCTCTCCCGCACGTGACGGAGCCGGTCCGCGCCGCTCCTTGTTGTATATATGTATGTGTGTGTGTACGTATGCCCCCACGCCGCACCACGGCCCGCCACGCCTCTGACCGCAAATAATGACAACGCAATTGGGGCCGCTCTGTGCGAGGCACAATCACGGTCTGGGGGCCTAAGTCACGCACGGAGAGGCGGGAGAGAAGCAGGAAAAATGATGCGTGAAGATCGTGGTTGATAAGTCGTGGCCGATTTGTTGTTGGTGTATTTTTTTTTTTATTTCATCCGTCCCCGCTATCTATTTTTTTTTCCAACGCCTATCTTTTCTGGAAGCTTTGCCCGTCTCCCCGGCATTGCGGTGCGAAAGAGCCTGGGGAAAATAAAAGATTCCTGGATGTAAATATGTAGGGCGAAGGCAGGTTAAGTATGGTCCTTAATGTCCGCATAGCTCAGCCCGCGGCGCGGCCCTGCGCGGCCCTACCTGGGCAGGCGGCTAGCTTAGCCCTTTGGGTCTCCAATGGTCCGGGGTCCGGCAGAGCTGGACTAGGCCGAAGGGGCTGCCCGACTGGAACCTCTGAAAATTACTATACGCTGTCTCGACCCGTCGCGTCATCAATATAAAATATCGACCTGGGCGGCCTGGGGGGCAAAGTGGGGAGGGACACGACGTGGGCTGGGCTGGGCTGGGCGTATCAGAGCCTGCCCCTGCCTGACTCCTACTCCTGCCTGCCCACCGGGTACAAGCGGCTCGGGTATCACGGTGCAAAAGGGGCTTGCACGACGTCACCAAACGCCACGAGCGTTACTCCGTATCCTCTTTCTTTCTTTTTTTTCTTTTTCATTTAATCCAATCAAAAGCGGAAGGGTAGTGGCTGCAAACTCCCCCTGACTCGTGTGTAATTCAGTGCTTTATGGAGTGGCCTTACTCCAACTCGTGCATCAGATGGAGTGGAGTAATGCTCACAAACGCAATTAATATTGTCAATTGCAATTTTTTTTCAGTCCCTTGTTTTTTTTTCTCCCAAGTAGAGGGCTGTAGCAAGGGGGTCACAACTCATGAAGTCCGGTGTACAAGGCCCCTGGAATCCCTTCAGAAATTCGTGAAATCCTTTGGATATCCCTGACATCCCATGAAATCTTCCTGAAATCCCCTGGAAAAATCTTTTGAAATCCCTATGAATTCCCCAGGAATCTCTGGGAAATCCTACGAGATCTTTTGAAATCACTTGGTAATCCCTGAAGTCCCTTAAAAATTCCATGAAATCTACCTGAAATCCTTCGGAATCTTACTGAAATATCATCAAACTTTTGGAAAATCCATGAAAGACTATAAAGAATCCCCTTTGAAATTCCTCCGAAATGTCATGAAATCTCCCTAACAGAAGTTGAAGTCCCAAAATTGTCCCTTTGAAGTACCAAATTTGTCCCTCTACTTTTCAAGGGACTTCGAGGGGATTTGGCACTTGCTCAAATCCCTCTGAAGTCCCTGCCCCCCGAAATCCCTCCGAAGTTCCATTTGCGATCGCGATGCCTTTTTGACCTAATCGAAAAAGTGGTTTAGGAGGACTCCTAGGTCGTTTTTAACACGTCACATGGAATTCAGATGTTCAGAAACAATATAGTGTATTGTATAGATGTCTCCTTCATACATGTTTCGTCCATGAACGGTGCTTTAAAACCACCAGACAGCTATGCGACTAGGATTCAGCGGTAGTTACGCAGGGACTTCAGAGGGATCTGAGCAAGGGCGAAAACCCCTTCAAGTCGTGAAATCCCAACTCCCTCATATGCTACTTTTTGGGACTTCCAGGGGATTTGGACTTTGGGATCTCGATGGACTTTGGACTTTGGGACAAATTTGGGATTTCAACTTCTGTTAGGGCTTTCTGAAATCTTGAAATCCCGAAATCAGGTGTGCAAGCAGTTTCAAAGTTGTGGCCCCCTCGGGCTGTAGTTAAAGTAATCGATGGCCATTTTCTTTGCAGCTGCTTTTACTCCAAGGAAGAAGGTTCGTTTATTACTAACCTTTTATTTTTTGTAGTTGGGAGGGCGTGTCGGCCATCTGGTCAAGATTCTTTGCGCAAATCAAGCGAGTCTTCTCTCAGTGCAACAACCGCTCTCATATCTATTTAATGAGTTGGCGATTACCTTTTGCTCCGGCGTTGTACAACTTGGATCTGTTTCTGAACCATAACCCTTCTCCAAGGCTCGTCCTTTGCTGCCCTTGGGCCCCTTGGGCGGGGAAGCCGCCCCCGGCCCTCTCCACCCCGCCACCTGTCATTGGGAAGACAAAGCGGAGGGGAGGAAAGTCCCTCCCCTTTAGCGCACCTACCTGCGGCCCACACCTGTCCCATCACACACACACACACGCACACACACGCACACACACTCACACCTACACGCACTCGCAGCTCACGTACACGGGAGGCCGTGATTTGCGAACCTCACCCTCTCGCCTCGCATCCCGTGCGGCTTGCGTGCAAAGCCCTTCCTCCCTCCCGAAATCTAAAGAAAAAAGAACGAAAGAGAGAACAAAAAAAAAGGGGGGGGGGAACTGCAGGATGTTATCGAACTTTTGGGAGTTTCGCTGCTGGCCATAGAGAAAACGGAGCGGGGGCAAGATGGTCGACATTTGCTTTACTTGGAAAAAACTTAGAAATAAGACGCAGACTGTACGAGCGTTGCTCCGTGCGGTGCAGCGGGTTTGTGAAACCGCCCGCTCTGTCACCTTGCATAACGATCTGTGCGGGGCCCTGGTGGGACGGGGCTGGGGGCTGGGGCTGGACGAGACATGACTCCCGTTTCGTAACGCCAAACGAACCTACAAACAAACTGTAACAAACGGACCAACAAAAGGAAGGGCCGGGCCGGGCGGCCGCTCCGCCCGCCTGCAGAATCTGTTCCGGAGCGAGTTGAGAGGAGAAGGGGAGAGAGAGAGGAGAGGAGAGGGGCGCCTCAGCCGCCGCGACGCGCTGTGCGCCGCCCCGCCCCGCCCCGCCCCGCCCCGCACCGCCCCGCCCCGCACCGCAACGCCACGGGCCGAGGGTCACCTTGAAGAAGAGGGAGAGGAGGAAGACGAGGCGCAGGAGGCGGCGGAGGAGGAGGGAAGATAATACGATTCAAGATGGCGGTGCGCGCTGTGCAGAATGCTCGCCACTCCGCTGCCCGGGCCGGGCCCGGCCGCTGCCTTACCTGCTGAGGTGGGGCGCAGCGGCGCAGCGGCGCAGCGCAGCTCCTCTTATTTTTGCGAGCGCTTCGTGCAGCTCAGCAGGGAGGAGGAGGAGGAGGAGGAGGATGGGTACCGACATGACGGCGCACACGCCTCGCTCGCGGTGCACTCCGCCAGGAGCAGGAGGCTGGCCGGAAAGATCTAAAATGCCCGGGTGACTTGACTCGTGTGTGAAGGGGGATCACTCATACAAAAATTTGTACAATGATTAAATTTTTTTTTACTTTAGATTTTTTTGATTTGATTTTTCTTTTGATTCTTAAAAAAATTAATTTTTGGATAAATTTTTATCTTTTCCACCTATTTTTGCATTTTTTCAATTTTTACATCAGGTTTTTGTTAATTTTTTCGCGATTTTTCGGATTTTTCTAAGTAGTATAGGTTCCCCCTAGTAGCGGGCCGCCATCTTGGTTCCCCCTAGTAGCGGCTGACCCCTGAGTAGCGGGTGACCCCTGAGTAGCGGGTGACAGGTCAGGACGTGTAACCCAACCTAAGTGAAGGGTGAAAGGGGTGGCTAACCTAAACCTAAGTTGGGACGTGTAACCCAACCTAAGTGAAGGGTGAAAGGGGTGGCTAACCTAAACCTAAGTTGGGAGGGGGTAACCCAACCTAGGTTGGGAGGGGGTAACCTAAACCTAAGTCGTCATCTTTGGGGTGGCTAACCTAAACCTAAGTTGGGAGGGCGTAACCCAACCTAGGTTGGGAGGGGGTAACCTAAACCTAAGTCATCATCTTTGGGGTGGCTAACCTAAACCTAAGTGATAGGTGAGGTGAAAGGCGTTAACCTAAGTTAGACAGGTCTGAACATGTTGTCCTGGACTTGCCCCTGTTGAGGGGCGCAGCCCTGGACCCGCCCCTGCTGACGACAGGACTGAACACGTTGCCCTGGACCCGTCCCTGTTGAGGGGTGCAGCCCTGGACCCGCCTCTGTTGAGGGGCGCAGCCCTGGACCCGCCCCTGCCGTTGGGGGTGGTCGTCGAGGAGGGTGGCCATGGCCTCGGGGGTGGCCGACGACGAGGGTCGTCTTGGCCTCGGACCCCGAGGTGCCCGTCGTGGAGGACAGGCATGGCCTCGGGGTGGCCGATGACGGGTGTGGCCGTGGTCTCGGAGACTCATGTGTCCACCTGTTCGACTGTCAGCGTTGTCCTGGACCCGCCCCTGAGGGGTGTGAGGACACAGTGTCCTGTACCCGCCCCTGCCGTTGGGGGGGTGGCCGTCAAAGAGGGTAGCCGTGGTCTCGGGGTGTCCGTTGAGGAGGACGCCTGCACCTCAAAACCGCAGTGGAGGGCCGACAGCATACCGGTTGGAACGCGTAGGTCCGCCGCCGTGTAGCGAATCATGCATGGCACCTAACTCATCTGGCGGTCTAGATCAGCCGCGAGAGCTAAGGGTAGCCCTCTATTTAGGCAACCATCACGAAGCGGCAAATTTTAGTAACATTTTTTTTATCGTTTGTCTTCGCATTTTAAAACAAAACAGCATTTCCATGCGCGCCCCGGAGGCATGCTGTTACGCTCGTTAGAATTTTTAACGGAAAATCCTATCCCCCCTAATGGAGGCCTATACGAAACCGTTGCTCAGATTACTGGAGCACTTGTGTGGATCATTGGAGCACTGTTGTGGAGCATGTGTGGAGCATTGTGGAGCATTGGAGCACTTTTGTGGAGCATGTGTGGAGCATGTGTGGAGCATGTGTGGAGCATGTGTGGAGCATGTGTGGAGCATGTGTGGAGCATGTGTGGAGCATGTGTGGAGCATGTGTGGAGCATGTGTGGAGCATGTGTGGAGCATGTGTGGAGCATGTGTGGAGCATTGGAGCACTTTTGTGGAGCACAATTTTTCGGGGTCTTTTAGGTACAGAAACAATGTTTCATAGCCAAATCGTTTAGTAGGATAGAAAGAAATGGGTCTTCGGAGTGCTGAATCAAGAACTCTCTTTTATCTCGCCACCCCACCTCTTCATTTGCCAGGTAACGAATGTTCTCTTTGAAATTTTCCATTAACTTTTTTTCATATTTATTTCCGGAAAAGTATCCACGAAGCAAGTTCCAACATATTTCATTCAGAAAGCAAATAAGCTCTTTTTCTGCATTTTCAAGGACTGCGGACCGTATTTTGTGATCCGGTTCCCTCAAGAACCGTATTTTCTCCCGGTGGATTTTTTGATGATCCCAATATATTCGAAAAGCGCGATCTGACTCTGACTCGGACTCTTCGTCGCTAACCTCCTCCTCGTCACTCATTTCCTCTTCGTCACTCATTTCCTCGTCGTCGCTACTAACCTCAACCCACTCCTCCCACAACTTTTCTTCTTCTTCTTCCTCTTCACTGTCACTCATGTCGCTATCCTCCTCTCCATCACTTTCATCCTCATATTCCTCCTCTGCCTTATCCTGACCGTAATTTAATATATTGGTCATTTCCTCCCTTAGCCTTACTTCAGGCGATGGTGTATAAGAAGCCTTGTTGCGTAGAGCAAATAGGCTATCTTGCGGAAGCGTTACAATTGTTTTTCTCATTTTAGTCCTTTCGTGGACGTTGTCCTGGACAAACTGATATTCTTGTGTGGTTCTAGGCCCTTTATATACATCTGCAGTGGCGCGATCCCGGGATCAGCAAATTAAAACGATAGGTGTCGACACTAGGATTGCTTTGCAGCGCCCTCTATCGAAGAACTGTGTAACATCGGTATCAAATGCATAAAAGCAGACCCATGTAACAGTCCCACATCAGTTCAGATAGAACTCCCGACACGGCAACATGTCGCATAGAATTGTTAAGCTCGAAGGTGGGGGCAAAAAGCTTGTCTCAGGTGCTTATGAATTTCACGAAAGGTTGACCAGAAACAATAAAACGTACTGGAAATGCGTCCAGAGGAACTGCCCTTCCACGGCACTGACGATGTTAAATTACAACGGACAAATCCGCGTTGATAAAGAGACGCCTCACACTCACAGCGCGACTAACGAGGAGGAGGGCTCTGAGGAGGGCTCTGAGGAGGGCAAGGAGGAGGAGTGGGAGGAGGAGGAATATGAGGATGAAAGTGATGGAGAGGAGGATAGCGACATGAGTGACAGTGAAGAGGAAGAAGAAGAAGAAAAGTTGTGGGAGGAGTGGGTTGAGGTTAGTAGCGACGACGAGGAAATGAGTGACGAAGAGGAAATGAGTGACGAGGAGGAGGTTAGCGACGAAGAGTCCGAGTCAGAGTCAGATCGCGCTTTTCGAATATATTGGGATCATCAAAAAATCCACCGGGAGAAAATACGGTTCTTGAGGGAACCGGATCACAAAATACGGTCCGCAGTCCTTGAAAATGCAGAAAAAGAGCTTATTTGCTTTCTGAATGAAATATGTTGGAACTTGCTTCGTGGATACTTTTCCGGAAATAAATATGAAAAAAAGTTAATGGAAAATTTCAAAGAGAACATTCGTTACCTGGCAAATGAAGAGGTGGGGTGGCGAGATAAAAGAGAGTTCTTGATTCAGCACTCCGAAGACCCATTTCTTTCTATCCTACTAAACGATTTGGCTATGAAACATTGTTTCTGTACCTAAAAGACCCCGAAAAATTGTGCTCCACAAAAGTGCTCCAATGCTCCACACATGCTCCACACATGCTCCACACATGCTCCACACATGCTCCACACATGCTCCACACATGCTCCACACATGCTCCACACATGCTCCACACATGCTCCACACATGCTCCACACATGCTCCACACATGCTCCACACATGCTCCACACATGCTCCACACATGCTCCACACATGCTCCACACATGCTCCACACATGCTCCACAAAAGTGCTCCAATGCTCCACAATGCTCCACACATGCTCCACAACAGTGCTCCAATGATCCACACAAGTGCTCCAGTAATCTGAGCAACGGTTTCGTATAGGCCTCCATTAGGGGGGATAGGATTTTCCGTTAAAAATTCTAACGAGCGTAACAGCATGCCTCCGGGGCGCGCATGGAAATGCTGTTTTGTTTTAAAATGCGAAGACAAACGATAAAAAAAATGTTACTAAAATTTGCCGCTTCGTGATGGTTGCCTAAATAGAGGGCTACCCTTAGCTCTCGCGGCTGATCTAGACCGCCAGATGAGTTAGGTGCCATGCATGATTCGCTACACGGCGGCGGACCTACGCGTTCCAACCGGTATGCTGTCGGCCCTCCACTGCGGTTTTGAGGTGCAGGCGTCCTCCTCAACGGACACCCCGAGACCACGGCTACCCTCTTTGACGGCCACCCCCCCAACGGCAGGGGCGGGTACAGGACACTGTGTCCTCACACCCCTCAGGGGCGGGTCCAGGACAACGCTGACAGTCGAACAGGTGGACACATGAGTCTCCGAGACCACGGCCACACCCGTCATCGGCCACCCCGAGGCCATGCCTGTCCTCCACGACGGGCACCTCGGGGTCCGAGGCCAAGACGACCCTCGTCGTCGGCCACCCCCGAGGCCATGGCCACCCTCCTCGACGACCACCCCCAACGGCAGGGGCGGGTCCAGGGCTGCGCCCCTCAACAGAGGCGGGTCCAGGGCTGCACCCCTCAACAGGGACGGGTCCAGGGCAACGTGTTCAGTCCTGTCGTCAGCAGGGGCGGGTCCAGGGCTGCGCCCCTCAACAGGGGCAAGTCCAGGACAACATGTTCAGACCTGTCTAACTTAGGTTAACGCCTTTCACCTCACCTATCACTTAGGTTTAGGTTAGCCACCCCAAAGATGATGACTTAGGTTTAGGTTACCCCCTCCCAACCTAGGTTGGGTTACGCCCTCCCAACTTAGGTTTAGGTTAGCCACCCCAAAGATGACGACTTAGGTTTAGGTTACCCCCTCCCAACCTAGGTTGGGTTACCCCCTCCCAACTTAGGTTTAGGTTAGCCACCCCTTTCACCCTTCACTTAGGTTGGGTTACACGTCCCAACTTAGGTTTAGGTTAGCCACCCCTTTCACCCTACACTTAGGTTGGGTTACACGTCCTGACCTGTCACCCGCTACTCAGGGGTCACCCGCTACTCAGGGGTCAGCCGCTACTAGGGGGAACCAAGATGGCGGCCCGCTACTAGGGGGAACCTATACTACTTTTCTATATCTTTCTACTTGATTTTAATTTGATTTTTTGAATGATTTTTTGGGGGTCGTACAAAGATTTTTCGAAGTGAGCCCCCTCCCACCATCGGACTTGTAAGGAATGCGGGGGGAAAATGTGAACAGCATTTGATGTGGAATTCCTACACTCTGTTAACTATGTACACAAAAATTGGCGGAAATGAGAAGATACTGTCAAAAACGGTTTGCACCTTTATATAATGCTGATGGCTGGCGCCGCATGCAGAGATTTTCATCCGCTTGCATGCAGTGCAGCTGGTGTTCATCGCAATTAATAACGATCATGATGATAATTATTTTGATGGTGATGTCTGGTCCTGGTCCAGCCAGTTATCCTTTCCGTTTATTTCTGTAGTGGAGAAGGTGCTGTGGCATTTGGGAGGGAGGGGGGTACTGTACCAAGCCGTGTGTACACGGGCGCACTCACGGGTAGCGGCGGGTACCAGCGGGTACCAACGGGTACCGCTGCGCGACAGAGGCAGCGGATAGCACGAGAGCTTCCCCTCCCCCCTCCCCCCCGCCAATCTTCGCCCCGCCTCGCCACTCGCCACGCCACCGCCTTCTGAGAACAGCTCTCTAGCGCGCGGTGTGGCCGGCCTGGGGCCCGGGCCGCTCTATGCCCCTCCTCTCCCTCTCTTCCTATCTCTCGCTCTCCCACCGTGTCCGAATCTCTCCCCGTCTCGCTCTTTTCCAAGTTCAAGGTGACCGTTGCAGCTGCCACACCTGCACAGCGGCGGGCGAGGCGCGGGCCGTAGCACGTGGCTCTCCTCCGTCTGTCACTATTTTTTTTCCCCTCCGTTGTTCTTTTCTTTTCCGTTCCTTTTTTTCTCATTTCGGTCTTCCGTTTGTCTTTGTGGAATTCGCGCTTCCGGAGCGCCGCACCGGGCCGCGTCGTGTGGACGCGTAATCTGGAGGGGCCGAGCAGGGCGGAGGAGGTGAGGTCCTGGACGCGCAGCGCGCAGCGCCCGACTACACGCCTAAGATTGTGTTGTTACCCGCGGCGCGGTACGCTATGGTACGGCGCGGGGCGCGGGGCGGGGCGCCGCCGAGAGCATCGATAATTTTTCATACATAGCATGGCCTTCATTCATTCGCGGTCGGCATGGTGATGGGTCCGATCGCGCGATCACGCCCGCCGCGCTCCGCCCCGCCACGCCCCGCCACGCCCCGCCACGCCCAGCCGTCTGCCCGCCAGTGACTGATGATGACAATCGATTTAGATTTGAATACTTAAGCTCACGAGCGCGGCCCAGGCCGGCACGGCCGCGCCTCCTGGACGAGGGACGGGAGACTTGAACGCGAGTGTCTGCGGAGGGCGCTTCGCGAAAATATATCATTTGTAACGCCATCTTTCTGTAATTGTAGTCTCCGATAGGGGTATGCCTAGGTGCCTATTTCTTTCGCCCGGAGTGTGTTTGTCTTGACGATGAACTCGTATGAGCGCAGCCGCTCTTCTCGAATAGATTCCCACGAAGTTTTAACAAAAAATACTACGAAAAATTAGAAAACGTATGACATACGTCTGATGTCAAACTGTCTTATCAACTTTGTATTATTATAAATGTAGTTGGCGGGGTTGTTGGTGGCTGGCCGGCTGGACGACAGAGGTTGATAAAATTCGTGATTTATTTGGTCCCCACATTGAGCTCTGACTTCGTATTTTTAATTTCTATCGCATTTTTTCTCAAGTTTATGGCAAATGTAAAACTAGTACCTAAATAAAATTCACGATTTGGTACTCATAAATGGTTTTGACTTTGAATTTTGAGATTCTTTCTCATTTTATAGTAGGTGTTAAAACCTAGGGGTCCGTTTAACGCGTTATACAGAGTAAAAAATTTTCCTCTTTAAAAAAATTAAAAAATCTTATATCTTTTTAATTATAGACTGCAGTTTACATATTGTCTTTATGGTGCAAATCGAAGATAGGCAGAGTTACGCTTTCTTACGGTAGTTTTTTTTCTCTGATTGTTTCAGGTAAGAGACTAATCCAACAGCGCCTATATCGCACTGTGCCCGCCTCTGGTGAGTTGCCCGTGCCCGACCCTGCCGACGCTAGAGGTTCCAGAGGTACCAGAGGTACCAGAGATGCCAGAGGTAACAGAGGTGCCAGAGGTAACAGAGGTGCCAGAGGTAACAGAACAGGCACCAGGCCGCACACGGGGCCGGGCCAGGGCCAGGGATGTTGGCTTTTGCTTTGCGGTCTGCGCGCCAGCTACACTGTTGTGAAGTTGGATGAGCGGCTGCAGGGGAGAGGGAAGAGGGTGGGGGGGGGGGGGCGCAAAACACACTGCGGGTGTACTGCGTGGTGGACCCCTAGGCTTATCAAGAGGGGAAATAAAGTAAAAACTTGTAGTACGGCGCGGCGCCCAGCGGGGCCCGGCCGGGCCGCAACGGTGCATGCGGGGAGTTCCCCACCCCGCCCCCGCCCCCGCACCATTCACACTCAAGAGAGAGAGAGAAAAAAAATCAGAGTTAATTTTAAAGGTCTGTGTGCGACACGGACCGGCGGCGGCATCCTGCCGAATATTACCATCTCATTTGCAAACAGTTGCAAAGCGTTATTACGGAAGAGGACTGGAAAAAAAAGAAGCAGTCGCGGTTAGAGGAAAGAGATGTCCGTACGAAGTGGGAGAAGGAGAGAGACTGAGAGGAAGTGATCGTCACACCTCGCCTGCTTACATTACCGTTGGCCTCGTTGTTTTTTGTTTCCCTCTCGCTCTTTCGCTCGCTCATTCGCTCGCTCTCTCACTCTCCTGACATGACGTGTATCGATATTTCGGAACTTCACCGTTAGACGGCAGACGTGGTTTCCTCGGCTCGGCGTAGGTAATTCCCCTCACACGTCCGCTCCGTCCGTACGTGCCTTACGGTTTGTCCATCATTACGTACAAAAAGTGATTGATTTTCCGCGGCGCTCGGCGCGTCTGCTCTGCCCATCTGGGAGGGGGAGGAAGTCTCTGGGGTTTCCCGCAGACACGGCTCCGGGTCAGCCGGCTCGCCACCTTCACCTGTCGCTCGCTAATTCTCGTTCGGATCTGCCGTCGCGTCGGCTCGGCTAGGCGGCCCGGTGCGAGCCTGGTGCTGGACAGGTGTCGTCGCCTAGAGCCGGGCCGGGCTCTGCTGCCCTCCACTGTAAAAATTTGTTGAAAAAAAGAAATAAATTCACAGGTTTCACTGTTAAATCGTTAAACAGATTTTTCCTGTACTTTGATGAAAAAAATAGTATATTAACGAGAAAAATCGCAAAACGACAGACAAAGTTTGTAAAGTTACGGAATTCTTTTGTTAAGTTACAGATTGTAAATGAACACGAATGAAAAGTGAATTCACAGTCAGATCGTTTAACAAAATTCACAGATATTACCTGTTAATTTGTAGTCCCCTTTTATTCTGAGCCGGACGACGTGTCCATTTCCTTAACCCTCCATCGATTGTGCATCTGGCAAAAAAAATGAAGTTTAAATGCCAGCGCTGAACGCCGAGCCCAAGCGCCCGCCCCGGGCCCTGGGGACGCTGTACCGCACACGGGCGTGCGGGGCGGGCTGCCTACCCGCTCTCTGCACGGCGCCTCTGCCCCGAGGGGGAAACACATGAAATTTTTGTACACCTCGTATTTCTGAACATTTCGAAAAAAATCAACAAATTTCAGGAAAAATTTAGAAAATTTCGAAGAAATTTAGAAAAAATGAGGAAAATTCGCTGAAATCCACAAAAGTTCACAGCATTCTAGGAAAAACTCCCAAAATTCTCATAATTCGTTCTCCAAAATTCAAAGATGCCCTCGCTCTGCGCGCAGTGACCTCGCAGAAGGGCCCCTGCCCCTGCTGCCTGCTTCTGCTTACACCTCTCAAAAGTCGCACGTCTGTGATTCAGTTATGTTTACTGTTTGTCTCGGAGTCGGCCGGGTCGCGGCACCTTGCGCGCCCAAGTTCGAGTTTGTGATATGGCGCGCTAGGCGGGGGCGGAGCGTCTTGGGACGGGGCGGGGCGGGGCGGGGCATCGCCTATCCTGTGGCGTCGCGAGCTGTCACGTCGCAGCCGGGCTGGCCGGGCCGCGCTGGCCGCGCTACGCCTCTTTGTGTGTGCGGACAATGCGTCACTGCGTCAGCAGAACAGAATAGCGTCTGTCTGTCTGTCTGTCTGTCTGTCTGTCTGTCTGTCTGTCTGTCTGTCTGTCTGCCCGTCTGCCCGTCTGCCCGTCTGCCCGTCTGCCCGCCTTTGTTTCCACGTGGGGCCCGGCTCGGCTCTGTTCGCGTTTATTTCGAAGCAAACAGTTCTCTAGGTATATAGCAAATTGGTCAGGAATCTGCGTATTCTATTCTATACGGGACGTCCAGCAGCGCAATAATGTATAAAGGAACCCGAACTTGTAAAAATTCATCATTGCTTTAGTCTGTAACAGGGCAGGCGGAAGAATGAAGGTGCAAATCACGAAGTGCGCCCCCTCCGTACCCCTCCCGCTCCTTCCCTCCCCCGCCCCGCCTCGTCACGTACCTGGAGTACGTGGAGGCGTCCCAAGTAGCGCGCGCGCTCACACACACACACACACACACACACACACAACTATGTAAACATACCTCAGCTCCACACGGCTGGACACTGTCAAGTTAAAGTGCCGTTCTTCCACGTGTCCAGAGAAATAAAAAGTTGAAGCAATCATAAGCCATGAAAGGATGGTTGAGAGAACAATATCACTGTTGAGTTCACCGGAATTCGCTGGTGAACACAACCATGATATCGAAGTCTCATCCGTAATATTATTGCTGTCTTAGAGCAAACCATGCGATGCTTGCTGAAACTTTTTCTATTTCTGGGTCCGGTCTCCTGTTTGGGCAAAGTTTTGTTCAGTTCTGATCATGTTGTCTTTATATCGAGACCTTAAATGAAACTTCAAAAAATCTAAGGTAGTTTTTTTTTTTTTTATTGATTTTTTTGTCGTAGGATGTGGGGTGGGATGTGCATTGTGTATATACTTCCGAGGGAAGCAATGCGAAAAAAAAGGAGAAAAATGGAAAAATAGCATGCATTGTACATTGCGTGTGGGATTAGGGCTCGTTCTCCTCAATAAGGTAAACCACCGTGAGAATAGCCGCAATCCAAAGCGTAGGAGAAAGGAATACAGTTGCAGGAGCGCTGCGGGTGCAGACGGTGTTGTCCGGAGCGGACAGGAGCGTAGGAGCGTCCCCAATGCAGTCCTCCGTGCTAAGACGCTCGCGCACTCGCGCAAGAAACCCTCAATCAAACCGCCACGGGATTTTCTTATCCTGCAATTTTCCTTTTCCTTATCCGGTTCAGTATTGCCGCATTCACGGTGCTCCCAACCGATGGGAGCTCATCATTGTTCGGCTTCAAAAGATCATTTTAAAGTTAAAAAAAAAAGAAAAAAAACACGATAGAAAATTGAAATTCTTCAGAAACGGGCTCAAAGATCAAAATTTATAAAAAAGCGATAGAAATTTTCCCTGAAAAATCCAAAGTAGAATCAGAACAAGAAATTTAAAAAAATCAAAAGTAAAAACAAAAATCACTGTACACATTTTGTATGAGTGATCCCCCCCTCGCTCCCAACTTCACGTACTACCTACCCTCCTCGCCAGGTACGCGCGCATTGCTGCGCTCCCTGACGTGTATGCCAGTCCGGCGGGGCTGGCGGGGACAGGTGGGACGGGACACTGAACTCTGCTGTCTCTCTGGCACCCATCCCCCTCCCCTCCACCCGAACGAGCCGGACCGGGCCGGGGAAGGAGCAGACGAGGTCAGCCCGGGCGCTTATGGCACTCATGGGACGGAAATCCCAAACGGGCATCGTAAGGACATCCCTCTAGGCCACACCGCGTCCCGTAGAAATTTCCAATATTTTGGATTTTTGAATGTAGTGCTGGAAGAAAGAATGGAAGGAAAATAAATATCGTGGATCGCAAATACAGCGTAGCATGGTGTGGCGGCTGCTGCAGCGTCACACCTCTGCATTTTCCCACAGCCCGGGCAGGAAGGTGAAGAAGATGCGCCGAACGTGTTGGGGCGGGGCGGGGCGGGGCGGGGCGGGGCGGGGCGGGTGGAGCTCCCATCCCTCCACCTGCACCGGCAGCCCACGGCAGCCTGCAGCGGCAGGCGGAGGCGGCCCGGTGGGGGCTTTGACCCCGAGGGGTCCCATTCCATTCCATCCTTCCTAACCCCTCGCCGACAATCCGACCGAGGGAGGAGGGGTGCATGTGCATGGGTTCGACCTGCGGCTCTCTGCCCTCTCCCCGAGATGCCGACGCCCCCAGATGTGCCATCCTTTCGATCCGTAAGCAGCTCTTGGGCTATTCGCAAGAGCTATTTGGTCGCGCCGAGCCGAACAGTTATCGCCCTCCCTACCTGTGCGCCCTCTCTCTCTCTTTCTCGCACGCTCCAGGCCCTTGCCTCCCGCCCTCTTCCTCTCAGCTCCACCCTACCTGCAGGCCGCTGCAGTCCCACACGACCCTCCCCGCCCTCACAGCCCCCAAGGGGCACCCGTTGCGTCCCTACTGAAGGGTTGCACATATGTTGCCCTGCGATATTTTTTCCACGCCTTTCGCACATCAAAAAAAAAAAAGGAAAAAACTAAAAGAGAAGAAAAAACTGTAATGATTTGTGACTGTTGCTATGGGTGGCGCGTTCCCATCCGCCAAAGTTGCAATTCGGTAGTGGTTGAAAAAAAAAATTAAATGTGGTTTGCAGCAAAAATTAGAGATCAGTGTGAAGTTGCAGTATGTTTGATGACTTTGGGCACTGAAGTGAGAATGCGGTTCTGGTTTTATCGGGCCGGGCCGGGCCGGGCGCGCTGCGCTGGTGGTAAGCTGTACGGGAAGTGGAGCGGCCGGTGCGGCCGGAAAGGGGCGGCAGCGGGCAGCGGCAGCGGGCAGCGGCAGCGGGCCACACCGCTCCACGCGGCGCGGAGAATCAAATCCGATGCATCCAGTGATCCCAATGTGAACCTGACTAATGCGCCGTGGCGAACACGCCCTCCGCGCCTTCCGCGTGCGGACCGGAGCACAGCACGGCGGGGCTTGGCGGGGCGGGGCGGGGCGGGGCGGAGAAACGCAAGTGGGGCGCTTAGTTACCCCCTCGAGCCGCGAGGGCGAGGGGGGAGGTCGGCGTTCCCGTTGGACCGCCAGGGCGGACCGGGCGGGGCCGGGGGCGGCGTCGCGTCGGCCGTAGGCGAGGCGTCACCCCGAGAAGGCGATGTGGGTCAGGCAGACAGCAGCGGCGAACGGCCAATAGCGAAAATGATGTCTTGAGATTTGCCCGCTCGTCCCGGTTCCGTCAGCGTCAGCCATCAGTCTCTGGACGCTCATCGGCGGGCTGTGTCGCGCGGCCCACGCATGGCAACGGCGGGGCAGGGCATGATGGCAGGGGCGGGTCCAGCAGCAGGCAGACACGAGCAAAGCCGCCACCACGCCCCCGGCCCCCGGCCCCGGGCCCCCGGCCCCGCCCGGGCAACCCGCGGCGCGCAGTGGCCGGGATGATGACGTGAGGGCGGGGCGGGGTGCGGCGGGGTGCGGCGGGGTGCGGCGACCATCTCTCTGGAATGCTGTTATCCCCCTCTCCACTGCGCCACACGAGGCACCCAGACCGGCCCCCGGCCCGCACCACCCCCACGACCACCTCCATTAGGCCCCATTATCAATAGCCGACGCCTGGCCTGCGGTGGCGCGCTCCCCTCCCACTCCTCCCCTCTCCTCTCTGATCTTTGGAGGAGAAAGGTGGGGCTGGTGGTGGTGGCGGTGACATGTCATGATGGCGCCGAGCTGGCTTTGCTGCGGTGAACGTCACCGTCGAGTTAGCTTTAGAGCTTCTGCTCCCATCACAACGTCGGACCGCAGTTGTCTTAGCTCCTGCGTCTGGGTTGCCTTCCCGTAGCATGTACAAACTTACCGCAGCTGAGTGAGAAAAGTTAAATAGTGCTTAGCGCATCTAAACTCTGTCGCGCTCTTAACGGTGTGCCTCTTCCTTTGATCCGCAGGTCGCCGCGAAGATGGTGGGCGCCGCTGGTTCGCCGGTGCGCCGCGCTCCTCGAGCCCATCTCCACCGAGGCGGTTCACGTCGTCCATCCTTGGCGGCGACGTGCCGTACGGCGCGCGTCACATCCTCACGCGGGCCGAGCGCAAGGAGTACCCCGGCGACGCCCCCGCCAGGGTGTCCGTCATCCAGAGGACGCCCGTGCCCAAGCCGGATGACGGCAAGGGGTCGCCGCTCACGCCCGAGTCCAGCACGGACGCGGTGGCGCCGAGGACGCGCTCGCCGGAGCGCGCCACCCCCTCCAAGCCGTCAACGCCGTCCCTAGCGCCGTCCCCGGCCGCGTCCGGCAGTCGCATACCGCCGACGCCGAGCCCGCCGCCGCCCCCGGGGCCTCCGGACAGCAGCGTGGTGATGGCCCCCGAGCAGGACGCGCCCATCGACTACCACGTGCCCAAGAAGCGCTGCAGCACCGAGGAGCGCCTGGAGCGCGACCGGCGGCGGCACTGCACGGCGCGCATCTCCAACGCCATCACGCGCGGCCCCGGGCCCCCGGTGGGGCCCCCGACGGGCCCGCCGCACCCGGGCCACGGGCCGCTCGGGCACGGGCACGGGCACGGGCACCTCGGTCCGCTGGGCGCCTTCAAGCTGACGCACCCGCCCCCCGCGGGGCTGCCGGGGCTCCTGCTGGCCGCGCGCCACCCCGCCATCCTCCAGGCGGCCGCGGGCCACGGCCACGGCCGCTCCGCCGGCGGCGGGGGCGGCGGCGGCGGCGGCGGCAGCGGGGGCGGCGGGTCTGGCGCCGGCTCCCACGGCTTCTCTAACGGCGGCTCCGGCGGGGCTGGCCTGGGCGGCGGCTCCGGCGGCGGCGCGCTAGGCTCTGGCGGTGGCTCCGGGGGCGGCTCCATGAACCCCGGCGGCGGCGCCGGCGGCGGCAGGAGCAATTACGGCCCCAGCTCACCCCCTACCGGCTGCCTGCCGCCGTTCTACGAGACCCTCAAGGGCGGCGGCATGTCGTCGCTGTCCTCGTTGTCCGCCTTCGGCGGCCACCCGTACGGCGGGGGCGTCGGGGGCGGTTACACCATGCTGCCGTCGGCGCACTCGCTGGACTGCGGGACGGACACGGGGCAGGGGCAGGGCGGGGGCGGCATGGCTGGCTACGGCCTGGACGGCCCGCTGCCCAAGCAGTACTCGCTCCTGCAGAACGTTTGCGCCTCCTACGGCCTCACCGTCAAGGAGGAGGAGGACTTCGCCGGCTTTGACATGCTCAGCTCCGGCAAGATCGGCGGCCTGCCCCAGGTAAGATAGGACGGGAAAGCCCATGCTTACCCAAATGGACTGTTCAAGCTTTTGTCATTAAGAAGAGATAATTTCGTCATTAATTTGTCGTCAAGATCAATTCGTCATCTAGATGAAATAATTTTGTCATTAATTTCGACATTATTTTGAGGTTTTTACCGATAGGTTTTTCATATCACAAATGACAAACATATGACAAAATAAAGCTTTAACAGTTCATACGGGTAGGCTCGACGACCTCTCCTGTTGCCTCCTATCGCACAACTAACCTATTGCGGGTGATTGCAGATCTCCACGCTCACGGGCGGCTTCGTGTCGTCCCCGCAGAGCAACAACTACGACGTCAACGATCAGATGATGGTGGATCTGACGGGCGGCTCTGTCGTGGACCTCACGGCCACGCTCACCTTCTCCTCGGCGGCCGAGCACAGCGCGCTGCTCGAGTCGCTCTCGGACGCCGCGGACCTCTTCATGACGAGGCTCCCGCACGACGACGACCTGGACGGTCCCGGCCCCGTGACGAGCAGCAGCAGCAGCAACCAGACATCCGCGGCCGACCTCCTGCAGGAGGCCATGCAGCAGCACCAGCAGCACCCGCACAGCGTGGGCTCTGTGGGCTCGCCGCAGTCCTCCGAGTCCCTGGCCGGCTCCGGCTCCGGGGCCGTCGACCCCTTCCCGGAGTCGTCGACGTACCCGAGGCCCTATGGCACACCCGTGCAGAGCCAGTACAAGCCGACCGTGAGCTCGGCCAGCTCCACCTCCACCAACGCCTTCATGGGCCACGACAGCTACCACGGTCTGCACAAGCAGGAGCCCGCCGGCGACCAGCCGCAACTGCAGCAGCTGCAGGTGCAGGTGCACCTCCAGAACCCTCCGTCCAGTGGCAACAGCACCAACGGCAACGCCAACGCCTCGCTGCTGTCCCCCGGGCTGTCGTTCGACCTGGACTCGCCCACCACCATGTCGCTGCCGTCGCCCGCCTCCTGCGGTGTGGATGACAACGCCCTGGGAGACTCGACGGCCTCCATGTCGCCGCCGGGCTCCGTGGCGTCCGGGAGGAGGGACTCGAGCCATGCCGACAACGACATGGGCGTGCTACCTTCACTGCAGGTCCGTGTGAACGTCATCCAGCAACGGGTGAGTGTTCATTGTGTCCCCTCTCTTCTCCTCGCATGGTGTGCCATCCCGGCGCAGCGCCGCGCCGGGCCGGGACCCCTTCCCTCACTCACCACCTCTCTCTGTTTCAGCTCGGCCTTCCTGGAGATGTCGCCCTGGAGTTTGTGAATGGCGGCCACGGCATCAAGAACCCCCTGGCCTCCCACGAGGTCATGACCGGACCCCCAAGACCCGCGGCACGCCCTGCGCCCGAGGAGAAGGTTGCCACCGAGGAAGTGAGTCTCCCCGTTTTCTTTCGTTTATAATCTTGCTGAGCACATCTCAAAATGTGATGTGACAGCAGTGAGAATCTAGCTGTGATCGTTGCATACTAATCGTGTAGGTCGCGCCTCGGTTTCAGCAGAATGGGAAGCCCACCCGCTTCTCATGCCACCTATGCACAAAAAGCTTCTCGCTCCAGCGGCTCCTGAACCGCCACATGAAGTGTCACAGTGATGTCAAGCGCTATCTCTGCACTTTCTGTGGGAAAGGTTTCAATGATACCTTTGACCTCAAGAGACACACTAGAACACACACTGGTATGTAAATAAATTTGTAATTTGTGGAAGTTTTGGTAAATCTTATTTTCTTTATGGTTTTCTATCATTTCATACCAATCTTTATTGCAGGTGTGCGACCCTATAAATGCAATCTTTGTGAGAAGTCCTTCACGCAACGTTGTTCTCTGGAGTCCCACTGTTTGAAAGTTCATGGAGTGCAACACCAATATGCCTACAAAGAGCGCCGCACAAAGGTCAGTGTTCTAGTTAAATAAAATAGAATAAGTGCACAGGTCTTGTTCTCCTCTCCTAGTTTCGCTTTTGTTGGTTTACCTCATATAAGACATTATAATTTTTGCTTCCAGATGTATGTTTGTGAGGAATGCGGTCATACTACAAATGAGCCAGAGGTGCACTACCTACATCTGAAGGATAATCACCCATATAGTCCAGCACTGCTAAAATTCTATGATAAGCGACATTTCAAGTTCACCAACTCAAATTTTGCTAACATGCTTCTTCAAGTGCGCACTTGAAAATCCGCCTGAAGAAGCAGTATCAACTTAAAAGATTTTTCAGAATTTTAAATGACATACCTCCATTCTTCTTTGCCGATGTACAATTAGGTGTTGGCAGGAAAAGGCGAATACTAAATAGATGTTCCTTTGAGCCAGATTGACTGAAAAGACTTACCTGTAGGAAACCTATTTATCTGAGATCCTCCTCAGAATTTTTCCGTCCGAGGTGAAACTAATGCACACTTAGCATTTCTTGACAGTTGTGTCCTTCAGGATCCCTCTCTTATATATGAACCAAAAAGTATATATTTGAGTAAAATTTTGAGTCAATTTACCTAATTATTTTTTAAGGATAGTGTCTATTTTTATTGCTATTTTTATTTTTGCCTGGTATTATAGCTGTAATTATGTTGTTTTTGTTGTTGTGAGTGTTAATAATGACTGTTTGCTAAGTGCTTTGAAAGGTTTCCTGCACAATTTAAAATATGTTCCAAGTGATGATGAACCGACTTTCCAAAACCTTGGAAAACATGTGGGAAGACCTGATAAACTGGTTTTCGATTATAATCACAATTGATGTGCATTGGAATTGAGTCCAAGACTCTTGGGGATGGTACATTTCATTATCATGACTGATTGTGATGGGCCAGGCATAAATGTTTGAAAATGTGGTCAAAAGAATTCATCCATGTACAGAGCTATTAAAACCCATGTTTCTAGCACTTAATTAGCCGGCCTCCAATCTTAACTTAATAATTTTGGTAATTCAGATTGAACACTTAGATGCAAAAGCAATATGCGTTTCCCAAATAATATTTAATAATATCATTGTAATGTCTGTTGTTAACAGAAGCATCTTAAACAGTAGGTACCTGTGATATATTAATTTTAAAAGTATAAGTACAATAATGGATAGGAACATACTGTAGAATGTAGGCATGTCTATTATTTTGACTTTAGATCAGATTAGAAGTTTAGAGAATTGTTTATTTGTACGTAACGAATACTGACACAGATGGTGTTAGATGTAATGTATCGGCCTGTTGGGAATTTTCCTCCATTTGTAAATTCTCCCAGCAATTAATTGTCTCCATTGTTTACGGGTCTGTCTGAAATGGTTATCAAAATGAAACTGCATTTGTATGCGGTTGAGTTTTAAATACTACAAATTAATCATCATCCTACCCAACATTTTTGTAATTCACTTACTCATGTCATAAATGTTGGATTTAAAGTGACTATTTCATGTTTAATAAAACACTTTTAGCCAGTTCAGGACGTAGGTCACACTGTTTAGGAGAATACTGTTTGGTGTTTGGTGGCTTGAGGATCTAAGGGTACTATTGTGAACTCTTTCTGAACAGGCTTTGATTAGTTATTAGACACTGAATAAATATCACTTGGATGAGGGGTCCATCACAAGACTAAAACCACTGTTTTAGTTTGAATGGTTTTCAGGATTTGGGTGAGGTTGTAAACCTTAATTTTTTTGTAAACAAATTCCTCTATATTGTTGTTATCATCTTGTGCTTGTTAAAGATTTTCAAAAGACATTTATTTTTGAAGAATACATTACTAATAAGGACCCCACATTTGTTCTATAGAAAAGCTGGTTAGAGGTAGCAAAGTGCCTTGCTATTGCACTGTGAGACTTAGAAATGGAAGATATCAAAACTATTGACTTGTGTCCTTTTAGTTTTGATCGCTTTCTATCTAAATAGCATTTCTTTCCATTCTTTGATGTATTAATATTTATTGAGAATGTTAAGAAACTCAATTGATGCTTTTGTACAGATCTGATCTTAAATTATTTGAAGCAATAGCTCTTCAGCAGAATAGTATTTGATTAGTCAGGCTTCACAATGTATTTAAATAAACAACTGGAAAAAAATAAACTTGTGTCAATCATTAATGTTGTTAAGCATCACAAACTTTCAAGATTGTTCTATTTTATTGGAATTTAATCATCAGCTTCTATCCTATATCAATGACAGAGTTTCTGCTATATCAGTACCAAGATAACAATGACGTAAATAATGGAAAATTACAAAATCTGAATTTTTTTTCTTTACACAAATGGTGACTTTCATAAACATGTGCAAGCATCATAACAAAAAAAATATCTTGTGATAATCACTTAACTCCAATACATGTAATAGCAATCAGATGAATTAAATTTTAAAAAACATGCTTCTTATTGATTTTTTCGTGATTTAAGCACTATAGTAGACATAAGTTATTTTCTTTACTTCATTGTAAATATCGAAACCCTGTTTAGAGAGATTCATAAATGTTTCTTTTTTAATAAAGTTTTATCAGATTTTTTAAACACTTGCGTTTTAATAGCCACCCATGCACCCATACCAAAAATTAGCAAAAAAGAGAAGGGGTCGGCAGGGCCTTGGGGGTTGGTCTGTTGGTGCTCTAGACCCAACCTGCACAAACCCCGTCAGTTAAAAGCATATATTTTTTTCGGACAAAAATCCCTCAAAATGCAAAGTTCTTTGCAAATTTGCCAGATTTGGTCTCAGATCACGCCCAAATTCACGCGATATCTTTTTGCGCACTGTGAAACATACGTCGATCACCAAAAGCACGATACCGGTCTTGGTTTCGAAAATATTCGCTTTTTACGCGATGGAAAGTAAATATTCTTCAATAGGATCGAAAATATTCTCCGCCGCGCCGGGCCTGTCCAGGCCGGTGGATAGGGATTCCAATTCGCATCGCCGACAGGTGTGCGAACCGACAGCATCGTGGTTACCGTCCCTGCCCCCCGCCCCAAACCATCTAGGCTATCGGGACGCTTTTGTCGTGTTCGATTCTCGGTCGACCTAATTTTTTTTTTCGCCGGTTTTCGGATGATTTCACCCTCCGGGCTTGGTCTCTGGGTGCAGTGGAGCCCCTCTGCACAGGCCCCGACAATTTGGAGGAAAACTTTTTAAGCGGTCTCAGCACCGCTTCTAGCGCTACGTCGGCTGGGGCGGGGAGCGTGTCGTCGTGGTCGTCGTGGTCGTCGTTCGGGAATGGTCGTCACTGTGACGTCACGCCTCCCCCCTCCACGCTCTGTCCCCACTCGTCTAGTCTGTTCGTGTGTCGTGTTCGTTGCTCGGCCCGGCTCGGCCCGACCCGGCTCCCCCCGGCCCGGCTTGGCTCCGGGTAAAAAAATGTCAGGAACCACAAAATATCAGGTCTGATATGTAGGTTTTGAAGTTGTATCGAGATTATGTGACGCATAAACTAATGTGGTCTGTCCGATGTCAGCTAGTTTTTGTACAATGAGGACCTTGTCCCGAATGGCGGAGCGTAGTGGGAACCATAACAAAGCACCATAACCCATAATGTAAACTAGTTTAAATCTAGTTTTATATTCAATTCTAGCATAACTCTGTTAAAAAAATGGTGTGTATTAGGGCTGCACATACATTCGGATCATTTTAAATTACAAAATATCAGGTCTGATATGTAGGTTTTGAAGTTGTATTGAGATTATGTGAAGCATAAACTAATGTGGTCTGTCCGATGTCAGCTAGTTTTTGTACAATACTGGGCCCATCACTATCACTCATTTGTAGTAATTTTATTTCATCTCCCTATCTCTTAAATAATAAAGAACCTTGTTTAGAATACACAAGTTTGGGTGCAGGCAGCAGAATTAGTGAAACTGATATCATTTGATAGGTATCATTTATTATACACTTGGTGACGGCAAACCGTGGATTTAATATATATCATATACTCTTACCGAAACTATTGATGCTGCTGTACTCAGATGTTTTATAAATCCTAAGGGTAATATAGAGAACTATTTTAATTTCTTCTCCGTATTCTAAATAAAAAAGTACCTTCGTTTTAAACACAGAAGTTTGGGTGCAAGCTGCAAATTGATATCATTTGATAGGTATTACTTATTATACACTTGGTGACGGCAAACCGTGGATTTAATATATATCATATATTCTCACCGAAACTATTGATGCTGCTGTACTCAGATGTTTTATAAATCCTGAGGGTAATATAGAGAACCATTTTTAGCAATATTAAAGGACTGAAAGATTCAAATTGAAATTTCATTCAGATCATGTGAAGCGTAGAATACAGTGTTCGGTCGAATGTCAGCTAGTGTGTTTTGTATAATATTGGTCCGATTACTGATTTGATGCAAATTTATTTCTTCTCTGTATTCTAAATAATGAAGTACCTTTGTTTTAAATACACAAATTTGGGTGCAAGCTGCAGAATTATTTAAATTGATATCATTTGATAGGTATTATTTATTATACACTTGGTGACGGCAAACCGTGGATTTAATATTTCTTCTCTGTATTCTAAATAATAAAGTACCTTTGTTTTAAATACACAAATTTGGGTGCATGCTGCAGAATTACTTAAATTGATATCATTTGTTAGGTATTATTTATTATACACATGGTGACGGCAAACCGTGGATTTAATATATATCATATATTCTCACTGAAACTATTGATGCTGCTGTACTGAGATGTTTTATAAATCCTAGGAGTAATATAGAGAACCTTTTTTAGCAAAATATTATATACTCTTGCCTATTTCAGTCTAGCATTTGAGGCCTATTAATCAGCTTTAGACATTTTAGTCTACATATTTAGCAAGTATACATATACCAGACAAATTTTAGATTTTCCATGAAAAATCTATTCAAGTCGTTTGTATCTTAGAATTTTGTTATCATCTGGCCTATTTTTTTAGCGCTCCCTTCTGGTTTGGAAAAGCTTGAGAGCGGGCTTTGGTGTCTGTTTGTTTGTTTGTTTGTTTGTCTGTATGTTTGTTCCACTCCAAGGAGTTGCTGTAGAGAGTCGAAATTTTTGGGGGTATTTTGAGGGTCACTCCTGGACACCGAAAGGCCTGTTTCAAATCCTGCCAACCCTCATTAAGGCACTGAAAAAAAAAAAATTAAAGTTCTACAGTAATGGGAAAAAAATTTATCGGGAAAATTTCATGAGCTCGTAACGGGTATGTCGACGAGTTAGGTTTCTCTAGGTCAAAATTTTGCCCGTTTTGCTGTATCTTCTACCGTTTTGGGTCGGCTCAGCCACCCACCGTTTTTGCGATTAAGGGCGTAACTGGCCGGTACAGTGTAATAAATAGGCGAAAACGGTCCAATTCTAATTTTGTCTAACCCAGCTGACCCGCACATCGCCAGAACCGTCTCGACGGTGGCTCATTGATGCCGCCCAACGTTTTCAGCGATTTCCCAAAATATCTCTGGGAGCTGAGTTACGCCCCTCCGGAAAGGGCCTAAATCACGATATTGGCGTAATTTTAGTTTTGGAGACGCCCCCATCTTCCCGCACCTCTCAGGAATCGTCTGGACGCGGCCAGAATAATGGCGCACACCATTTTTGTTCCAGGGGCCCAACTGGCCGGTACACTGTAAAAAGGGGGAAATTGGTGCGATTTTCAAGTTTCTCTAACCCCATCGATCCGCCCGGAACCGGATTTTCAAGTGCAGTTCAATGACGCAGACCATTTCCCTCGGAAAAGGGCCTAAACCACAAGTACACTATAAAAACCGACCAATATTGGTCCAGTTTTCAACGTTATTCGACCATATCGACCCGCACCTCTCCGGAACCGCCTTTTCGACTCCAGGTCAATGCTGCGAACCGTTGTCCTTGAAAACAGGCTTAACTCGCTAGTACACTGTAAAATCCGACCGAAATTGGTCCACTTTTCCACTATATCCATCCTCATCGATCCGCACCACTCCGGAACCGTCTTTTTAAGTGCAATTACTCGAAACGGACAATTTTCAAAAAAAAATTACGTCTGCTAAATGGGGAAAACTTTTTACATAATTAGAATTTGTAACGTTGTACAACCTACTTTGACTGACGTTAGTTTAACTGTTTAACTAAACTTTGGCAGTCTCAAGTATCGAACCACAATTTACACCCACTAGAATAACGTATGTGAATATATTTGTCGTAAACCTTTTCGTTGGTTCATTTTAAGGATTCTGAGACCGCTTCGATACATTTTGATGTATAGGAATGTTTTTTTTGGACCAAAATCCCTAAAAATGCAAAGACTATAGCCTTTGGAAATTTGACAAAAAATCGAAAGTCTAAGATCACGCCCAAATTCACACGGAATATTTTTTACGCACTGTGAAACATACATCAGTCGCCGGAATCACGATACCGGCCTTGGAAGTTTTACAGTTAAGCGCGCAAGATGCGGAGTTCCGCGCTGGACTTGCGGTCGGTTGCGGAACTTTGCTTATTTGACACCGAAATAGGTGAAAGCATATATTTTTGGAAACAGGAAATCACGAGGTATTTCATTATAAACGTATCACTTCTTTCGAACCAATTAACTTGTTCACGAGAGTGAGAGTGGCGGTGAGTAGGAGTGAGCCTCCCTCCGTGCTCATTAGCGGCCGCAATATTTTTTAAAAAATTTTTTTTTACCCCTTTCCATTTCCCCTTTTGAGGGTTTTTAAGGAAAATTAAGGCACTAATGCACGAGTCCAATGGTTCGAGCGACGAGGAAGAAGGTATGTTGGTGAGTTTAAATATGTTTACTTTTCTATTCCCTGCCCTGCTATTTACTTCGTATGGTTTTTGTAAACTTTCTACTCAAGTCTGAAATTTTCTTTAAAAATGAATAAAAGAAACCTTCAACTACTAACAATGTCGCGGCTGCGAATATGCGGGGAGGGACGCTCACTCCTACTCACCACCCACGATGGAGGGAGATACAGTGGCGGCACTCCGGGCCTCTCGCCGTGGAGACCCGTGGGCACGGTGGAGGGACACCACCACTCTCACTCACGTTAACGAGAGCGTGCTCAACTTTACACGCCCCTGAAGTGCAGAGCCTCCGAAACGACTCAGGAGGTGAGTGGGTTGCCTGCCGTCACGGCGCTATCGCTCCACCGCAGTGCAACGGCTTAGCACTCGGCCCGCTTGGACCGCGACCGCTCGGCTCGGCTCGGCTGGGCTCGGCTGGGCTTTGGGCTGGGCTCGGCTCGGCTCGGCTCGGGGGCGTGGTGTGTGCGCTGGCGTTGCGTCATGTGCTGTGCGGTAGGTGAAAATATGAAATTTATTCAGTCTTTTCGTATTTTTCAATTGAAAGATCTTCTAAGACTGTGGGCAATTGTCGACGTGGTAGCGTAAAATTACCGGCATTTACTAGATTGCGAAAGTGGAGTGATGTAAGTTTGAGATGTGAAAGAGGGGAGGTTATATTTCTCTTTGCTGGCTTATTCTTGCAAACCTGATAAAATCTCAACATGTATTTAGTAAATCAGAAGCAGTTCTTTGTTCTTGTGTGTTATTTGAACATTACGGGTGTTAAACATTCTATGCAGGTTGTGGGAAGAACATTTATGTCGTTGCCATTTACTTGTCAGTATGAAATGAAGATTTCTTGGAGGTTAACACTTAAATGACTAGTGATTGAGTTACTTGTTAAAGTGAGCTCAATATATTGCATAACATGTAATTAATGATTTCAAATTAAAATAGTATTTGGAGAATATACTCGTGAAGATAGGGCTGAAGATAGGTTTGTTTGAGTTTAAGAATGAGCTAACTTGAGTTGTGCGTGTAGAGGGACATTGAGTTTTGATATATTAAAATTGGGAAGAATTGTGGTAGGATTGGTATTTTTTGTTAAGTTGAGAGCATAAGGTATGCATGGATCTTGTAGTAGACTGTACCTGGTCCATGTTAGTTAAAGCTTGTCGACAAGAAGCAACCAGTAGTGGAGGCAGTTGCTCGAAATTAGCATTGTATTTTCATTGCTGCGGAAGCAGTAGAACAAATCAGGATGTCTGTTGTTCAGTATAGAAATAAACAGCATGATAGCGATCCCCTCAACCTGATAAGTCATGCGCATAGATAGGTGTGAAGGTTTTGAAAATATGTGATTCAATATCGTGATAGCAATAATTAAAAGGAAATACCTCTTAAGTTGTTTGGATCTCAGTATTCTGAAGGTATGCATTACTTGTTTTAGTCACTGTGAAATGAGCCTGTGCTCTACGCCACACAAATTTTTGTGAAAAAGTGTTGCAACCTTCCCATATTTGTGGAAGAAAAAGTTGTCAAGAACAAAAACTCATTAAGTGGTAAAATCTTTGCGCATAGGGTGTATTTTTCTCTAACCCAACTAGTCCTTTCCGGCTATGTTCCATGAGAACAAAGCAAAAATCTGTGCACAAGTTAAACTCTTTTCCGCCATTGATTTCCTGTGAAATCAGTGAAATTCCTGAAAGCTCTCTGGCAGGTTTATTGCTCATATCTCTTATATTAACACAATTGATGCGCTTCTGGAAAGTGGTATTCTATCGGGGCGGGGTTTTTCCTCATTTCTCTCAAAGTATGACTGTGGCAGCGCTTTTGGACCATGGAATTCTTTTCCTAGAGTATAACGTAGTTTCCCTGTGAATTTAAAGGCAATCGGAGAGATTCGATGATTTTCGCCTCAAAAATGGCAAGGCTTATAGCCTTTGCATTTTAGAGATTTTGGGAGAAATTTTTTTTTTTTCCGGAAAATTACAGGATTGTGCAGGGTGACTCTTATCTACCCCTAGATCAAGCTCCGAGGGAAGGATCACCCGCGGACACTGTTTCTCGAGCAGAAATGCATTTTTTTCTGAAATTATTTTAGGTGTAATTTCCCTTATTTTTCTCAAAGTAAGACCGTAAGGCCGCTTCTGACCTACGGTATTCTTTTCTAAGAGTGTAACGAAGGTTCCCTGTGAATTTGAAGGCAATCGGAGAGATTCGATGATTTTCGCCTCAAAACTGGCAAGGCTATAGCCTTTGGACTTTTGAGATTTTGGGTGAAAATTTTTTTTTCCCGGAAAATTATAGGGCCGTGTAGGGTGACTTTTTATTACCCCTAGACCAACTTTAGACTAGGAAAACAATTTAAGAAGTGGTTTTAAAATTTTTGGTCATGTTGTGTTATTTTTAGCAAAGTAGCCTCTTGCAGCCTTATATCTGAGGAAGAAATAAAATATATCTAGCCATGTTATACTTTTTTCAGTATTTTATTTTATCTGAAATTAGTGACAATCCTTTGAAAACTGTTTGTTGTCTTGAATCTTGTAATTATTAGAGTTTTCCTTCTTCCTCTGCAGGGCTGGTGAAGGCGCCTCGGTGCGGGGGTCTTCTCACTGGGCATCTTGGGATCCACTGGCTGTCGCTCTTCAACACAAGGACCTTCAGCAAAATCACAAGTTTTTAAATTGAGGTGAGCAATCACTGAGTTGGTAGTACCGTTATTACTGCTGATCCAACTTTTTTTTTGCCTTGTGTTAAGTAACTTTGAGCAGCATTTTCTCTGCTATTTGTCGGCCACCTTTGTTGGCACTTAAAACTTGTGAATAAATTAAATCTCTTGTAGCGTTCCCGTGGGCTGGGTGTGGGTGAAATAATCCTGCAGTGTGGGTGTTTTTTCCGCACTGTAGGTGGCTTGGCGGCGCCGTGTCGCTCCCCCTGTTGCTGTGGGTTAAAGCACAAACTCTTGCCTGTAGAGGATAACTAAAGGCACAGAAGGCTCTCGCGCAGAGGATAAACAGGCACGCCCGGCAGAGGTCTGCAAACTCGCTTTCCTGGGCCGATGGGCACGGGCCGAGGGTCAGGTGAGGGGGGAGGGGGGGGGAGTGGGGTTCTTCGGGAGCGAAGAACCTTCCCCCCCCCCTCCCCTCACCCCTCACCTGCGCCTCGGCCTGTGTCTGTCGACCTAGGGAGGTGATTTTGTAGAGCTTTGTCTCCCTTCCCCCATCTATATAGTTGGACTTCAGTGGTCATCACTGTAGCACCAACTCACTCTTTTTTTCAATTCTATGTTCTAGGTGCCTTCAACGTCTAGGATGTGAGCGGTGTCACCTTGGACAGGAAAGAAGGGGCGAAGGAGATGTAGGTGAGCAGAAACTTACTCACAGTACAATTGTTGTTACTTAGATTTTTATTGTGCTTTATTCTTCGTTTTACAGATTTTACGTTTCACAGTCCTGGAAGTTGGGCCACGCTGGAGTCAGACCATCCGCTGCTCCACAAGAGGATCCAGAATGCATCTTGGGAAACCTGTGTAAGAATTAATTAACTAGTAATTTTTAAAATTATTTGTCTTAACACTTCACATTACTTAAATGAAATACATCAATAAAGAAATGCACAAACCATTTTTTTTGTTGCGTATATTCTTCTTCGCTCCTCCATTGTTGTCCAAGGTGACACCGCTCACATCCTAGACGTTGAAGGCACCTAGAACATAGAATTGAAAAAAAGAGTGAGTTGGTGCTACAGTGATGACCACTGAAGTCCAACTATATAGATGGGGGAAGGGAGACAAAGCTCTACAAAATCACCTCCCTAGGTCGACAGACACAGGCCGAGGCGCAGGTGAGGGGTGAGGGGAGGGGGGGGGGAAGGTTCTTCGCTCCCGAAGAACCCCACTCCCCCCCCCTCCCCCCTCACCTGACCCTCGGCCCGTGCCCATCGGCCCAGGAAAGCGAGTTTGCAGACCTCTGCCGGGCGTGCCTGTTTATCCTCTGCGCGAGAGCCTTCTGTGCCTTTAGTTATCCTCTACAGGCAAGAGTTTGTGCTTTAACCCACAGCAACAGGGGGAGCGACACGGCGCCGCCAAGCCACCTACAGTGCGGAAAAAACACCCACACTGCAGGATTATTTCACCCACACCCAGCCCACGGGAACGCTACAAGAGATTTAATTTATTCACAAGTTTTAAGTGCCAACAAAGGTGGCCGACAAATAGCAGAGAAAATGCTGCTCAAAGTTACTTAACACAAGGCAAAAAAAAAGTTGGATCAGCAGTAATAACGGTACTACCAACTCAGTGATTGCTCACCTCAATTTAAAAACTTGTGATTTTGCTGAAGGTCCTTGTGTTGAAGAGCGACAGCCAGTGGATCCCAAGATGCCCAGTGAGAAGACCCCCGCACCGAGGCGCCTTCACCAGCCCTGCAGAGGAAGAAGGAAAACTCTAATAATTACAAGATTCAAGACAACAAACAGTTTTCAAAGGATTGTCACTAATTTCAGATAAAATAAAATACTGAAAAAAGTATAACATGGCTAGATATATTTTATTTCTTCCTCAGATATAAGGCTGCAAGAGGCTACTTTGCTAAAAATAACACAACATGACCAAAAATTTTAAAACCACTTCTTAAATTGTTTTCCTAGTCTAAAGTTGGTCTAGGGGTAATAAAAAGTCACCCTACACGGCCCTATAATTTTCCGGGAAAAAAAAATTTTCACCCAAAATCTCAAAAGTCCAAAGGCTATAGCCTTGCCAGTTTTGAGGCGAAAATCATCGAATCTCTCCGATTGCCTTCAAATTCACAGGGAACCTTCGTTACACTCTTAGAAAAGAATACCGTAGGTCAGAAGCGGCCTTACGGTCTTACTTTGAGAAAAATAAGGGAAATTACACCTAAAATAATTTCAGAAAAAAATGCATTTCTGCTCGAGAAACAGTGTCCGCGGGTGATCCTTCCCTCGGAGCTTGATCTAGGGGTAGATAAGAGTCACCCTGCACAATCCTGTAATTTTCCGGAAAAAAAAAAAATTTCTCCCAAAATCTCTAAAATGCAAAGGCTATAAGCCTTGCCATTTTTGAGGCGAAAATCATCGAATCTCTCCGATTGCCTTTAAATTCACAGGGAAACTACGTTATACTCTAGGAAAAGAATTCCATGGTCCAAAAGCGCTGCCACAGTCATACTTTGAGAGAAATGAGGAAAAACCCCGCCCCGATAGAATACCACTTTCCAGAAGCGCATCAATTGTGTTAATATAAGAGATATGAGCAATAAACCTGCCAGAGAGCTTTCAGGAATTTCACTGATTTCACAGGAAATCAATGGCGGAAAAGAGTTTAACTTGTGCACAGATTTTTGCTTTGTTCTCATGGAACATAGCCGGAAAGGACTAGTTGGGTTAGAGAAAAATACACCCTATGCGCAAAGATTTTACCACTTAATGAGTTTTTGTTCTTGACAACTTTTTCTTCCACAAATATGGGAAGGTTGCAACACTTTTTCACAAAAATTTGTGTGGCGTAGAGCACAGGCTCATTTCACAGTGACTAAAACAAGTAATGCATACCTTCAGAATACTGAGATCCAAACAACTTAAGAGGTATTTACTTTTAATTATTGCTATCACGATATTGAATCACATATTTTCAAAACCTTCACACCTATCTATGCGCATGACTTATCAGGTTGAGGGGATTGCTATCATGCTGTTTCTTTCTATACTGAACAACAGACATCCTGATTTGTTCTACTGCTTCCGCAGCAATGAAAATACAATGCTAATTTCGAGCAACTGCCTCCACTACTGGTTGCTTCTTGTCGACAAGCTTTAACTAACATGGACCAGGTACAGTCTACTACAAGATCCATGCATACCTTATGCTCTCAACTTAACAAAAAATACCAATCCTACCACAATTCTTCCCAATTTTAATATATCAAAACTCAATGTCCCTCTACACGCACAACTCAAGTTAGCTCATTCTTAAACTCAAACAAACCTATCTTCAGCCCTATCTTCACGAGTATATTCTCCAAATACTATTTTAATTTGAAATCATTAATTACATGTTATGCAATATATTGAGCTCACTTTAACAAGTAACTCAATCACTAGTCATTTAAGTGTTAACCTCCAAGAAATCTTCATTTCATACTGACAAGTAAATGGCAACGACATAAATGTTCTTCCCACAACCTGCATAGAATGTTTAACACCCGTAATGTTCAAATAACACACAAGAACAAAGAACTGCTTCTGATTTACTAAATACATGTTGAGATTTTATCAGGTTTGCAAGAATAAGCCAGCAAAGAGAAATATAACCTCCCCTCTTTCACATCTCAAACTTACATCACTCCACTTTCGCAATCTAGTAAATGCCGGTAATTTTACGCTACCACGTCGACAATTGCCCACAGTCTTAGAAGATCTTTCAATTGAAAAATACGAAAAGACTGAATAAATTTCATATTTTCACCTACCGCACAGCACATGACGCAACGCCAGCGCACACACCACGCCCCCGAGCCGAGCCGAGCCGAGCCCAGCCCAAAGCCCAGCCGAGCCCAGCCGAGCCGAGCCGAGCGGTCGCGGTCCAAGCGGGCCGAGTGCTAAGCCGTTGCACTGCGGTGGAGCGATAGCGCCGTGACGGCAGGCAACCCACTCACCTCCTGAGTCGTTTCGGAGGCTCTGCACTTCAGGGGCGTGTAAAGTTGAGCACGCTCTCGTTAACGTGAGTGAGAGTGGTGGTGTCCCTCCACCGTGCCCACGGGTCTCCACGGCGAGAGGCCCGGAGTGCCGCCACTGTATCTCCCTCCATCGTGGGTGGTGAGTAGGAGTGAGCGTCCCTCCCCGCATATTCGCAGCCGCGACATTGTTAGTAGTTGAAGGTTTCTTTTATTCATTTTTAAAGAAAATTTCAGACTTGAGTAGAAAGTTTACAAAAACCATACGAAGTAAATAGCAGGGCAGGGAATAGAAAAGTAAACATATTTAAACTCACCAACATACCTTCTTCCTCGTCGCTCGAACCATTGGACTCGTGCATTAGTGCCTTAATTTTCCTTAAAAACCCTCAAAAGGGGAAATGGAAAGGGGTAAAAATTTTTTTTAAAAAAAAATATTGCGGCCGCTAATGAGCACGGAGGGAGGCTCACTCCTACTCACCGCCACTCTCACTCTCGTGAACAAGTTAATTGGTTCGAAAGAAGTGATACGTTTATAATGAAATACCTCGTGATTTCCTGTTTCCAAAAATATATGCTTTCACCTATTTCGGTGTCAAATAAGCAAAGTTCCGCACCCGACCGCAAGTCCAGCGCGGAACTCCGCATCTTGCGCGCTTAACTGTAAAACTTCCAAGACCGGTATCGTGATTCCGGCGACTGATGTATGTTTCACAGTGCGTAAAAAATATTCCGTGTGAATTTGGGCGTGATCTTAGACTTTCGATTTTTTGTCAAATTTCCAAAGGCTATAGTCTTTGCATTTTTAGGGATTTTGGTCCAAAAAAAGTTTTCCTCCAAATTGTCGGGGCCTGTGCAGAGGGGCTCCACTGCACCCAGAGACCAAGCCCGGAGGGTGAAATCATCCGAAAACCGGCGAAAAAAAAATTAGGTCGACCGAGAATCGAACACGACAAAAGCGTCCCGACAGCCTAGATGGTTTGGGGCGGGGGGCAGGGACGGTAACCACTATGCTGTCGGTTCGCACACCTGTCGGCGATGCGAATTGGAATCCCTATCCACCGGCCTGGACAGGCCCGGCGCGGCGGAGAATATTTTCGATCCTATTGAACAATATTTACTTTCCATCGCGTAAAAAGCGAATATTTTCGAAACCAAGACCGGTATCGTGCTTTTGGTGATCGACGTATGTTTCACAGTGCGTAAAGAATATTCCGTGTGAATTTGGGCGTGATCTGAGACTTTCGATTTTTTGTCAAATTTCCAAAGGCTATTGTCTTTGCATTTTTAGGGATTTTGGCCCCAAAATTTTTTTCCTCCAAACTGACGGGGCCTGTGCAGGGGAGCTCGAGTGCACCTTGAGACCAGCCCCCGAGGGTGAAATCATCCGAAAACCGGCGAAAAAAAATAACCACCGGAAAGTAAACATTGGGCATTATTCATCAGTGAGCACCAATGTAGACTAGTAAGTGGAGTGCTCCCAGGAAAAGAGGGGACTCTCTTTATCATCTCCCAGACTCCTTGGCCAAACCCAAAAGGTTCATATCAACATCATTTCCTTTTTTGCTCTTGCAGATTTTTTTTTCTGCAGGTCTCAAATGGACAGCAGCAAGGTTGCTGCTCATAAAACTGTAAAAAATGATTCCTCATGTTTGATAATTTTTATTTTAGATATTTAAATGTGTACAAAGTCATTTTACATGAATGTTAATTGCTGGCACATCTGTAGGTCTTTAAAGCAAAAGGAGAACAAATCTTGGTGACTCTCTATACAAAAGTTGTAACATTATGCCATCATATTTCAAAGTTTAAAATTCTCAAGTAGGTGTGTTGGCTTAAATGTACCTAGGGAACATTTCTTGAGAGAGGATTTAAACCGTTTAAAGGGATTGACAGAAACACTGACTCACTGATTAGCGCAAGTTATCAGAAGTCAGTGTTTTTGTAAACCTTATAATTTGTTTGACGTTTATTTCTCTCTTAAATCTGCACTTTCCGTAAATACAAACAGAACCTCAAACTCTCTCTGCAAATTTTTATGTTTTCTTGCAATTTTCCTCATATATCATTTATCAATAAAGTTTCCTCGTATTAGTTGTACAGTCCACATCTTGGTAGCACCAAATCATTAGTCATACAACTTCTGAGCTCTGTCCTTCCATGCCTGTTTAAAATTTAAGAATTTGATAGAAGCACAATAGCATTAGGGGAAAAACATTTCCATGTCTTAAGGGAGGGAAAAGGAAGTTGGATACATGTATACCTCTAATACATGGAAAGAAAATCACTTTCCAAATGTAACACTAAGTATCCTTTCAAAAATGTACAAATTCGTTTTAAGTACTTACTTTCAAAACTTACAAACTATCAGAAAACTGTCCTGCTCCTGCTTATCTGAACGGTCACTTGTGCTTGATGAAAGTTACATGAAAATCTATATCAAAACAATTTAACAGATTAAGTGATCACCCCTACAGGAAGATGACAATGAATGAATTAGCTTTGGGTTCAGAAGAGTCCGTGAGTTTCATGAAATTTTGATTTTATTATTGGAAGTAATGATCTGTGCAGTCAATTCAGTCCTTGACTTACAATGAAGCATAAACCTTAATCAACTAGTTGATGGAAAGTTTTGTTACATAGGTTAAGTGGCACTAGGTAAAATGCACCTGAGAGACAATAAACTTAAAAAAACAGCAACAGCAGCAAAGCGTATACTCTGAATCACTTCTTCCTTCACATTTCTCTTGATAGCCGTTTCCTGTGCTCAATCAAAATTAATGGCAGTTCAGCAAGTTGCCTTAACTATATGCGCTATTGTACAACAAAGCACACAAAACATGTGCCTATCACATAAATTTTTAAAAATTTCTATGAAATTGGTAAATATGAATGAACTATTGACTTGTCTACATCTAGTTTTCATGGAGATGGCAGTGATAAATAATTTAAAGCAAAGACTTAACTATAAATTCCATAAAGAGTTGATGTTTTTAAACATGGCAGTTGATTCCAAACAAAACTGGTTGGTTGGTCAGGGTAAGAAAGTCTATAACACAGGTACAAAACTTCAAAGAAGTTCAAAGTCCAAAATTAATTAAAGAATTATAAACAAAAAAGCCTTAAAACACAAAACTCTCAACAATAAAAATTTAAGAAATTTGCATGTGCAGCATAGATTTTGTTGAATCAAATTCATGTGCCAATTCATCATCAAATTTGAAGAACTTATAGAGAAATGATAACAACGTTTTAAGAGGGTACTACTTCAATTTGAAAACCAAGCACAAGGGTTTCATATACATCCAAAATTAAAAATGTTGCTGCCTTGAGCAGCTTTTGGGTGAAAATTGATTTATAGTTCTAGGTAGTGAAACCCCTTTCTTCATTATCACTTACTAGTGCAATTCACATCACTTTCTGGTGGTGACAAGACAGGTATTGTTTCCACCCTAAAGAAAACAGGCTGAAGCAGTTGAGATTCTTGATAAAATAAATGGCTCAGGCAATCTCCTAATGGGACAATGTCTAAAAGCCAAATGCCTTAGAGGCTGAGGATGTTTGAATTACATCTGAAAATGTCCTAACTCCTTCATGGTCCCTTCAACTTGCATGTTGGTAATATATACAGAGGTTGAAGCACTGCTACACCTGCATAAAGAAATTTCAAAAATAAAACAAACAAAGCATAGTGCTTTACAAATTAATGATACAAAATTATGAAGAACACACTGTGGCGGTGAAGAGTCACACAATACACAAATCCTCTCTTTCTCATAAAAACATAAAAACAAATAAAAGAAAAGTACTGAAAATTATATCAGAAGGAAATGCAATTCATCACATGAGAGCAGATGGTGCACCATGGTGACCGAACTGACTGATACTTAGCATAATTTCAATGACTATTTTGTAAAACTACTTAGCAAAGGTGGACACTGAGATGATCTCACCATGCTTCTACGGTTCTGTGAGCTTTCAAAATGGAGATGAGTCCTATTGTAAATAGGAGCAAACATTATGTACAAAATAAATAATATATATAATTAACATTGGGAAAATTTCAAATTATCAGCAGTAAACAGACTAAAATCGATTTTTTATAAATATAAATATGTTGCTATTATAGTTACAGTATGACACAAATGAAAATATTCATAGATACAAATTTACAATGTCACAACTTCAGGCTGAGTATTGCATATAAGGTACATACATGATACTTCTTGAAAAAGTCCTTAAACACCATAAACAAATGAAAGTTTAAGGAAAAAAATAATTATTACAGAACAGAAAAAAAAAGTCTTTGGTAAGAATGCTACTTCTTACAAAAAGTATCAAGCTTCTAGCATATAAGAATGATTCTGATCCGTGGTAATTTTAAAAAATGTAACATCTGTCTCACTGGAAAGGGTGAATAAATTGCCCACTGTAAGCAATGAACATTTACTAGGCTACCACCTATAGGTCTATCATATGGGCGGTTTTCAGTTAAAAAAGGCAGTGAGTGCAAAACCAGATCTCCAAAACAATGACAAATTGAAAAGAAAAAAGTACCAAATAAATATTTATTCAATTGGCAAAATAAATTCAAAACTTAAAATTTAAGACTGATTACATATGAACAAATATGGCCCCGTGGATTATACAGGAATTGTATTGAGTAAAACATCATGAATTCTGTCAGAAAATCTTTCATTGTTGTCTTAATGGCATGTTTCAGTTCTGTTTTGAGTACTGATGCATAGAGGACTGTCAGTCAATAAAGCTTAAAGACATTAAAATAAAGAAACTGAATCAGCATCTTAAAACATAAGGAGATTTCTGGATCACCCACCCACAATTCTTAATTTTACACCATAATGCAAACCGCTAATGTTGGTACAGTAGGTATCCATGTGGTTGATATTTATTCTTGCTCCTAAGAGGGGCAGTATTCTAGGCATACTTAAAAGAAATAGATTTTTACTGCCAACATTCACACTATGACAGATAATGAAGATATATTGGTTTTGAACCATGTGTGGCGCATTGCACATCTACTACTTCTTTCATCTTAAGACACACAGTTGGAAAATAAATTGGGCTTAAACAAAAGTTATAGCTAGAGGCATTTCAATATCAAAGAAGTTAAATAGTATAAAGAATGAAAAAGAAATGGTTTACATTACGAATATTAATTAATACGGAGATGTGTAAAAATGTTTGTTCTGAGAAAAATTCACAATTTGACAGTTGGCAGTAAAAAAGATTCTGATTGCCTTACATTCCATCATCTAGTCTAGCCAATAAATTTTCCTAGAGTAAGAGCAGACCACAATGAAATGAGACAGAGAATGAAACATAGTAACTTCCTTCACTTAGAGGAATCTACATAACTGTTTGAGCTGCTAGTTTGACAAGGGCTACACACAGCATGAACATCAATTTAAAATGCATCCTTGTTCTATCACAGGGTGAAATCATAAACATGTAAATACAGTATAAAGGGAACAGGTTTGGCTCACATGCTGACATGTCTCCCTTTATAAAAGTGACTAGCATGCAAATCATGTTCTCAATTACGACTGTGACGCACCACAATGTTTACCAACATTGAAACTCTGGGGTGATGACATAATGTTCATCACCCTCTGACATCAACTCCTCAGTTATTTTGTACTTTGAATCTAAGATTTAGTAGGTTTCACCAGATATTTGGCAAACTTTTACTCCAAACGGGCTTTGTAGCTAGTCTTCCAGATTTCAGCCAGAGTTACAGCTGAATGAAAACGATGGAACACACAGAGAGGAAGAGTGATGCGTTTCACTAAAGCCCAAGTGAAGAATCCATAAAAGTCCAGCTACAAAATAAGAAAATATGTTGAAAAGTACAGCTCATTCAATAAGTAAGGAGAGAGGGAATTAAAATACATTACCTGGACAGGGTTAGCAGCAACTTTCAGCATTTCAAAGGTGTACATCACCCACATAGCAACGTTACAAATCAGGAGGAATGTGACAATTTGCCTCCCTGGTTTGGTACGATCATGCTCCGGCAGATGAACACGACGCCGAGAAACGTCCGCAATAAACAACAATTGCAAAACCACCTAACAAACAAAAATTTAAAAAAAATATATATATATATATATATTTAAAATAATACATTTATAACTTGATAGAAAGACAGCATAGAGATAACAAACCTGCAAAACTGAGAGTGCACTAGTCACTGTCACAAGCATGTTGGGTTCTTTTGTTGTCGCCAGCAAAGAACCAGCGATAACACTGAAGACAGCGTACACAAAAAGACCAAAAGCCGAGACACGCAGAAGGATGTCATTTAAGTCACTCTGCTCATCACGCTTGAACTTTAGACTTTGCACCCTGTTGGCAAATAAAACAACAAAATAAATAAATAAAGTACTGTAATTAGTTTTATTTAAAAAACAAAAATTATTTTGTTTGTTTGTGTTTGTTTGTTGATTAGTTTCTTTGTTTCTTCTTTCCTCTGTGCCCTCCCAACCAGCCCCTCCTCCTCTATCAAAAAAAGTTACCCTTCAAGGCATGCAGATAGACAAAATTAACTAGCATGCAGAAGTATAAATAAATAGGTGAAATCATGCTGTCACCTTACGTGCTAAAACCTACAGATTAAAATACGAAATCAAGAGAGTTAATGACCTATCATGTTTCATTTTTCCATAAGTAATTCAGAAAATATCAAAAAAAAAGGTGGCCAAAACGGACAATCAAGAAAAGTTAATCTTATTGGTGCATAGTGCCATAAATTTTAATAATAGGAATAAGAGTGTCTTGTATTTAACTTGTTCTTTGCTTGCACATTAGTTAATTAATTAATTCCTAACTTTAATTAGCACTATTGAAGCAATCATGCTGTATGTACTGACGTAAATCACACAGGAAGAGGCACAGATAATATGAAGTTGCGCTTCAGAACAAACTTAATAGCTCACATACATGTCAAAATGAATCTGATCATGGCGCACATGCTGCGCAAGATGTTCTAGTTCATTGTCTGTATCATTAAGATCCTCATCTCGTTCTTCCATTTCAAACTGCTCATGATCCTGTTCCTGCTGTTCACATGAGAGATATCCAAAACTGTCAACACAACAGTTATTGCTGAAAAAAAGAAAACAAGAACCAATTCTATAAACTACAATTATGCTAGAAGCACAAAAAAAGACTACAGTTATTAAAAACAATAGTATAGTAAAGATAAACTGAGCCTTCTCAGAGGATGAGCCTTTCTGGTAATACTAGAGACATAAATTAAATTAAAATGTTATCCTCTACAAAGTACCTTGCACCTCATAATGATAACTAAGCATTCATAATCTAACAGAGAAGGAAAAAAGACTAAAGCTTTCCACTACTTATTTTTGTTTACGAGAACACTTACTATCCTAGTATCAAAAATCATGCACGTCATAAAAATAGCATGGTTTGCTAGCTGGAAGTAAAAAAAAAAAAAAAAAAAAAAAATAAAAAAAAAAATTTAAATATATTAAAAAAAAAAAAAAAAATTGTTGTTTTTTATTATCATTTAAGTTTAGTCTCATAATCCTGTCAAGCTAATGTTCCCAGATTTTGCTTATAAAAAGTGTTGAATAAGGAAGACCTTTACCATGCACTGCTTTAAAGCTCACATCGGGGTTAAAACTGTGCACTAAGAGACTGAAAATGGCATCACATAACATAACAGGAGCCTAAGTAAACGGGCTTTTATGCATGGACTTCATACTTCTACTGAAGTTTACCTGCAGAATCCTATAACGATGGCAAAAATGCTTAGTGCCATGACAAGGGAATGTGAGCAATCAGCAAGATAAATTGCAAGAATTCCCAGTTGCGGGTGGCGAATCAAAACAAAGAACAGAATGAGGCAGATCAGAGAGCCAACAAGGAGAAGAAGGCCAAAGAACAAGCCTTTGCTTGCTCCAACGCAGTCCACACGCCCATGTTGTGCTCGAGCGATTGCAACAGCCCTTTGTGAAAGCATTGCCTCTAGTCGCTGTTCCAGGTCCTCCTCTGTCACATATCTATTACAAAAATAACAACAACATAGGAGATCATGTAAATGTTCATTTTTGGTATGAAATTGTGACCGGGAATATAACGTACCTTGGATTGTATCCAATATGCCGCCACATAATATAAACAACAGCTGCTCCAATAAGACAGTACTCAATGACAAATGGATAGAGGTAAGGAGCAGCATCAAGTACTATGCTACCCATGATATTGATACGTCCACATCCCTCAGAATCAAGCATGCGTTGTCCAGTAATGTTTAATTGGATGGCCTTTAGTGCTTCTGCTACAGGCAATGCCCCCACTATTTCCTCTCCTCCTGTCATTTTGATTCCAGCCTCATGGTCAAAAGGCATACCAGGAGCACCTGCAATAAAAATGAGCTTTTAAGATGTTGTATTCTGGATTAAGATAACTTGTACAGCTCAAGAAAATAAACATAAAAACTGTAGAATTGAGGTAATGATGAGAGAAAGGTAAACAAAAAAGCTACTTTACTGTAGGGAAATTTTTGAGCTGATAACAACTTACAAGCATATCAAAACACTAGTCTACATAAAGGCAAATTTGCCAGTAATAGAAAAAAAAAACAACAGAAAAAAATTGACAAGACATTGATGAGAAAGAAATAATCAAAAGTAAAGAAAAAAACAGGGAAAAGAAAAATTGGAAAAAATTTAAATATAAGTAAGGTGGTCTTTTCAATAAAACTACAGGCAGCAACTGAGTGGCATACCTGGCACAATCGTGGAAAAAGTTTGTCGCAGCAGAGATTGAGGGGTGGTGGAGGTTGTGGTGGAGGCCAAGGTGGACGCAGCAGTGCTTGCCAGCGTTGTCAAGAATGGGGTTGTTGTGGTAGGAGGAGGAAGAGTGGTTGTGGTGGTGGTGGTAGTCGTAGTGGTGGAGGTGGACAGAGTAGTGGGCAAGGTACGCAGGGTAGTAGCAGCGGTGGATGCAAGAGTACGCGCGGTGGTCTGCGCTGCCTTCACTGCATACGAGCCAGCTGTCGCTACTGTGCTCGCAATCATGTTTGCACTTCGCAAAGAGTTGGACTGGAAAGTCTCTGCAAGCATCAAAGCCAAACAACTGTGCTGTTTGCTCCAAACCACACACACACACAGATACACACACGCGCGCGCTTCAGATGGTGCTGCACACAAGTTTCTTTTGGTGAAAAGAAAATTTACAACATCATTTTGAGTTGGTTTGAAAGTAACAAGGGATTTTTGTGCCCAAAAACAATGTGATGGGTTCCGGGAGAGCAAACTGACTTAGGTGTGTTAGACAGAAAGCAGAAGGGAAGCATTGATAGCATTTTTCAATTCATTTATGGTCAAAAAACACATATCAAAGATGTGTGACTTGAAAAATATTTAACGGATGATGTGAAGAAACAGAAACATGCAGAAAGTCATTTAAGAAATGATCCATTATTGGCAATTCATTCTTTTGGGCGCCATCCTTTTTTTTGTGTATGATTGTTTTGTGAAAATTGTGTTAGAGGTACCATATGCACAATTTCTTTATCTAAGAAAAAATAAAGCAAAAGGGGAAAACTCACCAACAAGGTCATTTCCATCAAAACCGCTGATAATTCCACCAGCACCAGGCTGTCCGTAGTTTCCGCCAAGTTTTCCACCGTTTTTGCTTCCTACGGTTCCTGTCTGGCTAAGCCCAAGCCCTCGCAATCCAGTGCCACCATTGAAGAACAAAGGAGTGGCGTGAGTGGTCGCCAGAGCTTGCTTTTCTTGTTCACTCAAAGCCATATAACCAGAGATTTCTTTCAAACTCTCAAGCATCAGGGTTCTGATCCAAACACAGATATTCGTTGCAACTATGTGCATAAGACCAAACCGAGCAATGACTTTGAAACGGTGGATGTTCAGCTGAAATTTTGAATGATACACAATTAGTAATAACACATCAAGTAATACAACCAGTAGTAATAAGATGAGCTAATTTTTTACCCGTGAATTCATGAAGATAAAGTACATCTGCATGAATGTGAAAACCATTTGAAGGACGGGGTTTATACCACGTAGAATATTGTAGCAAGTAGAGGAAAATGGGGTCTCAAAGAAAGTTCCAAACTCTAATCCAGTATAAATCATGGTGCCCAATCCAAATGCTGTAAAAGAATTATCTTCATTACTGAAGTAGAGGAAGATTAAGGGGCATAAAATAGATGGAGCGGACAACGCAATTTACCAATAGCTCCAACACGGAGGAAAAAGCTTCCATGGCTTGAGTTATTTTGTGATGTTTTGCGTTTCCTTCCCAAAGGTCGATCCAAACCAGCTTCCAATTCAACAGCGTCCTGATAAAAAAAAGACATTGAGAGGAGAGTAAGAGGACCAGTCTATGCAAAGTGTTGTTTAAAGAAATTTTTATGACAAAATATTGTGCATGATTTGATGGTTTGTTTCTGAATCCAAATTGATTGCTATAAGTGACCAATGACTGGTTTATCACAACCAGCAAGTATCCTCCATGAAACAAGACATCATTTGTTTAGGATAGTAAAAGTAACATAATAATATGACATGCAAACTAACACAACATGCAAAGCCTTTAGACATGCAAAAATAATTTTCTAATCCTATTTGAAGTAGAAGATATGATACACAATGTCTTAAAAGGTGATACCTGCAGAAGAAGAAGCAAGAAGTCTGCTTATTTACGAAATTTAAAGGAAAAAGCAGATTCTGTTTCATCTTCAAGGTAAGTTAGCTTGCCTCCATAGTTAAATTAGAGGTGCAAGCAATGGCACAGGTTTACTATGTTATAGTATGTATCCTATTGGGGTGGGAGAAGGGGGAGGAAAGAAACCAGAAAAGGTTTTACTTTATAAGCAGCTGAAGAGTAATGCAAGTTTAAAAGACCAGTCCATAAAGTAAAACTGAGTGCAAATCAACTGATAGATGGTAAGTGACCAAATGAGGTTCAGATATGAAAGTTTCAGGACACCTCAGCAAGACTTTCATTGCCACAAAAAAAAAAAAAAAGAGTCAGCCCTTAAACCACATAAATTGTAAATACCCAAAGTGTTTTCTCAGTCAGTTAAGAAAAACATCAAAGTTCACAATTCTTATTCTTCATCTTCTTTTTTTATAAATGATTATTATTTTTATTTTAAAACATCAATTTATTTAGGGATCAATACAGAAATTTCAAGGAAACAACTACATCTCACATTCAATTTTTGACTGAAAAACCAGTCTGGGTACTTCCCAATCAAGTGAAAATGCACACAAAGGTTCGGCCCGGCAATGGACTTACACAATGAGGGGCAGGGTGGCCCACAAGCAACGGCTCCTGTTGCTGCTGTTGCTGCTGCTGTTGTTTCAATTTCACGACATCTCTCATCTTACGAGGATAGCCTTCCTGCCTCTGTGCGAAATTCGCCAGCCGAACCAACCCAAACCAAAACCCAAACCACAAATAGGACTTAAACCAAAGAAATAAAATAAACAGTGCTGTGGCATGAAAAGATAAGAATATGATGTAATGATGGGGAATTCAGGTATGATTTTAATACCACTCGCAATGGATAAGAAACAAATGAATTTTTCTCAAATATCATTAGTAATAAAAACAGGAGCAGGTAAGGCAGAAATTAAGAAAATCAATCAAAAACTGAAAAATTTGATAAATGCAAAAACAGTTGTTGTTTTTTCTTTCTTTTTTGTTTGTTTCTTTTTAATATATATGAATAGCTAGACAATTACAAACCGGTGTATATGCCCCCCATGTATCTGAAGCACTGTAGGTCTAAGAGGCAAAGCTACCTAATGTGAAAAAATGATTATTCTCAATTTAGAAGAATATTGAGAGTGGCTAGAGAGTGCTCTTTGCAGTTTTGAAAAGCTGGCAAAACTTTTCTTCACTTGAAGCAACAACAAGCACTAAACAATAATTTAAAAACAAAACAAAAGGTGCTGAAATGCTTTCTTAAGTTTATCTAGTAGCAAAAACAAAATTGGCATTTAAAAGAAAATTACAAAGTGTGTCATCAAAAAATTAAATAAAGAGAAATGTAATAAAGTACCAAAAAATGTGTAATTTTCTCAGAGCCACTACTAAATGTCGAAAAAAATTAAATTGATAACAGTAAAATAACTTGTCTAAATGTAAAAGTGCATAGCTCGAGTGGCACCAAAACAATGATTGAACAAATAGATGGAAATATTTCAAGGCCGTTCGAAGCCTTTGGCGCTCGATGGCAGTGCGCGGTGCGCAGCGAGACGGGCACGGGCAGCCAACTCACCGGGTAGAGGCCGGCCTGCTTGGACGCGTCTGGCTGCGGCGGCGCCGGTGGCGCGCCGGCCTCGGCATCCTTCTTGCCCTTGCCACCCTTGGGGTCCTCCTTGCCGTCCTTCTTCTTGTTGGCCTCGTTGTCCTTCTTCTCCTTCTTGGCCTTCTCCTTGTCGGCCTTCTCCTTGTCCTTGGCCGCCTTCTGCCGCTCCTTGTCGCGCTTCTTGTTGGCGGCGGCCTCGCGCTTGGCGCGCTCCCGCTCGGCGGCGGCAGGCCCGCCCGCGCAGCAGGCGGACTCTTGGAGCAGGAAGCAGAAGACGTACAGCAGGAACAGGATGCTGGCGCCGTACAGGTACGTGAAGAAGCCCTACCACCAAAAAAAATGTACTTGTCAACATACATGTTTTGGAGAAATTTGTCTTCATATTTTTATTTTTATTTGTGAGTGAAGTTTTATAGTAGCGGGCACATGAATTTTTCATTAAGGTTTTGCACTACGTACGGACCAGATTTTATTTTTCCTGTAAAATCCCTTCAGATTTTGTTCAGGGGTGTACCTAGCGAAGGCACGTACGCTTACCTCGTAGTAGAACAAAGGCAGCGAGTGCGTGATGATCTCAGAGACGAGGAACGAGATGCAGACGACCACCAGCAGCTTAGCGTAGATGAAGCTGAGGATGATAAACAGGGAAGTCCTGGAACATATAAAAGAGACACGATCGGCTTAGAATAAATGGAACTCATTCGTCTCGCCGTCCACCGTACCATATCGACCACCGTTGATACCGACAGGTCGTTATCATCACAAATCTTTGCGGTAAATATTTAATTTGGTTTCGCATCCCTCCCAAGAAAAAGAAAGCCTCGGCGGCATTCCTCCAGCCTCAGGCGATCCGGGCCAGGGAGCTGGAGCCGGCCGTTGATGAGGGAAGACAAGTGACACGAGGGACGAGGAGTAGGGGTGCCTCACTGCCTCCAATCAGAGTACAGTAGTACACCCTGCTGTGTTCCAATCATTTTCTAATCACATTATCTTACAAAAAAAAAACTTTTTGCGCCAAATAATCGCTAAAATAACCACAATTTTACTTCCAAACAAATGTGGGATGACGAGACGAGAGGCCGAGAGGGCGATAAAAGTTTCTCAGCGACCGAGTATCACCCGGCCCGCCTCCCGCCTCCACCAAAGAGACCTGCAAGATTAATCTGGGGCTGTCCTTCCCTTTCCCGGAGCAGCGCGCTGCGCGGCGCGGCGCGGCGGGCTGCAGGGCAACAGGTATGACGGCGCGGAGGGCGCGGAGCGGGAGTGGGGCGGGGCGGGGCGGGGCGGGGCGGGGCGGGGCGGGGCGGGGCGGGGCGGGGCGGGGCGGGGCGGGGCGGGGCGGGGCGGCGCTGGGCTCTCAGCCGGAATACATAAGTGGCCCGGGGGCAACGGCGTCCATGAGGTAACATACGATGGGAAAAAAAAGAAAACGATTTCAGGAAACAGATTTGCTAACCCGAAAGGGCCAATGGAGATTTTCTTCAATCCAGTGTTTTGAAAATCTTACGGATCGCCTGGGCACACAAGGGCCAAGGCAGGGCAGGGCAGGGCAGGGCAAGGCACGAAAAAGATCCACCAGCAACTTTCGCCGTCGCACCGCGTTTACTTAATTCATTAGTACCTCCCCTCATTCGTTCGGCCGCCCCTTTGCCCAGGACAAAATTCCCTCGTCAGTCGCCATCTATTCAATAATGGAAAGCGATTAAAACTGGATTAAACGGACTCGGAGCGGTGGAGTCGGTGGAGAGGGGGAGGGGGAAAGGGGGGGGGGGGGGGGTCAGAAGGACCTCCCTCGAAATGACTCGGTGAAAATAGCTAGTCGGAGTGGGGCTGGGTGGGGCGGGATGGGGAGGAGAGCTGGGCGGGGAGGGCACCAGGAGCACCCCGCCCGTCCCCCGTCTCGGTCTCAGCCCTCCTCTCCCCACTTTAATCCGCTCCGTCGCCTTTCCTAATAGACAAATTGCCACCAGTACAGCGGCCCTGCTCCACCCGGCCGCGACAATGCTCCCGTATGTGCCCCTCCCACAGGACGGTGGGTGACTCCATGAGGGCCCTTTAAGAGCCCACGGTGGCTTCGTCGCCTAGCTACCTCCAGCACGGCCAAGCACAGCAAGGACGGATCCGGGACGTGCACCCATACATCCAATACGACTAACTTGAAAAGCGTTTGGAGCACGGTGGTTTGGAGGTAAAACGATACATAGTTTTTATAAGGTCTCAGAAAACTCAAACACTTAGCACCTCTAAAGACCGACAAAATTTGGAGGAAGTGTAAAAAGTGTTTCACGGTAGAAACGATGAAACGATGTCTGATTTTTTGAGGAAAAATGGAAAATTTTGAGGGACATCCTAATTTTGAGGAGGAACTCCTCAGATTGTGAGGAAGTCCCCTCGAAAAATGAGGCGATTCGCCTTATATTTCGAGGAGACTTCCTCACAATCTGAGGAGTTTTCAGGGACTTCCTCAAAATTTTCCCTTTTCCCTTAAAAAAAAAAAAAATACATTATTTTTACCGTGTTCATCGTCTGGCCGGCCACTGGCCGTAGGCCGCGGGATGCCACAGCCCCTCGGGTAGGCAGACCCGCAACACTGTTTCGTGTTCTTTGAAACGCCCGCGGTACAGTGGGCACGCACGCACTAAACGAGCCCCTTCCCTTTTTCTTTAGTTGACAAAACGCGTTCGGGAGCCACACCACGCAAATAAGGATATGAGTACATTAGGGGGAGGGAGGGGGTCTGACAAAAAATGGTATAAAGACTGGTATAAAGACGCCAAAATATTGGCATCCTCTGCAGAAGGCCAAATCTTGGCGTTCAAAGACACCAACATTTGGCGTTGAAAGACGCCAAGATTTGGCGTTCGATAAGAAGAACGCCAGCCAGTTTACCGTGTGGTGGGAGCTTTTCAGTGGGCATCCTGCCCCAGCCCGAACCGCAGAGAGTTGAAGGAGTCCTCACTGTTGGTTCAGAGCCGGGAGCAGAGGCCGGGGCCGGGGCCAGGGCCGGGCGGGGTAGGACAGCTGCTCGTATGCCAAATTGCTTTCCCCAGCTTATGCGCGCGCCGGAAGCGCGAGCAGTGGAAGCCGCACCCACAACGGTACACGGTAAAAAAAAGGGAAAACCAACAAAATAAAAGAAACAAATAGGCGCAAGAGGCAGTAAAATGAAAACAGGCGCGCTGGGCTGGTGTGTCTGCTAACGACAAGGACGGGCTGGGCGCTGGGCTCTGGGCGAGGCGGAGTGGGGGCCGGAACACGAACGGGGTGGGAAGAAAAGGGTGGCGTTCATAACGGGGGCAGGGCGTCCAGTGGAGAACAAAGCCAGTTACAGACGAGCAGGAAAGCTCATCACCTTTAGTCGTCATGTTTTTTTGTAATGGTGTGCTCGTCTATAAATTTACTTTAGAGCGCCATTATGTTTTGTCCTTAATTTCTAGTGCCGACAACCGAGAAAAAAGTGCACAGTGGATTACCAATGATTCTCTGAGATTGCCAAAGATTACTAATGAATCCTACTAAGTATTAACTGAAAGGCAATTTTTTGTCCCGAGGAAGGCGCATTATTGGTCACATCTTTTAACCAGTTGCCTTTCTAAATCTTACGAGTTACAGAATTTGCATCTTTCAGTAGACAAATTATATTTTTGTCCAAGAGAGAGTCGTAAATTTGTCATTTTCAACATGCTTGTTTGCATTTAGTCGAAACGTGGCACTAAAATGCATGTCTTATTCAACAAATTGTCCTTTAAAAAGTTCCTCACGAGTGTGGGGATTCGCAGTGATCACCAAATCCGCAGATGTGTGCACCTGGTGACCTCAGTTGTCCCCACCCCCACCCCCCGACTAGTGCAGTACCGGTGGGTCTTTTGTTTCGCGTGACCACGCGCACGAGGTGTAGTCGAGAATGATTGACTGGGAGTGGGAGTAAGAAGGTGCTCTGTGGTGCGGTCGCGGGGCGGGGCGGGGTGGAGTATGGTGGGTGGAGTGGGGTGGATCGCGGGCAGAGGTGGGGCGGGGTGGGGCGGGGTGAGGTGGGTTTAGCTGCTGGGGCTGGTTGGGGATGATGACCAGCGCGGCGCGCGCCATACAGCACGGGGACTCATCCGGTCTTTGTTTCTGCCGGTGGTGGGGCGGATGCGGAGACGGTCGGGGAGCAAGGGTCTACCACTTAGAAAATTCGCGTACGAGGATTATAATCAGTCACGATTATGGTGATTATCAATGATTATTTGAGTTAATCTTTAAAATATTTACTGATTATTGGCCAATAATCACGCAACTTTTAGTCAAATTTGATGATAGTATTTCTCCACATTTGTCAAAATTTGTCAATACTTGGAAATTTTACGTGATTATGATTATGTGATTATCAATAATCATCTAGAGGGTTGTACGAGGATTATGGAAGTGGTTGACCCTTGGTCGGGAGGGGCAGCCGCCGCCACCGCAGGCGACCCGGAAAAGGCGGCGCAACAGAGTGTCCTGACGAAAGAGCAAGAAAGGAGCAAGAAAGGAAAAGGGGGGGGGGGGGAGAGAGAGAGAGAGAGAGAGAGAGAGAGAGAGAGAGAGAGAGAGAGAGAGAGAGAGAGAGAGAGAGAGAGAGAGAGAGAGAAGATAAGGCGATGGATGCGCGGTGCGACACTCATGGTGTATAGTAGGAACTATACGTGACTAAACGTAAACGTTTAACAGTCTACACACATTGGGAGAGTGGATGCGGCGGTGCGGCAGGAGCTGCGCACGTGTCCGAAAGAAGAGCGATCTGCTTTTCTCTTACTCCATTTACGTGATAGTTTAGGAACCTCGCTCTGAATGAGAAAGCAGAAGCTCAAACAACACTCAAATAAAGTGAGATTGAGGATATGAATCCTCACTCAAAATGGTTGAAGTTTACCAGTCATCATTCATATAGAGTGATGCTTTAGAAGATATTTCTCTAATCGGACGATAAAACAAAACCTCGCCCTCAGGAGAGCGAGAATCGTCGCTCTGGTATTTCAGTGACGGGGCGACCAGTTAACTCGCGGTCACCCAGTCACCAGGAAGGCGCACCCCTGGGCAGGGGGAAAGAAAGGGGAACGGGGCAGGGGAAAACGACTGCGAAAGTGAGATCACTTTGTACATACAAGTAGGCAGAGAGAGTGAGAGGGGGGGTGGGGGGGTGGCTGTGTGTGTGTGTGTGTGTGTGTGTGTGGACGTCTGCTTTCCATAGACACCCCGAGAGAGCCCCTCAGCTCAGAGGAGCAGGAGCGGGGCGCCCGAGGCACGTTTTTGACGGAGAAGAGAGGTGGGCAGAGAGGTGGGGAGGGGCGCCATGTTTTCAAAGAGTCAGAAAGGGGTGGGGGTGGTGGGGGGGAGGCTCTCAGCTTGCCCCACATACATGGACTTGGGGGCGTCCGCCGGGAGGGCGGGGGGGAGGGGGGGGGTAAAGGTACTCTGCAAACATTTTCATTTCTACCCCGCAATGTATGTATAGTCCCACAAGAAAACTGTGGAGAAATAAAGCGATTTTCGCCTTGAAAAGCACAAGCAGCGGTGCTACCGTGATGGGCGAGAAGGAGGGAGGGAGGTGGCAACTCTCGTTTCACGGTACGGTGGCGCTGCGGGTGCGCCTGTGCGGTGGGCGTTAGGTACAAAACCACGACCCCTCCGCTCCGCCGGGCCCCACCGGGATAAAATGTTCTGACGGGAGAGCGAGGCGAAGGCACGGATCCTCCAGGGATAAGTAGCTGATGCAAGATAACATTATTTTCCGCGCTATGATTAATCCCTCCAGCCACCTCCTTCAAGACCCCCCCCCCCCCCTCCTGCCGGCCCCTGAGATAAAAATAAAAATACACAGCGTCGAGCTGTTGGCGTAATCCCCCCCTCCCCCTTACAAGACCCGCTGTGCTCCCCAAGGGGCAGGACAGATGTCACGCCATCACGACGGCGACAAGTTTCTCATACCACAATTTCTCAGAGCGCCGTTGTCTCGATCTTGCCGCCCCTTTTGTAACGTGCGGAAGGGCGTTATCTGCGCGGGGCCGCGCCGCGGCGTCTGCAAACAGTTTGAAAGGGGGGGGGGGGGGCGTTGGGGGAGAATTGAGGGGTGGGGGCGGGGATAGAGGGAGGGATAGAAGTGAGGGGCCTCTCGATGAAGGAGAGGCCTCGGCGCCCCTTCATTGTGCGCCCAAGCACACCGAAAAAAAAAAAAGAAAAAAAAACGAAAATAATTTTGCTAGCGCTGATTGTTTAACGATGAGGGCGAGGCCTCTCCCCGGCGCTTATCACCAGCGAAGCCACAACCCTTTGGCGTTATCGGTGGGGCGGGGTGGGGACGAACCAACATGGTGCGCTGGGCGCCCGGCCGCCCAGCCCCACTCGGTGTACTTAGGCCCCTGTGCTGCTGTGCGCACCCCTCGAGTCCAGCCGGGTGTGTGTGTGTGTGGGTGAATCGATGGATGTGCGCGTGAGCGCGACGAAATGAAAGATGTACAGGATGGCAGGATAAAAGAACCAGTTAGTGAATGAGCGGGGCGCGGACACCAAGCTACGCACGCTATACGCCCCCCGGCTCGGGCCCCCTCACCCCGCATGGTTACATTCAGTGCCCCATCAGCCATTCATCACATTCATGATGCGTTTCGAAAGCGTCATAAATACTTATGAGAATTGCGTATCCTCCTCTAACCTCATCCTTTTTTTTTTTTTTTTTTTTTTTTTTTCACGCAGTGAAGAGCATAAAATTAGCTAAAATTGCCGAATCTTTAAAAATTATCGGGACTTGATTAATTTTATACAAGATTTTTTTTTCCTTTCATGCCTGGTGTGTCGTACCGGAGGACTTCTCCATTGCGCGGTAGGGAAAAGGGATGGTTGGATGGCTGGGTGGGATTTTCCAGAGAGCAGAACTCCAATGCAATCTTTCTTCTCCAGTAACCACCCTACGCAGTGCGCGCGGCGGAACCCAATTTGCGCCCTACGGTGCGCCCGGGCCAGGCGCGGCCCGATTCGCGTGGGGAAAGGGAAAACCGCGAGTTTTCGGGCGAAATAAGCGCTCCGCCACTCGCAAAATATCACGTAACTTAATTGAAACACTGACGCACGCGAGCAGTCTCGGCAGAGGAGCATATATGAGTGAAACACTGAGGCAAGTACCCTGGGCAGAAAATGGGAGATGGAACTCTACACTACTCAAGCGGCCCGGCACCGCCGCGGGCGCGGTCCTACCTCTTGGGCGGCTGCTGCGACTGCTGCTGCAACTCCTTGGCGTAGGCGCGCACGGCCCGTTTGGCCTCCTCCACCTCCTTGTTCGCCGTGTTGCACTTCTCCACGTCCTCGTCCGCCTCCGCCACCGGCACGCTCGGGCTGTAGCTGACCTGCTTGCCCTCCTTGGGCTCCTTGGCGGGCGCGGGCGCGCCGCCGGCCTGCTCAACCTCTTTGGCGGGCTGCTTGTCCTTATCCTTGTCCTTATCCTTGTCCTTGCCCTTGCCCTTCTTTTCCTCCTTCTCTTTTTCCTTCGCCTTCTTCGCCTCCTCCTTTTCCCTCTCCTTTGCCTTCTTCGCCTCCTCCTTGGCCTTCTCCTTGGCTTTCTTCTCCTCCTCCTTCTTTCTCTTCTCCTCCTCTTTGGCCTTCTCCTGGGCAGCCTTCTCCTGAGCCTTCTTGTCGTCGTCCTTCTTGGCGGCCTTGGCGGCCGGGGGCGCCTGGCCCTGCTGCGGGGGACCCTGCGGAGGCCCCTGCGGGGGCGGTCCTCCCTGCGGCGGCCCCTGAGCGGGGGCTCCCGGGGGCGGCCCCGCCTGCTGCTGGTGGCCCCGCGACACGGGCAGGGTGGCCATGTTCTCGAACGACTCCATGTCGGGCACTTTCGGGGGCTCCGCCGGGGTCGCCATCGTCAAGCCTGGGGGCGGCGGGGGCCCTGGGGGCGCAGGCGTGACGTGTGAGTGTGAGCGAGACGGGGGGGAGGGGGGCCTCCATCGCCACCACCTCTCTCCTTCTCACTCTCACGCACCCACAAACTCACAATCTCACACACAACCTCACACTCACAATCTCACACCCCAAATCTCACTCACACACAATCTCACACTCACAATCTCACTCACACACAATCACATATCGCGAGGGGAAAATCGTGAATTGCGGCAGTTCGGTAAGGCAGGCAGGCAGCAGCGCCAGTGTGGCCCCTCACCCTCCTCCAAAGCTATAGCCACCCCCTCCTCCCCTACATCCCACCCTCACCCTCAGCCCTCCCCTCCCCTCGCCCTCTGGGGTGGGCTGCACGGCGCCCACCCCGCGGCCCGGGGGAGGCAGACAGCAGTGCGCTGCTCACATTCCGGGCCGAGCTTCTCGACGCGATCTCCTCCCCAACTTTCTTCAGGGACCGCGCGTAAATTCCACGACGGAGCAGCGCAACTTTGGAAACATTGTGGTGGTGGCGTTTCAAGTTGATTTCGCGCACAATCCAAATTTATTTTTGTCCTGCGAGTGTCTCACGCAGCGCCTCACAGCATTGCAAGACTTTGTTCACAAATAAAAGCTCTGAAAATGATAATTTAGTATAAAGAAGTCCTAGGGACACTCACAGTCGGGAGCTAGGGAAAGTGCAGCCCCATACCAGGCACAACGAGGCACGCGCGCGCAGCGGCAGAGGCGGGCGGGGGAGGGGGACCCCTTCGAAAAATCATTGTGCTCGGCATTTAAAAAATCGAAAAACTAATATCAGATACAGATACAGAAAAAAATCGAGGACAAATTAACAAAACAAAATAATAAAAATTAAAATGAGTCAGATATATGAGGACAGAAATTTTCCAAAGAAGAATTCAAACGAAAAGTTAAAAAAAAATAATAATCTTATAAAAAATAAAACGTTTAAAAAGTCATTGGACACATTTTGTATGAGTGACCTCGGGGAAGGTCTTGTGTTTCACGGCTAACGCACAGCACGTCTCTTAATAATTCTTTCGCTTTAACTTTGGCGCTCAAAGCGGCGCCGCGGCGGCTGAGCCTTAGCCCGGCTGCCTGTTTACAAACGCCGACCAAAGCGCTGCGGGCGACAGAGCGCGCCCGGCCCGGCCCGGGGGGAGGAGGACGGGGACGCCAGATGCTCTCTCCTGACCCTTCCTGCCGTGCATGGCTGCAGGCGGGCGGCAGCAGCGCCAGCGCCGCTCATACCAGACCAGAGTGACGAATTCACCGCCCAGCCGCCCCTGCTCTCTCCCTCCTCCCTTCCCCTGTACCCCCCCCCCTTCCACTTCTCATCTCTCCACGAATCTGACCCACATTCTTCTTCATCTCGGTGCTTCCGGTGCAAAGTTTGCCGTATTAAATATTCACCGTGTTCTCTTCCTTAACAAAGGCAGCGGACGAGAGGGAGAGAGAGATATGGGGGGAAAGGGGAGGGGGGCAGAACCTACAGCAGTTAGGCCGCTTGCGCTGGCTGACGCCTAACCCGCTCGGCTCAGTCCTGCTCAGCCCCGGCCCGGGACCACATCAGATTCTGCTGTAGCACTGGAGAGATGGTCCCGGGGACAGTCTTGGCCGCGCGATGCATGACAGATGGCACGTTACATACGCCCTATGCAATACGCCCCTAGTATTGGGGAGTCGGCGGGGCGAGGCACGAGACTGTTTTTGTTTTTAATACTATTGCCGAAAAAATCGGTAACCAGGGTATTTAAAACCGATTTACAGAAATAAAATTTTCCCCAGAAAATACGATTATTACCGTATGACCGGTGATATTCCGCAAAAAGAATGTTTTAACCATAACCATGTTGCTGGCTGAACCAGTTAAGAACAAAAAAGAAATCGTTATACCGAAAAACTAATAAGATTTTCCATTTCGGCTCTTTTGAAAACTATCGGAAAACCGGAAAAGCACCGGAAAATATTGTCACTAAAACCCGGTGTGAAAATTAAAAACCAAGAGCGGACAAGCCTCGGTACAACAACGCTTCGCCCTTCGTCCCACCCCCTAGGGCACCTACACTACACTGTTGTGGGCAGCCATGGCCCTCCCCCTACGGTTGCGTTAGCGCCTGCAGCGAGATGATATAGCCTAGACGAGGGTGCGACACTGGGGGAGGCGCGCGCGCGCGCGGGGAGGAGGTGAAGGAAGACGACTCCGCGGCGGTCGCCGCCGGCCGCGCCAGCCAAGGCGACGTTCACGCCCGATATTTCTCGCGGCTACCGAGGTACGTAGCGGCAAAGGGAGCGTGAGGAAAAGAGACGGTGTGCGGCTGGAACAAGGGTGCAAGGTAGGTCGGGAGGGGAGGGGAGGGGGAGGGGGAGGGGGCGAGCCCGCCGGGGCAGAGCGAGAGAGACAGCGATAGCGGAAGCTGGAGCGGGGCGCGGGGCGGCGCGGTGTGAGCCCGTGGTGGCTGGCGCTTGGATGCAGGGGTGCTTGACCTCAGGCCCACCCTGGGCGGGGCGGGGCGGGGCGGGGCGGGGCCACCAGCGGGCTGTAGTCCCGCGTTGCCGGGGATGGACCGGGGACCGGGCTGGGAAGGCCAGATCGGGACGCAGGACAAAGGCGGGCGAGCAGGGCCGGGCCGCTGGCGGCGCCGAGAAATTCACACGGAAGTCCCGCGGTAGAAGTGGTGAGGCGGACAAAGGCGCGACGCGACGGGGCGTGGCGGTCTGGGCTGGGCGGGGTGGGGCGGGGCGGGGTGGTCGGGCCGGGCCCCGGGCCCTGCGAGGGGGCGGTGCCCACGGGGGAGGGGGCGGGGCGGGGGGCGAACAGCCTCCACGTAGACCCAACGCGCGCCGCCGCGCCGCCCCGCCCAGCCCAGCGCGCCGGGTCTGAAGGGTGCGCACCTTACACGTCGGTAACATTCACACTCGATAAACACATACACACATACGCGCGCACACACACACACACAGACACACACACTGACCACTGGCTCGCCGGCGACAGACTTATCCAAACGCGATAGTAACCGTGCGCGGGCGGCGGGCGCGCGGCGGGGTGGGCGGACTGTGCGGGAGCACGGCGGGTCCACGACTGAGCTGCTGGAGTCTGCCTGGCCCGCCCCGCGCCGCCCCGCGCCGCCCCGCCCCCCGCCTCACCCCGTGCCCGTGCCTCGCTCTGCCTGCTCTGCCTCGGCGGGCTGGGCGGAGAGGGGTGGGGGCTGGGCGTGGCGCGGGGCGGGGCGGGGCGGGCTGAGGGGAGGAGGGGGTAGGGCAGCAGGGTAGGGGGTTGCTCCGAGCTGGCCCGGGCAGCCTAGGGCGGGCGCGGCGACCCTAGGCCGTGGCGTGGCGTAGCCTAGGCCCCCGCCTATGGGTGGGTGGGCGCGCGCGCCCTGGAGGGGTGGGTGAAGGCAGCCCGGCAACCCGTCGGGTCCCACCCCGCCCCGACCAGCCCGGCCCCGCCCGGCCCCGCCCGGCCCCGCCCGGCCCCGCCCGGGACGACTCGGGGACACCGACGCCTGATCCCTGGCTACAGCGCGGACCGGGAAACAGGGCGTGGCTGCGGCTGCGATGCCTCTGGCTTTGCAAGGGCCAAGTGTGAACAAGCCAGCGTTCGACCTGTGGCCGCCGCGCTTTGCCACGCCCCGCTCCGCCGCACTCCACCGTCACGAGACCGAGCGCCCGGCGCGAACAGGCTAGACCAGCCCGCCGCACAGGGCCGCCAGCCCGGTAGCCTACCTGTCGGGGGCACAGCGGGTAGCGAGACCAGCAGCACTCATCCATCTGCGATCCCCGCCCCGCCATGCCCCGCCCCACCAGTGTCTCCACCGCGAAGCGTCACGAGGATTCTATCTCGGTGGGAGCCAAACAGATGGCTCGTCGATTTGCCTTGCGATTCCCCTTATTCTTTTTCCTTCTCGCTCTGCCTTCGGCTTCTGCCGCGCATTCTCTCCGGCTGGTGCCTCAGCTGAGGCTCCAGCTGTTCCTGCCTGGAGCTGCACTGGACGCCCCTGAGAGGGAAGCCGACCCATCTGCGAGCCGAGACGGGAGAGACGCTCGAGAGCCAAACCCCACGGGCAAATCAAATCGAGGGCGAAACAACTCTGAATTTCGGTGTACTTATTTTGTAAATTTTCGTGAATTTTTGAGAATTTTCGTAAAATTTACGTTAAGTTTTACTTGAATTTTTTCCAAGTTTTCGTATATTTTCCTGACTTTTCCTGGAATTTTCCTGGATCACGAGGTGTACAAAAATTTCAGCGTTGTTTCTTCCTTGAATCAAACTTACGGCGCGAATCAGCACCCCTTTGAGCCGCAGCAAGCTGCTTAGTACTCGCCTCGGGCCGCGGAACTGTCACGGAGCATCTGGGGAGTATCTGGGTACCTGCGGGCTGCAAGGACGCTCGGGCCGAGTGCCAGAGAGACGGGTACGGGTAGGGCGCTCCCAGCGGGCCCGGGGGGCGCGAGCCAGGGTCGACGACCCTGTCTGGTAACCGCGGCGGCAGACGGCCGGCCCCCACTTCCTCCACCCCCACCTCGCATCCGTACCCCCTCCAAACTACCTCGTTTCACGCCCCCCACCAGGCCAACAGCGCGGGTACCTCGACCTACCCCTACCCGGCGTTTGCGGGGGAGGCGAGGCCATCGGACCAGCCGGCCGGGCGAGTACCTCCGGCTGCTGCTGCTCCCCTCCCCTCCCCTCCCCTCCAAGATCCACGCCCTCGTATGCTTCCCTTCAAGTCGCGCGCGCTACCGCACGCAATAAAAAAGGTCGCGCAGCTGAAATTATTAGATTTGAAAAATTAGCAACACGACTAAACACTTATAAACAGCGAAAAAATAATCATCAGGGTCGCTAGAGAATAAGCGTTGTAGCTTAAAAATTAGCTGCTCCTGTACAGCATCTTTAAATATTTTGTTTGCTCAGACGCGAATTATATTTTTTGCGTGCGGGGCCCTCGCTACCGGCTAGCATTTCCCCAGGGAAGCTGCACGGCTGCCGGCGGCTCAGCTCGAGTACCATCAGATTGAACTTTTTCTCAAGAACGCACTGATTGGCCCACTTGTCCTCCTGGGCGACAGCTCGTTGGCGGAGCCTCGACAAATGGCGGCAATATTCGAAAATAGGGAGAATAAGTACAGGCGAGAGCTCATTGCCATCCTCTGCTCTCCCGCCTCTCCGCGCGCTCGGCAGCGAGTTTGCGTCAGGGCGAGAAAAGGGGCGGAGAGGGAGGGGCAGGGGGGCAAGAGAAATGGCCCTGATCGCTTAGGATGCGGGTCAGAAGCTGGCGGATAAAGCGGAGACAAGGGGGCGGGGGCAGGGGAGGGGCAGTCCGGTCCAGAGAGCACGGCCCAGGGCCTGGGACCGGCCCGGCCCGGCCGCAGACACTACACACTGAGATAGGTCGCGATCAACAAGAGTATGGTCGGCTCGGCTCATGAGCCACATGAGCCGCATGCATGTGGGTATGACATGACAATGAGCGAGCGGACTTCCGCAGACTTTTCAAAGTTTACAGATTACAGATTCAGGGTCAGCGTGAAAACGAACGTTATAGGGTAGTAGGGTGTTCCACATGGAAAAATTGAGCTCGAATTGCGTTTGTTTCACGATCTCGGATTCAGACCGAGCGAGGCAGTTTCAAAAAAGCCTTGTTAATAGGTGCAAATCTGAGATCGGGAGAGAGACGCAACTTGAGATCAAACTTTCCATTTGGAACACCCTCCCTATGGTGCAGCGCGCTGCAACAACTGCTTCTTGTTGTTGGCCGCTGCAAGTGCAAGCCTGCGGACCATCCATTAACGCCAGGATGACGGGGCAGCACGAGGCAGCATGTCCCCATCCCGTCGCGGTATAGTCTGGCATTTGTGTCCTGAGAGGGGGGAGGGGGAGGGGGTCAGTCCCTCTGGGGTACAGAGCAGAGCAGGGGGAGAGGGGCGTATCCGCTACTCAGCGGTCGCTCTGCTCCGGTCGGTACTGGAGCCGGTATAATCCCCTGACGGAGTGAGAGAGACACCCACAGAGGGGTGGTCCGGGCCAGGCTTCGTTATGCAAATGATCAACTTCAACGCGTTCCGCCCTAACTTATGTGACATACGCGACACGTTCCTCTGGTTAAAATTTACAATTCAATGCCCCTATAAAGTTTCTTTTTTAATTTTTATTTTATTTTTACATGATTTTTACGAACCTATAATTACTTTAGGGAGTGAGGCCCAGCCGCGCGAGAAGGCATAAAGCCTGCCACTGCTCACCTTCTCCCGTCCTCGGTTTCTGCAAAGAACATCGGGGCAGAGAGCTCTGGCCACCTACTAGTCTGCACCCCCCCCCCTCTCTCTCTCTCTCTCTCTCTCTCTCTCTCTCTCTCTCTCTCTCTCTCTCTCTCTCTCTCTCTCTCTCTCTCTCCCCCCTCACGCACTTTGGCGTGTCACGAGCACCGCCGCCACACCCGCCGGGTTATAAATAAGGCGCGACGACTCCTGACCACTTCCGGTTCCGGCTATAAGGAGCCCCCAAGGGGCCGTGCCTCCCTCACAATGACCATGCGACGGACGAGGAAATAATTTTCGGGAAAATTACACTTTTTACGCAAATTAAATGAGGAATGTCGAGACGCTGTCGGGAGTTGAACCCCCGTCAGGCGCCACCGCACCGCCACAGCCGCAGCTATTTCGAGGCGCAATTCTCCGCGCTGCGAACGGGTGGGGCGTGGTGGGTCGGGGCTGTGGGGGGTTGTTGTGGTATGGCTAGCTCGTGCCAGAGTCGGCCAGTTTTTGCTTGTGGTCTCCTTCTCTCGCGTTTTATAGTGCCATAGTGTTTTTTTAGGACGAGGTTGGGGCGCGTACAGATGGAGGTATAGCGCCGCAAGCCAGCCACTGTCCGAAGGGAATATAGGGGGGAGACCAGACCGCTCCTGATATGACCCGCCCCGCCTCTGACCGCCCCGCCCCGCCCCGCCCCACCACACCCCGCCCCACCCAGCTAGCCACGCATAGCGTGTGTCACGCGAGCACGCCTCACCCCGCCACCATCACGCACGCGCCCCGCTCCTATAACCGCAGTTAAGTTCGCATTAAAAAAAAATGTTCGAAAATAAGAACAGAAGTGGTTTGAACAGAAAGACGAGGCGACCTCTACATAAATGCGAAAACTTTTCGTCGCAATCGTCCCTTTCTACCCCCGCGGGCCGGACGCGACGGGACAAGCGCGCACGACCGCGCCGAATTGGTCCGTCATTTAATAGAAAAAGTGAGCCGACAACAAACAAGAAAGCTTACCAGAAGATTGCGGGCGAGAGGAGAGGGGAGTGTGTGTCTGTGAGGCGGGGCGGGGCGGGGTGGGGTGGGGCGGGGTGGGGCGGGGCGGGGTGGAGGAAGAGTAGGGTTAGGGTGCGCTGCCGCCCGTGCGGATTAAAGAGAGAGTCTCTATCGGGGAGAAAATAAAAGAAGAGGGGAAGAGAGTGGCTGAGAGAAAGGAAGGAAACTTGCTCGCAAAGTCGAGCAGGTCCGGAGATGGTTTGAGATGGGCTCAGTAGAAGCCCAGCTGAGTGACTCCTGACGGGGCAGGGCTGGGGGTGGGGCGGCGCGGGACGGGCAGGCGGGCAGCTGCAGCCGTGGTATGACGGCCGTGGAAGTGAGGGGCGCTCTCGTCTCGGTAATTTAATGCCCCTCTGTTGTTCATCATGGGGAAGTCAAGCTAACAAGGCCGGGCAGGGCCCAGCACCAGGTATAGGAGGGAGCGCGCAGCCTTGGCCCGCAGAGGGCGAACCGAGGGATCCGCAAGTACGGTCTGCCGGTGTGCACATGCCGTGGGCTTCCTGGTTCTTCTAAAGGTTTTCCTTTTGGTTTTCCTTGTCTTCCTACCGTTTTCTATGGTTTTCCCTCATTTTCATTGGTCTTCCCTTACATTTTCCAGGCCTCCTTAAAATTTGTCGATCGTCCCTCAAGTTTTTCCGGTCTTCCCTAATAGTTTTCGGTTTTCCCCGAGGGACCCACAACTCTGGAATTCAGGTGTACAAGGCCACCGAATTCTTTGGAAATCATATTGAAATCTCATTGAAATCAGTGAAATCTTTGAAATCAGTTGAATTCTCTTGAATTCACACGAATTCCGTTGAAATCACTTGAAATCTGTTGAAATCACTTTGATTTCACATGAAATCACATTTAAAAAGCGTCTCGAGAAACTCACTCAAATCGGTGTGGGGAGAGGAGGGGGGCGATGTGCACTAACAGCTGTTCGGCGAATTCGAGATATTTTAAGATTTTTAGATACTTTCATAACAGAATGAGATTCCTATATATATTCTTTAAGCTTAGTACCATTTCAATAAAAGTACTCAATGTATATACAATTTCTTTTTGTTTAAATTTTTGCCATTGGAGGTATAAATAATAGTCGTATGCAAATCCACTTCCACAAATCTGGTTTATGAGGGAATATTAATTTATTAACTGGAGCAATAAAACAAAGTAAAAGTGCTAGACGACTAAGATTCTTTAAAATACCTCCTTCACCCTCAGTCCTCTATGGATAAATTTATATCGGTCTGTTGACGAATTTGTACTCGGCTTACTAAGCGGTTTGTGCAACTATAATGCCAACCTTTTTATAATTTGATTACCCACATTTTTCTCTGTAACCTACATACAAGCTAATTCTTCATGACAATAGCTAGAGAGAAAAAGGTACGTATTACGGATATTTGCAAATGTCTTAACGCCTGTAGTGAAAAAGGTCTAGTAAGAATCTGAGAGTGTTGTTACGACACAGTTGAAGTGAAATTCTCAAAATCGTGCAAAAACATACGGGGATTCCCCAGAAAATACACGAACAGCCGATCCAAATTATTCTCTCAATTACATGATTAAAGAGGATTTTTAGTAAATTATTGTGAATTATTTCGATTTTTTCCAAATTATTGGAAATTAACTTGCAACTGCGCAAAATAATCACAATTATTTCAATTAATTTAAAAAAATAAATTCAGAAGCAAATTTTGCTCTGCAATTGAAAGGGTGGCGTGAAAACATGGAAAATTTTTGCGGCAGTAAACCTCCCGAAGGAGGTTGCGGTTCCCGCCAGGCACAGGGCTTTTACCCCCTGTGGCAGCCAACTGCTTCGGTGTTCCATGGGAACCGGCGCTTTGCTGACTGCGATCCTATCGCGCAATTCGACAGATTTGATCCCCGTACCACCATTGGCCTACCCCTAGAGGTACGAGCGGTGTCAAGAGCGTTAGACTTCCTGATCCCAGTTTCAGAGGCCTTACCTCAGAGGGGTACGCGGGATTCGAACCCACAACCCCGAGTGCCGACACGTAGCCAGAACAGGAAGCGACCCAACGCCCAGAGCCACCGAGCCAACGGCGGTGAGACGTGTTTAACTTCTATTTGACCTGCCATCCAGCTGCGGCCAAAGGGAATGTCAAGCGCGAAAAACACTTTCCCGAGTGGGAGTCGAACTTCGGACCACTCAGTTCGGTGTTGCGCGCTCTACCAACTGAGCCACGACGCCACGATGACTGTACAGTGCGACGGGTTCGAGCCGCATTTGCCCTGTCCTCCTGGCTGGAGGCTGCAGGATACGCGGCAAACACGGCTCGAACCCGTCGCACTGTACAGTCATCGTGGCGTCGTGGCTCAGTTGGTAGAGCGCGCAACACCAAACTGAGTGGTCCGAAGTTCGACTCCCACTCGAGAAAGTGTTTTTCGCGCTTGACATTACCTTTGGCCGCAGCTGGATGGCAGGTCAAATAGAAGTTAAACACGTCTCACCGCCGTTGGCTCGGTGGCTCTGGGCGTTGGGTCGCTTCCTGTTCTGGCTACGTGTCGGCACTCGGGGTTGTGGGTTCGAATCCCGCGTACCCCTCTGAGGTAAGGCCTCTGAAACTGGGATCAGGAAGTCTAACGCTCTTGACACCGCTCGTACCTCTAGGGGTAGGCCAATGGTGGTACGGGGATCAAATCTGTCGAATTGCGCGATAGGATCGCAGTCAGCAAAGCGCCGGTTCCCATGGAACACCGAAGCAGTTGGCTGCCACAGGGGGGTAAAAGCCCTGTGCCTGGCGGGAACCGCAACCTCCTTCGGGAGGTTTACTGCCGCAAAAATTTTCCATGTTTTCACGCCACCCTTTCAATTGCAGAGCAAAATTTGCTTCTGAATTTATTTTTTTAAATTAATTGAAATAATTGTGATTATTTTGCGCAGTTGCAAGTTAATTTCCAATAATGTGGAATAAAAAAGAAATAATTCACAATAATTTAGTAAAAATCCTATTTAATCATGTAATTGAGAGAATCATTTGGATCAGCTGTGCGTGTATTTTCTGAGGTCGTCCCAAAAATACTTGAATTCGTTGGAAATCTCACGAAATCAATGGAAATCATATGAATTCGGTAGACATTTAACTGAAACCAATGGAGATCATGTGAAATCAATGGAAATCACTTGAAATCATGTGAAATCTCGCGAAATCAGTGAAATCATGTGAAATCTTTGTAATCCGGAAATCAGGTGTACAAAATTTTTCGGAGTTGTGGGCCCCTCGGTTTTCCCCAATCACTTGTGGCCTACGATTTAATTGGTCTTCTTCGGTTTTCTTCGGTCTTCCTGGTGGTCTTCCCGGTCTTTCCCGTTTTCCTGGCAGCCGGTGTACGTGCTCAAGCTCAAACCTAGTTACGGACCCCTCGGGGCGAACGGGCGCTTCATTTCATCATTTTAAGGGTAAATTCTGATCATCAACCTATTTCATACTTAAACCACGTAGAACACACATGAGCCCCGGGGCGCTATCTTTTCTGTAGGAGCAACATTCTCGTGAAAGGGATACCTACGATTACACACTGGAAATGTGAAATGGAAGAGGACTGAAGATGAAACGGTGCTGGGATACTGTCAACGGATAAGGCGGAGAGGAAAGGGGAGAGGAGGGGAGGGGTGTGAGAGAGAGAGAGAGGGGAGTGAGGGGGCGGGAGTGAGGGAGGGAGGCGGAGGGAGAAGTACTCCGGAGGTCCGGGTCCGGCCAGGACGGAGGGAGGTAGGGAGGTGCTGCACGGAAGGAAGGATCCAAAGGAGAAAACAAGAAAGGATTGACTGCTGCATTATGTCAGGACAGAAAGACAGCAGCGAGGCGGGGCGGGGCGGGGCACGGGGGGGAGCAGACGACCGTCTGGACCAGATCTGCTCAGCGGCTCGACTCGGGGATTTTCTTGGTCCGTCCCGTCCCGTCCCTTCCTGGTCTATAAGCCCTTGTCAGCAGCATTCCCCCCTCCCCTCCCCCCCCCCCCCCCGCCCTCCACAAGATATCGAGTGAGGCTCGCGCCTCCGGACCGGCGCATAATCAGCCCTATCCCGACCTCGCTTCCCCCTCTCCCCTATTTGCATAGTCCACGATGAGAAATTAATGGCAACTTTAGTTATTAGCGAATAATCAGCAAACTCTTACCCTCTCTGTGAACATTGAGTTTACTCGAGATATTATTATGGATTTCATCCGCCCGGCCCGGAGTGTCAGTGTAGCCCGCCTGCACACCGCGCGCGTAATCTTGGCAGCGGCCTGCCGGCCTGACTCGGTCGAGTGGGGCGGGGTGGGGCGGTGCAGGAGGGCGGGGTGGGGCGGGGTGGGGCGGGGTGGGGCGGGGCGCTCGCCGCTGGGCCCAAGCGCCGTTCCGGCTGCGAAAAATATATATCACGGCGCAAACCATGAAATATGTAGGGGCGTAACTAGAGGTGGGGGAGTGCGAGCGTGGTGAGGACCGGGGGGAGGGGGAAAGGAGGGACAGTGAAAGGGGGGCCTGAATTTTTTTTTCCCACGAAAGAAATATTTAAAAAAATTCAAAGGTAGCCACAAAATTCAAGAAAATGCAAAGCTGGAAATTTATAAAAATCATGGCATTTGTACACCAAAATTTAAAAGTGTTTTCCAAGTGTTTTCCCCTGCGGACGGAACGAGAGGGCGCAGCCGTTCGGACCGGCCCTCTGGGTTCAATTAGAACTGGCCGAGAAACCTTGGCGGAACCACGCGCGGGCCGCCGCGCAAGGCAGGTGCGGGTGTGGAGACGGTAGAGGTAAAGGCTGCCGTGCGGATAGAAAGATAGATGGGGGGCCCTCCGGGATCTTGCAAAAGCTCCAATAGGGGGTTCCGGCAGGGGTCAACGGGAGACGTGTGGTGGTGCGGGTGTGGGTGGGTGGAGCAATTTCCTGCGAGTCTCGGTGCAGGCCCGGAGGCCCGCAGGCCGGGGGCCAGGGGATGGAGTGAGTCGCCATGAAAGAGAACGGCCTAACGCCACGCGGCGTGGCGGGGCGGAACGACGGGCCCGACGCGAGAGAGGCGTGGCAGAGCCGGCAGAGCGGCCGACTGACTTGCGCGGGGTCCTACGCACGCATGCACAGCGAGAGAATCATATTGGAGAACTTTGGAATCGAAGGGCTGAACTGAACAGAGAGGGAGGAAAAGGAAGAGGAGCGGAGCGGAGCGGAGCGGGGAGAGACGAGAAGGCACGAGGGAAAGGGAGAGAACGGGTCGAGCGGAGAGATATCTGTATGTGGAATGTTAAAGGGCGGCGCAAGGTGGTAGGGGTTGACGGTGGCGGGTGGAGGAGGGGGGGGGGACGAGGAAGAGGGGCCCGCGGCACGGGCCCGGGGTCCGGGCGTGCCTGGGCCACAAATAGCACTTTAGCGCGTCCCACCGACCTTGGGCCCGGGGCTCGGGGGCCGGGCCGGGGCTCCAGGCCGGAGCCGGAGCCTCTCCTCAGCCTCCAGAGAGAAAGAGCCCGGCCCGGCCCGGCCTGTCCTCGCTGCCCTGGCTGCCACAGCTGCGCCAGATAGCCCCATCTCATCGGCGGCGCCGCCACCCGCAGGACGCGACAGGTGAGCAGCACGCTGCCGACTTATTGCGAAGAGCGCTTTCCCCGCTCTGTCTCTCTAGCGCCTTATACGGCGAAGCGTATGAGTGCGAAAGAGACAGGGCGAGGAAAGCCCTCTTCGGAATAAGTCGGCAGAGCAGTGCAGTGGAGAGCACGGAGGAGCAGGGCTCGTCAAGGGATACCCTGCCGTTACACAACACACGCCTACGCCTACGCACAGCACGTCCTCACACCCTTACTCTCTACTCTCTCCCTCCCCCGCCTCTCTCTCTCTCTCTCTCTCTCTCTCTCTCTCTCTCTCTCTCTCTCTCTCTCTCTCTCTCTCTCACTCTCTCACCCTCGCTTGGAGAGCTTGGCTTTGTGGGGTCGACCTGCATGCGAGGTGGCCACAAGCCACATGGGCAGGTGGTCCATGGCCGAGGCCACGGCTAACAAGACCGCAGCGCAGAGGTTAGTTTAGTTAATGAGCGTGATGAAGACGGAGACGGGGAGGAGAGGGTGATAATGAGATGGGGATGGGAGAGTGCTGATGATTCCGTGAAGGCTCGGACGGGGCTTAAGAGAGGAGAGAGGGAGGGAAAGGGGAGCAGGAAGACGGGGCGTGGGGCGTGCCCGCCTCTGCAGGACGCCCTGGTCCACCTCTCATACTGTCTGTCTTCATCTCATCACCTCTCTGTGCCTGCTATGCCCATTTCTCTCTCTCTTTCTCTCTCTCTCTCTCTCTCTCTGTCTTTCTCTCTATCTGTCTCTCTCTCCCTCCCTCTAAATACATATCTCTCTCTTCTGTCACAGGCTTGACGTGAAACCCGGAGACAGCTATTTATCTCGCACGGAGAGCAAACATCCCAGAAGCTCGGCTGGCCGTTGGCCGTCCCACCACGGCGCGTCGTAAGTGTTTCATACCCACGGCCTCACTGTAAAGTGGGCCGAATTTCTGGCGTCCCTGGAGAACGCCAAATATTGGCGTTTTTCGTTTCGGTCCAAAACGGCAAAATTTGGCATCGAACGACGCCACTGTTTAGCGGTTTTCGGGAAGGCCAGCAATTTCGCGTCTTTTGACGCAAAGCAGTTTACAGTGCTATCGCAGAAGCTGGCCCACGCTGGCTCCATGCTGGCTCCACGCCCACACTGGCTCACGCTCGATGCCCTTAGAACTGCCTGTTGTGCACGGTAAAAACAATGTCTGATTTTCTAAGAAAAAGGGGGAAAACTTTGAGGAAATTCCGTAATTTGAGGGAAACCCTTTAGTTTTTGAGGAAGGCTCCTCAAAATTTAAGGGGAAATCTCCACAAATTTTGAGGAGACTTCCTCAAAATCTAAGGAGTTTTCCTGAAAGTATCTAAGGTCCTCAAAGTTTTCACTTTTTCCTCAAAAAATCAGACGACGTTTTTACCGTGTGAGCGTTTGAGCAACATATATTCGACTGACGCACAAACTGCCGTCACTGTTCTGGCCTGGCCGCGCCGGTAGCGAGGGGGCGCTAAGCGCATTCGCTCGTTGTTTAAGCCCCCCCTCCCTCCCCCCGGAGGGGCGCTCACAGGATCCGCCCCCAAGCTCGCTTGCGTCGCTGGAATCTGCAATCAGAGTGCCAACGTCGGCACACTGACTGGGCCATCAAGCATTCGCACACGCAGTACCCCCTACCCCTCTTTCCAGCTTCCTATCGCTCTCACACACACTTACATCAAAATTCTTTTATTTTCTGCTCTCCACCCTATTTCCTTTCTTTCTTCCTCTCTGTCCCCTCCAGCTTTAACTGACTTGTTTTCCAGACTCTCGACTCAGCTGAGCCGCTCGATGAGCTGCACATCACATCGTGTGTGTGTGTGAGTGTGTGTGTGTGTGTCCCTCCATCCACTGTGACCCCTGCCCCGGGGCGCGTTCGCCACGGAGCTGTTACAACTTTTCTGACACTGTTGTTAACCAATTTATGGGCAGCGGGAGAGAACGGCGAGGGAGAAAGAGAGACAGACAGGGAGAGGGGGCGGGGGGCTTGCGGTGGTGGTAGTGTGTGCTTACAAATGCATGGAACGGAACGCTCAGCTTTCCGCAAACGAGAGACAGATAGAGAGAAAGAGAGAGAGATGGAGATACGGGCAGAAGGCAGGGGGTGGGAAAGGGGCGAACCTTGCCCAGCCTAGTAGCTTCGCGCTCCGCCCGGCTCAGCGAACAGCTCGACCGCATGGTAGTTGTGCCGGGCGGAGGTGCGTGCCTGACTGTAACCCGGGCCGTACAGTAAGACAGCGCGGAACCTATGTCGAGACCGTGTCGCTCGGCTCAACTCGGCTGGGCTCGGCTCCGCGCCAGGCCTGGCCTGCGGCCCCACTCCGCTCAGCTCCTCCCCGGCGAGCCCCCGCCCAGGTAGGCCACCCGCCCCGAAGCCGTGTCGCGGAGCTGCCTACCTCGCAGGGGTTCGCTCCGACGGTAGCGCTCAGCTCCGCTCAGGCTTGGAGCTCGCTGCGGGGAGCCGCGAGAGGGAGAGGGAAGGAGAAGGAAAGGGGGAAGGAGAGAGAGAGGGAACGAGCAGGAGGGAAAGGAGGGGAAGGGAGGAAGGAAGGATCGGGAAGGGATGGAGAGAAAGGGAAGGAAAGGAGAGGGACGGATGCCCGACGCGGCCACGACTGTTCTCTTCTCCTGCGAGCGCTGCTTGTGGTTTGCGGTGCATTCCCGCGGACAACGCTCCCTCCGCCATCACCGCTATGCAGCTCCGCAGCCAAACTTCTTCTTGGCGACCGAGCAGCTTCCCGCTTCCTCCAACTTTTCGCCTCTACCCCCTTTTACCCAACGGGGTGACTTGGAAGGCCGTGGGAGTAAGAGAGCAGCGCCAGCAGGGCCAGCAGGGCCAGCAGGGCCAGCAGGATCCTACACGGGAAGCAGGTAGGGTACGGGAGGGGGAGGGCTCCTACTACCCCATGCGTCAGGGGAAGAAGGAGGGGTGGCGCGAGAGTCGTACCGCGCACCATGTAACGTTCCGCCGCCCCCCATACTGCGGCGACTAGAGGTTCCACGAGGCGCTATTCTGAACAAACCACCTCTCTCTCTCTCTCTCTCTCTCTCTCTCTCTCTCTCTCTCTCTCTCTCTCTCTCTCTCTTTCTCTCTCTATCTGAGAGGGAGAGGCAGTAAAAGCAATAAAACTATGCTGCCGCGGGGAGCAGAGAGAGAGGGAGCAGAGAGAGAGAGAGAGACAGTGGGAGAAGTGAGTCGACAGGTATAGGATCGAGAGAGACGGATAGAAGAGCTCGCTGAGCGCAAAGTTCCATGGCGCCGTACCCGTTCTACGCGGTTTGGACTCGACGAATCCATTGAGGGGACCCACGCCGCCCCGCTACCGCTGGGAATTAGAGGGATGCGGTAGAGTTAGACGCGCCGCCGGGGCTTTGATCAGACGAGACAGTCGTGTGTTCAGAAGGGAAATGCAATCACAGCAGATGGTCCCAGCTATCTCTGAGACCACCGCAACGTTACCGACAGAGCGGAAATTCGTCAAACAAATTCGAAAACGGGTAAAACCGATGTACAATAAAACTTCTGCCTCTCTGCTCTTCGCAGTAAAATACAATTTTATATTGTATCATATTATTATTACATGTATTATCACATGACATGTATGTATTACTGCGACCATTTCTTCCGCGGTTCCATGGCAATTACCCTGCAAACAACGGGACAGCTGCGGAACTGCGCTGCATGTGTAGGGCGGCGCGATACGGGTAATGGAATTAGGGGTCTGTGGGAGACCCCAGGGCACCGGGACAGGGCAGGGCAGGGCAGGGCCGGGACGGGCAGGCCACCCGCCTAATGCCCCGCGAGGCGAGGCCCCCACTGCCATTTCACTACACAGCCAAAATCAGACTATAGAGCCGATGTTCACACGGCAGGGAGTTATCCAGGTCATTCAGGGATGAGGAAAATATATTAATGGACGAAAGCCCGAGGGAGCGTGGAAAGGTCGAGGGGGGGGGGGAAGAACACGGAATTTTAGTGTACAAATTTTGAGGATTTATCGATTTTTTTAAAAATGAATATTTGGAATTTTTGCTTGAATTCTACCTTTTTCGGGTGAAATTTTGTGAATTTTCCCGATTTTTGTGATATTTTTTTTTCGAATTTTTTGAGTTTATTTAGAATTTTTCTGAGTTTTGTTCTTGAATATTGTTGAGTTTTTCAGAATTTTCCTGCATGATGAGGTGCACAGAAATTCGGAGTTGTTTCCCCCTCGGTACAGGTAGGTAGACGAGGCCTCGGAACGGGAGTGGGGCGTGGCCGGCAGGGAGGAGGGAGGCGAGGGGGAGGCAGTATAAAGCCGAACGGGCGCCAGGGCGAAGGGGTTGGTTGTGCACCATGCTGTGCGAGCCAAGAGTGTGAGCGTGCGTGAGGGGGATGAAGAGAGGAAGAGAGAGAGAGAGAGAGAGAGAGAGAGAGAGAGAGAGAGAGAGAGAGAGAGAGAGAGAGAGAGAGAGAGGAAGGATGAGGGGAGGGGGTGGTTCATACCTCTCATGAGAGACGCAACAGCAGCAGTAGGGGTTGGCAGCTTTAGGCGAGAAGGGGAGGGGTGGGGCGCGCAGGGCACGTCCCCGTGTACTGTCAGTGACAGCGCAGCGGGGAGGTTGCACCCCCTCGTCCGCCCTGCCTGGGTGCGCCCCCCAGATCCCTCACCTGCCCCTGATGTAGGCCATCTTGGCCAGCCCCCCTCCCCCTCATCCACGCTGCCGCTCGAGAGGTTCGACCGCCGGCCCCGCGGCCCCAGGCCCGCACCGGCTCAGCGCCGGGTTAGCGGGTAAGCCTCTCTGCAGCAGCCGTACCGGCAGGTGAGCCGGCCCGGCGGCGCCCCCTCGCAAGTAATCCCCTGATTAGTCAAACATAGCAGGGATCAAAATAAAATAAAATAAATCATCCCGCATTCCACTCCGTCGGTTCTCGCAAATAGCATAACAAAATTTCATGGACCGCTCGCAATTTTAATAATTAAAAAAAAAAAATTAAATCACGTAATTATTTAACTTATCAAACGCTTAAGCAGAGGCCCGTGATGTAAATCAAGAGTAATCTCAGCGGTTTCCAACAACAACAGAAATAACATTTTACAAATCGATGAAATTCAGGAAAGCTTTCATCAGGGCAGTCGGACAACGCAGAGAAAGTGCTCCATGTGTCAGCACTGTGCAGATTGTCAATACCTAAAACCATCACGTTGTTCCAGCCCAGCCCCCGGCCTCGACCCCGGTCCCACTCCTCTTCTAAGGGGGGTCTGGTCTCTACGGCTAGGAGAGTCTAGGAGCCTGCACAAGTACGCGGGGCTGAGACGACAACGCTGAGCTCGCTAATGGTGGGGCGGAGCGGGGCCGCTGGAGGAAATCACAAACTCAAACACAGCCACCCCGGCGTCGCACCCCACCCCACCCCCCACCCCGTCCTACCCCGCGCCCCCGACTAGCACCCGCGTGGAGCAGCCCCCCGCTGAGCGCATGTATTCACTCTGTCGCAGGGCACGAGCGCCGCCGGAGCGAAGCGAGCGAATAGAAAATCGGAATGATGAAAAAACGACATCAATAAACAGCGGACGCACGATCGCGCATCGAGCGTGGGGTCAGAACGAGACATAGAGACATGGGGAGGAGAGGGGCCACGTGGTGCATTCCGTGATAGAAGAACATGCCCTGAGACGAGTGCGTTCAGAATTGGGCAAAAATTGTTTTGTTTACACTTCTGGGCTAGTTAGAAACAAACAAAAAATTCAGATTTTTGGGACTAGTTTGGGGTCCCTTAAAAAAAGATTTACCGTGAAAAGTACGAAAACTGGCCTCTTGCTCAAAAAAACGTGGCAATGAATTTTTCTCAAAAAAACAGAAAAAAACGGTCTGTCTGCTAGCTGGGCGGGCCAGATGCGTCCGGCGCGCTCTGTTGGCGGCGACTCAAACTATACAGAGAGGGTTGGAGCCGAGGACCGGGGCAAGGGGGGGGGGCATCAGATCAGGGGTACGAGAGGAGAGCGCTCGGGAGAGTGGGTGTCCCCCACACCCCACCAGGGCGGAGCCGGGCTCTGCTTCTGACACCCTGACGACGGCACGGTCCTGTCAATGATATCCCGCCAAACACGAAGGTCCTGTGGGACAGCTATTTATTTAACATTTATATTTATTTACATCAATATACCTCCTGCGACGGCAGCCGCGAACAGAGAATAAACAGGATGGCAAACGAAAATTACTCGTCACTTCATCGTCATCGTAACCAATAAGATAAGGGAGTCGGCACTCGGCACGCCACGCTCAAGTAGAGCCGTGAGGTGTTCCCCGATGTTTGTTCAAATGTTCCGCCTGTCCGCGGTGCGGTGGTGCCCCGCCCCACCCCGCCCCGACCAGTGGAACCGCTGGAGCGGAACCAACAGCGGGGCGGGGCGGGGCAGAAGAGCATCCGCTTGCATGTGAATTATGGCCCCGCGCAGCCTCCACTATCGACCCGCTCCCCCACCCCCTTCGGACCGGGCCGGGTGGGGGGCAGTGAGCGTTCAGCGGGGGTACGGCCGAGGGGGTAGGGGCCCGGGGCCCGGGGCCCGCTGCCCGGGGACGCTAGCAGAGGGGGTGGGCTGGCTGTTGGTCCGGGTGGGCAAGAGAGTAAGAGAGGCGGTAGACGGCAGCAGGGAGACTAGCGCTGGCGCTGGCACAGCTACCGGGGGGGGCTGGGGGAGGGGGGGGGGGGGGGCTGGGGAACGGTTCGCCCCTGTTCACTGCGGTCACTGGATCCGCCCCCCAGAGGTGCATGCCAGCCTGCGCCGTGCGGCGGCACGGACGGAGACTGAGGATCTTGTTTTTGCAGGTGCGCCCCGCCCCGCCCCGCTCCGCCACGCCCCGCCCCCCTCCCCGCCCCAGGAGTAATTAAGACCATCAGGCGGGCGTGGAATCACCAGTCACAGTCGGAGGTCCCGTGGGGCATTCGCAGGGCTTGGCGCCGTCACTGCTTATTCACAACAGATAGGGAAAACAACTTACATAAATAAATAAATATCTACAAACACTCAGTATTTCTGTAGGTATGACTTGGTTCGTGTGCGTGGTAGGGCACGTACTCGTGGTGGGAGGGGAGGAAAGGCACCGGAAGTGGACTTGGCCAGACTCCAGGGAGACGCCACCGCGCCAGGCCAGTCGGCGTAGCGCGGCGGCGGCAGGAGGGGGGCCGGCCGCACCTGTGGGGGCCTTAGCAGCCTTAGCCCCCCGCCCAGGGCCTCGGCCCAAGAAATTAGCAGAAGGCGCTCGAGTCTTTCAAATCAAGGGGGAAACAAATCTGATTTTTTTTAAATTTTTGTTACACCTCGTAATTCAAAAAGATTCCAAAAATGACAAAAATTTCAGAATTTTTTTTTCTTAAAAAAATGGGAAAATTTACAGAATATCGGGAAAAACTCAACCAAAAACTTCAAAAAAAATTGACTACAAAATTCACAAAATTTATACACTAAAATTCAGAGTTGTTTCCTCCTCGTTTCAAATACCCCGGTGGGCTTGCGCTGCTGGCGCTGCTGGCCGGAGTGGGGCCCAGCTGCCACGCCCCTCAGCTCCAGCAGGCTCCGGCCCGCGGGCGGATAGGAGGGGCACGCTGGTGAGGGACACGGCCGCGCGGGGGCGCTCGCGGGTGCGCGCCCCGCCCCGCCCCGCTGAACCTCACGCGTGCGCACTCGCTCCTGTTGCTCGCTGGAGCGGCTCGCGCGGCCCGGATCCTGGAGCTGGAGCTGGAGCCGGCCTGGGGCTGAGATCGAACCCCCCGTACTCAGCAGGATGGTCCCCGCCCCGCCCCGCGCCACGCACACTCAGCCAGCCCGCCGGGGACCACCCCGCCCCGCCTCGCCCCGCCCATACAAACCCACCCCGTCACGCCACGCCCATCCACAATTCAAATTTCCCGCGTCGCCCCAAAATTCCGCTGAGCTAAAGCTGGCATGGGCACACGCTGACAATAACCTCTGCAATAAGAGATTTTTTAAAAAAAATTTTTTTTAAACGAGCCTGGAATTCCTCCAGGACATGCGAGCTAAAAAGTACGGTCTTTGCTGCTGTCATAAGAGGCACATGGCTCGGTATGCGATGCAAATGTGAGCCCTAGGGGAGGAGGAGGAGGAGGCAGAACGTGGAGTAGCGAGGGTAGAATGACTTCGGTAGAGGCGTGGGGCTCTTGAGCTGAAGACCCCGCCGGGAGCGGTCGCGGGAGGGGGCGCGGGCGGGGGTGGGGGTTGGAGCGGCGGGGGCAGCCAGCAGCGATGAGAGCGGGACAAGGAGGTAAGGGTCGGGAATGCTGTTACCTGGAGGGTTCCGCTGTCACGCTCTCTCTCTCTCACCTGGGGAGAGCGGAGCGCAGAACGGAAACGAGTTTGGTGCGAGAGGAGTATGCTGGACTCTCACGGAGCGGCGAGCGCAACGGCGTCTGAAGTACAACCTCCTTGCAAACATTTATCCTTGGCGACAGCGCTACGTGGCTGCAACCCAACCCCTCATAAACTCTGAAGCAGCAGCATATCCCCCCGGCCAGCCCATCCCGCCCCAGGGGCGTACCTGCGCTTCTATCGGATACTAACGAGACTCTGAGCGCCAGCCCCGCACATAACAGGGTGGGGCGGGGCAGGGCGGGGCATGTTGGCGCTACACACACCACTCTCTCTCTCTTTCACACACACAAACGTAGAGAGAGACCGCACGCCGCGTGCCATGAATGCATGCATGACAGCCATGTCCATAACTCGGCCGTTACCTGCCGCTGCGCTGCGCACCGACCCCCACTCTGTGAGGCGGGGCGACAACCTCGCTGCACCCGGGCGTTAACACGTGTTGTAACGTTACACCAACATTATCAGCTCAGGAAAATATCGTGAGACGCAGAGGTCGCAGAGGTGATAGGGAGAAGTTGTCGCAAGGCGAGAAGAATCATCGCGCCAAGATACTTCCCCCCTGTAACTACGCTGAGAACTATTTACACTCTAAATGAATTACTATGGACATTTTTGTAAGTAGCTCGGAGCGTTTCTGTGCGTCACGGAATAAGATACAATATTGTGGGTAAGTATAGTTACAATTTTGGACAAAATGAAACCAACGGCAGACAATTAAGAGGTCAAAATAGAAGAGGTAACGATTTACATGATTGAAAGCACATTGCCATTGTGTGGCGCGGTCCGGCCCCTAGCCGCTGACAAGGCATGGGGCCGCCGGGGCCGAGAGTCACATGTCCCGTGCCCGGCCCCGGCCCCACCCGTCCTCCAGAAACAATGAGCGGCCCCATTACAAAGGCGGCGGCCCCGCCCCGCGCCGCCCCTCCATGCCAGCGATGCATTAATGGACGCGCATCATAAAGACCGAAATCCCTCTCATCTCTTCCTCGACGCCAACTGAGCGGCAGCGACGACGGCGATCCGAAGCGGAAGAGGAGGAAGAGGGGTGTCTAGGCGGCTGAAAGGGGCTCCGGTCGGGGCCGGGGCCAGGGCCGGGGCCGGGGCCGGGGCCGAGGCCGGGGCCAGGATCGGGACCAGCCCATCACCTTTGGGACCGGTACTACGCCGGCCGTAGCAGGGACCCAGCCCTTTAGCCCACAGCCTCGGGTGCCACTTTTACGCAATTTTCTTTCGGTTCACTATGAGAATCAGAAAAGTGGAATCACGCCACCCACAGCCTCGGGTGCCACTTTTACGCAATTTTCTTTCGGTTCACTATAAGAATCAGGAAAGTGGAATCACGCCACCACGATGGAATAAGATGAATAATTTTAAAAAGCGATCGTTTTTTTTTTTCTCCCCTCTGCAGGAAAACTTTTTGACAGCCCCTCAGAGTCGACGACCCAAACCGTCCATGGTGGCAGGCCGTCCGGGGGGAGGGGGGGGGGCAGCTGCTCAATGGTGACGCTGGCACGCCGCATAAAGACGTTCATTAGCCGGCTTGCTGGGAGGGCCCCGGCCCAGCGCTTCCCATGCCCCTGCAGGGGCCCCGCCCCGCCCCGCCCCACCCCGTCCGGGGACCGCGCCCCTCTCGGAGGGGCCCCAGGACCGCTCGGCCGGGCACAGAGCGTTAGCGGGCGTCGCCGACATCTACCAGCTGGAGACGGAAGCTACTGCACGCCAGTACAGTACCCCCCCTGCCGCACTACCCCTGCGAACGCGACAAGTAGATACCCCGCGCGTGGGGGAGAAAGAGAAGGGCAGTGAGTGTCGGTCCTTCAGTCCCGCTGCGCAACGAGGCGATACCCCGCGCGCCCAGCATCCTCCCTGGAGCCGCGGACTGGACCGCGATTCGTCCGCCGGTACTCCACGCACCAGGACGCGGTGGTGGACGGGGACGTCAGACGTGCAGTGCACGTGCACCCGCACCAGAGCCGAGGGAGGAACTGTGCCGTGCCGGTTCCGCGCATCTAGGCCTATACTCTGTCCCAACTGGGAAGAAGCCTGAGTGTTGCTGCGGTGGTAGAGCCACCCGCACAATGGGGCGGGTTCGGGACGGTCCCCGGGAGGGTGTGCGAGGGCCTCGCCTGCTGGAGCAGGTCAGAATGTTGCAGTGGTAGCTGGTGAAGGAGGTGCGCTCCATAGGGATAGGCGCGGACCCTCGCCAGGCTTCTTCCCAGTTGGGACAGAGTATAGGCACAGGCACCTCCGACCTCCGTGCGACTATCGGTTATCCTCGCGGGGGAGGCGGGACAAGCCTCATTGGCATAGCAGTGTGGACCTGACCTGCGGCCCGTACGGGCGGGACAATCAGTGCCCGTGATCTTATAAGCGTGCTACGCGCAAAACTATTAAAATAAGTCAGCCGTTCCGATGTCATCATAGCCAAACTTGGGAGCAGTACGTCTCGTTTCGTTCGGTTCACCTTTCACCGCCATTTTATACGGACGGTAACAACCGCTGGCCGTTACTGTCTCACTCGGCACGGCGCTATGGCACGGCACGGGGTATCGATCAGGAAGGGGAGGGCCGCGCGCCGGGGCGGGGCGGGGCGGGGCGCGGCGGGGCGGGGCGCGGTGGGGGACTAAGCTGGGTAGTTCGTGCCCGGGGCCCATCTCGCGCTGCTCGCTGCGCCGGCCCGGCACAGCGTCTCCTGTTGATCCGCAGGGCACAGACCGCATACTAGGGCACACGACCCACCCGAGGGGCGCTAGCACTCTTACCAGACTATGACAGTTTGATAAAACAGTTATTGTTTTAATTTTTAATATTTGGGGTGTCAGCCAACTCTGATTAGTCGTTACATAATCCACTTCTAACGAAAAGCTGAGCGGGGCGCCCGGCGACATAGGCAGCCCCGCCGAGCACGCCAGTCCGACGGGACTGCCTACCTCCCAGGCGCCCACGGCTGGTCAGGGCAACGCAACACTTGGGAGCGCTGGTTATTTTGGTTGTTGCTTCGTTTAGACTGCTGTTGCAAAGCCTGCGTGTAACGAGTGATGCCTTCCTCCTCCTCCTCGTCGTCGTTCTCTTATTCCTCGCCCTTCACTTCCTTCTCCTTCTCTTCCTCCTCTCCGTCCCGTCCCCGTCTCTCTTTCTTCTCTCCTCGCCCTTCTCTTACACTCATCCTCGTCATACTCGGGCCTCTGCAGGGCAGGACGTAGAAACACATGGTGGCGAGGCGTACCCGGACAGGGCACCACACCTATATGTGCAGGAGCGAGAGAGAGAGAGAGAGAGAGAGAGAGAGAGAGAGAGAGAGAGAGAGAGAGAGAGAGAGAGAGAGAGAGAGAGAGAGAGAGAGAGAGAGAGAGAGAGAGAGAGAGGGAAAGAGTCCGCATAAGACAAGCGCACCCATCGGTGCCGGGCACCGCGGCAGCACCGCGCAGCACAGAACATGGAACAGTGACAGTGACCCTTGCCGGTCCATCTTCATCACCCGTTTCTGGCCGGCCCACCCCGACCGGTCCCCGGGCGCTGCTCTTTATAAGTTCCGGATACGTCTGCGGATATATACGTCTTCATCATCACTCTCAGGCTCACCCCCATCTCCTCCTCTCCCTCTAAAGAGATCTCTGCGGCTGCTACGCACCGTCTACAGGCCCCCAGTTCCTGCGTTCAAAGCCAAGTTTCTCAAATTTTTCTCTACTTTTCTGCATGTTTTCTACATCGAATCCAAACACGGTGCATCGAATAACACTTCGAATAACACTTACGTGCAAATTTAGCTGTCTGGAGGGAGTTTTTGTCTCCGTTGCGCCGAACGGGGACAGAGCGTTGAACCGAGGCCATCGTGCGTCGTGCGTGGCGCGTATGCAAGAGGCGGTGGAATGGCGCAGGGCGGGGCGGGGCGGGGCGGGGCGGGGCGACGCGAGCCGGCGAGGCCTACAGACTGCTTCCCACTCGACCCGCCTCGACCGCTCCAGGCACCCGGCCCGGCACTGATCGCTAAAATAGCCCCCGCCACGCCCGTCGCCTCGCACCGCCTCTAACGCCCGCGTCGCCGCGCCGGGCCGGCCGGGCCCCCGGTACAGGGCAGGGCGGGGTCCGCAGCCGGGTACACAGCCCAGGACAGCGCGGCCCATGTGTCCGAGCTGATCTAAACACAGCCTGTCCGGCCCGGGCAACCCGGTTACCGTACTGTACTTACACTGCCCTGCCAGCCCTCCCCCCTCCCCGCTCCGCCACGCCCCACCCCGCCGCACCAGAGCAAAGCCCTACTGAATTGTTAACACTGTTTGGTCAGTCAGCCCCGCGAGGATCAACAGGAAGGCGAGGCCGCCCGGGGTGCTGCTGGTGCTGCTGGTGCTGTGTGGAGGGCAGCACTTCACAGACTGGTTCAGCTTGCGCGCCCCCGCGGCGGGGCCGGGCTCGGACGTGCACCCACGGGCAGAGACTTCCATGTCATTTCGAGATTTCCGCCAGGGTTTTGTATGGGTTTTATTGACCTATATAGTTCAGTTGGCACTGCCCGTTTGGCGACGCGAAAGAGCTTCCGTTGGTAAGTGCGAAGAAGGCAGAATTAGGATGAAAAGAGAACAAAGAAGAAACTGAGATTGCGCGGAGTGAGGGGGAAATAAAAGCGTCTGGACGAAAACTAGGGGGGGTTTCGCATGTAATGTACACGGATACGACGCCTTTTTTGAGCAGTTCTCTACGCCGTTTACCGCGCCATGCATCCCCGGGGGTCAACCTGCGGCCCCCGCCCCACCCCGCTCCGCCAGGCTTCGGCGCATCCACAATGCACAGCTGGCGGACTTCCTCCGCACTGCAGCCATATGCCCCCCCCCTCCCCCGTCCCCCCACTCACTGCGTGCGTACGAGAGAAAGAGAGATGGCAAAAGAGGTCGAGGTGCTCTGGGCGAGAGAGAGAGAGAGAGAGAGAGAGAGAGAGAGAGAGAGAGAGAGAGAGAGAGAGAGAGAGAGAGAGAGAGAGAGAGAGAGAGAGAGAGAGAGAGAGAGAGAGAGAGAGAGAGAGAGAGAGAGAGAAGGGCATCACGGCAACGAGCGATCGACTTCTGCTTCCGATTACGACTGAGATGGCCGTATGCGGGGGGAACGGCAGCTGCTCCCTCGTCCTCCGACCACGCAACGCCACGCCACGCCACGCCACGCCACCCCGTGGGCGCGCACTGCGGATGAAGCAAAAGCGCCGGCCGGGGACTCACGTGACCCACAAATCTGTTCTGTTGCGTTCACACGGCATAGGGGGCGACGCTGGGCGCCCCGCCTGCGTCGCCAAGCTGCTGCAGCAGCTGTTCGCGGCTGTGGAGCCCCAGCCCCACGCGGGGTCCGGGTCCGGCTGTCCTGGTGCCTCACACTAGCCGGCCGGAGGGCAGGGGAGGGAAGCCCCCCCGGGGGTCACTCGATACGATCATCCTATAAATCACTGAGCGTGTCCGTAGCCAGCGGGGCGGGGCGCGACAGACTCGCGTATCTCCCGGGGACAGCGCTTCGAGTTACGCCCCGCGGGCCACAGGCTCACGTCGCGCGCGCGCCCGTCCCGTCGCGCCATCGGCAGCTGCGCCATTCAAACCAGCGGGCAGCGCGACGCACCGCGGAGCGAGGAGCGTCGCACTTGAGCAGGGTCGCCACGCCACAGAACCAGAAATGTTGATTTTCTTGACACGTTCCAGACCGATTCCTGTCAAAAATGGGAGTTTTCCTGACGTCGGGTTCCCGCCAGAAGAAGAGAGGACGCAGTGTTGCGCCGACCCGCTCGCGGCCGAAAAGGCAAAATCTAGCACTGAGCCCATTTTCCTGAGATTTTCCAGACATTTTTTTTTTTTATCAAGAAATTTTTCTGATTTTCCTGACGTGTGGCACTCCTGTTCAACGGCGGCGACAGCGGTGGCGTGAGCAGCGCACACAGCCTGAGGCGTCCACGCCACGCCGAGAGACTAAGACTCGACGAAAATAGTTGTACTGGAAACTTCTCCACGAAGTGGAATTGTAAAAGCTACAATTGCAAATCGTAAAATAACATGCACTAAATCTTGACTTAAAATTCAATAATCACGAGAAACAATATGGTTTGTCGTGATTGGCAATTTCGGAAACCGCATGGTTTTCAAAACACATCGTGTATCTAAAACGATATTTTTCACAGTGAGACCTCTCCGGACGTGACACTCTAGGGCGCCGGTTTTCAGCACGTGCCCCGTACCGTCACTCGTCCTCGGCGTTGGGTGTTCGGTACTCACTTGGCGTTCTTCGGCACAGTGTTGAGCGGCGGGTCGCGAGGGATCAGCGGCACGTGGGCCGGAGAGGTGTGGGCGTAGCCGCCGGCGTTTAGCTGCGGACAGAGAGAGGTTCAAACTGAGTGTTCAAGACATTCTCTGAACGCTCCGAGGGAGGGGGGGTGGGGCGGAAACTAAGAAAAATCATTTTACGGTCCCAAAGAAGTCATTTGAAAAATCAAAAACACTAGAAGAAAATCAAAATAAAATCAAAAAGAAAGTTAAAGAAAAATCCAAAAAATTGAGAACAAATAAACAAAAACCTGACGAAAAATGAACAGGCAGAAACAATGAGATAAAGGTCAAAATTTATCAAAAATGACAAAATTTTCATTAAACTCTTGAAAAACCAAAAGGCAAATCATACAAAAACATCTACACACTAACAAAACAAGTCGAAAAATTTATGGTAGACATTTTGTATGAGTGATCCGCCCCTCGGAACGCGCTGGCTTCGACCAGTACTCACCTTGACCACGGTTCCCACGGCAGGGTCCTGGTGCACCTCGAGGACCTCCTTGTCCATGGTTTTGACAGTCTTGATGGTCTTGGTGGTGACGAGGAGGAGTTGCTCGGGGTCCGCTCCCTGCAGCACGAGTCGCTCCTTCATCTCCTGCAGGTATGCGGGCGGGTGTATGGCCTCCTGCGGGAGAGGATACAGCGTGCGGTGAGCAAACGAGTTGGAGTCAGTTAGTTACATACACACGATGGGTAAAGAATTGCTAAATTTGGTGTGCAAATTTTGTAAATATTTGAGAATTTTCGTTAATTTTTACTATGTTACCAAAATTTTTATAAATATTCCTGAATTTTTATTTCATTTTTTTTTTCAATTTTCCGGATTTTTTGTGAACTTGCCTAATTTTTCTGAATTACGAGGTGTACAAAAATTTCAGAGTTGTTTCCCCCGCAGATAGGAGCCGTCCTCTGCGTGCGAATAACACTAGGCCCACGCCAAAAAAGGTGCGAATCATGAACCGAGCCATGTGTGCGAGTGCGCGGCGGGTCCCAACAGCGCGCGTCCAGAGGCGGATGTGCTTCGTCACTTCCGCTGCGCGCTCACGTGACTACGCACAGCTGGATCTGCCCAGCACGGCGCTGCTTTCACTTTGCCGAAAAGTCACAGAGGTGTGCGGGGCACGGGGCGGGGCGGGGCGAGGCGCGGGGGTCAGGAGGCAGTCCGAGCCCAGCCCAGTTAGGACGCGCAGGACGAAGGCCGGCCGGAGCAGGGACGCCGGAACGCCATGACGTTCTGGCGTCCGCGGCGTGGCGCTGCGACGCCATCTGACGGGCGACCTCCAAACTATAGGCGGGCGGACGAGGCGGCCGTTGGAGAAGGTTCGTGGGTGTCTAGTGTCTTGGACGAAATAGAGAGGGAGAGAGCGACGCGACGCAGTTCATCTCTGTCGCTCACGCCGCCGCGCGGCCTTGCGGCTCGGACACGCCCCGCCCCGCCCCGCCCCGCCCCGCCCCGCCCCGCGCGGTCCCCGCTCGGATACCCGGTACCTGTTGCCTCACCGGCATCGCGGTCCCGCCGAGCGGAACGGAAGGGACCCGCGGCGGCCGGGACGAGCCGGGCCGGGCCGGGCCGCGGGCACAGCGCAGCGGAGCAGCGCGCGGGGCGGGCTGCATAATCAACTGCAATCCCGATAGTGGACGGGTACTGGTGGGGCGGGCAGGTGGTGAGGTGCACGGCGAGCACGCGGCGCCCGGAGGCGTGTCTGCTGTGCTTGCACTGCCTGTATAGTGCCACTGTAGTGCTAAGTTTAGACCTCTTGAGCTGTATGGCTCGACCGACAGTCGAGCGCACAGATTGCAACTCCTTGCAGCAAAGCCGAGTCGCCAACGAAGTGCGCGGCTGGCTCACGATGTCGTGGAGGTCATGCTGGCTGGAGCTTCTGACACCTTCACTACAAATAATCAAAGGACACTAAAACATAATCGGTAAAATATCCGGAAAAATCAGAAACCATCAATAGCATAGTCAAGAAAAATCAGAAAAATCAGAAAAAAATCAGTACAAATCAAGAAAATTACGAAAAACCAGAAAATGGGGTGTTCGCTTTAATTTATAGTGAAGGACCCCTCGGGCGGCACGCCCCGGCCCGCAGCGCCGCGTCGCGCGTCCGCCGCCGCCGGCGCCATGGTTGCTATGATGTTCGTGTAAACATATTGAGTGGCGGGCGACCACCGCGCCGCCTCTATCACCACGAGTCCCTTCACCGCCAGGGGGAGCAGGGAGCAGAGGGGGAGGGGTAGGCACGTGCTGGGGAGGGGTGGGGAGGCGCAGTGGTGCCCGAGAGTAAGAAGACTTGTCCATCGTAAGCGGTGGCCCCCTCCCCCGCCCCGCCCCGCCCCGCCCGCTCGGACCACTGCCCCAAAAAGGGGGACTTCCCCTCCCACGCAGCTCGCCCAAGTGGGGGCCCAGCCAGCCCCTAGAGGGGCACGAACACGCCTTTCTGGTCTGCCTGTCTGTCACCCTGCCACCCCCTACCCTGGCCGCCAGCTCGGTCTGTCCAGCTCCCGCCTCCACCCTGAGAGCCCTATGGGCGCGCCCCCGCCCCGGTCGCGTCGCCATGGCGACACGGCGCAACACGCGTAAACAGCGGTGCGCACGCGACCCATAGGGGGTTGCGTTTTGAAAATAATGAAAGGAGGTAAAAAGAAAAAAAAGGAACGGCCATCTTTGTTGCACTCGCAGGCTACAGTCATTGTGAAAAATGAGGGTTGGAGAGAAAGAGAGAGAGAGAGGAAATGAGGGGGCGGGGCGGGAGGGCGGGAGTGCACCCTGGGGGCGGTACTCTACACTTGCATAGGGATGAACGCCTGGGGGCGAGGCCGGCGCCACTCCCCGACCGTTATACACGGCTGCCAACGAAACAAAACACACCGCAGGCGCACAGCTCGCGCACAGCCTGAGCAGAGCAAAGCTTGCAGCAGGTGTGCGGCTGCTGCTCGCACAGCGCGCGCGCCACGAGCTTGGCCCCTGGAGGGGAAAGGGCTGCCAAACTCACATCCACCTTTTATGGAATGTATTTCTAAAGAATGCGTGCTACCAAACAACTCTGAATTTTAGTGTGCAGATTTTGTGATATTTTTCTTTTTAAAAATTCGTGAATGTTAACAGAATTTTTTGTGAATTTTTACTTGAATTTTACCTACATTTTGGCGAACTTCCCTAAAAATTTCTAATTTTCCGGAATTCTTGTGATTTTTTTTCGAGTTTTTCTTATTTTTTCTGAATTACGAGGCGAACAAACATTTCATTCAGAGTTGTTTCCCCCTCGACCAGGTCACTCAGATAACAAGTAACAGTCTGCGCGGGATTGGCTCTGGCCCCTTGGGTAGGCACCAGACCCGCAAAACTGTTGCGTGTTCTAGCACCCGGTACATATAACAGCGCGTTGTAGACGCGAGTATATCTCTAACAAAGACCGTAAACGATAAAACAAATATTTTTTCCAGAACCCATCCCCGGGCCCCGGGGAGGGGTAACTCTGTGGGACACTAGTGTAGCCCGCGTCTCGTGGAGCGCAGCGCTCCGCTCCCCGTCCCCGCAGCAGCCTTCACCCCCCTCCCTCCTCTGTATCGAGTGACCTGGTTCCTCCCCGCGAAACACCAAACAGCGGAAGCAGAGGAGACAGGCGGGGCGCGGGCCGGGCCGGGAGCGCAGGAACTGAACCAACATCACCATCACCGTCAAGTACACAAGCACGTCGAGTCGCGTACGTACACCGCCACCGCGCCGACACCCGGTCGCGCCAGCAGGAGCCGCCCCACCCCGCCCCGCCCCGCCTCACCCCGCCCCATCCCGCGCCTCACCCCGCCCCGCCTAACGCCATTACGTAGCAATAATCCCCAGGGGAATCCCTTTTTCCCGCTCCATTTCCGAGCTCACATCCGGACCAGGGCGAAAGAAGTCAAGTGCGGGGCATGGGGGGAAAATAAAATAAAAATGAAATAAACTGTCACGGCGTGCTCGGCGCGGGGGTGGGCCGAGGGGCCCTTCACTATAAATTCAAGCATACTCTGATTTTTCTGATTTTTCTTATTTTTCTGGTGTTTTGTAATTTTCCCTGGTTTTTACTGATTTGTTCCTGTTTTTTCTTGTTGGAATATTCTTGATTTTTTGTTGATTTTGTATTGACATCTTTTCAGGGTGTACACTGAGTTTTTTGAGTGAAGGACTCCTCGGTACGGGCAGACCACGGTGTCCCGGAGGAGCACGGGGCAGAGGGCGGAGAGGGCAGCGGGAGGCTGGCCGCTGTCGTCACTCCGCCGGGGCCCAAGCCAGCCCCCCGCCCCGAGCCTGAAGCCCGGCATGTGCCTGCCAATGTGCTGCGCGGACTTTGCGCTGGGCTGTAGGCACCCTCTGTCCTACGCGGCTGACACCCAAGCAGAGCCGAGCCGATCCGGGCCCCGGCCCGGGCAGCCAGAAAGACAAGGACTAGGGAGGGGACGGGAGAAAAAAAGGGGGCCGCATCCCGAGCCGCACCCCCTGGATAAAACGTCCTACACAGGCGCGCGAACTTCACTTGTAATTCCCAACCCGCACAGTGCTTTCTACGAGTCTTTTAATTTTACTCGCAAACTCCTCACCCACCAGCCCCAAGCGTTAGTACCAGCCAGGCCTCCTCTGCCCAGCCGCGCTATACGCCCCTAGGCCGTCCCCGCCAGCCACACCACCCGTTTACGAGCGGTAGAGCCTTTACTTCCCAAGTCGCCGCGAGGCGAGACGAGGGGGAGGCCATGCCAGGGATATCCTTACAGGGGCGAGTGGGCCCAGGAGAGGGGCGCTGATCTAAATGGGGACCAGGAAGGGGTGCCGGGCCACGCCGCGCCGAGCCGCCCGGCCAGCAGGGGAGGAGGAGGTGGGGTAGGAAGAGGTCCTGGTGTTTGGCGCGGGGGAGGAGACCCCTTTTAGCGCCCTCTGAGCCGTAAAGGCCGCGGAGGGCAGGGCCTAAGCCCGTCTAGTCCCGCGGGAGAGAGCGACAGTAAGACTCGGCTCGAGGGTCAGGGTCGGCGGCAGCCGGCCGGCAGGGTGATTCTGCACAGCGGTTTTTCATCTTTCTGTCCTCGTCGCACTGCTGGGGCACTGCCACGAGGAGCGAGCGAGAGGACACGACTGAATCGCTGTTCGGAATCACCCCGCAAGCCCGCAGGCACCAGGGCGCGGCCTCGAGGTCTCCGCCGAAGTATCCAGCTCCAGGGCGACCGAACCGGGCCGGACGGGACCGTGAGAGCAGGTTCGCCGCGGAGGAGCACGTTGCCCGGCCTGGCCCGGCCCTACGGCTATCACACACTGCTTGTGGTAGAGGAGGGCCCTACGATAGGAGATATGTTAAACGAGGTCCCTGACCCCGGGGGCAGCCCGCCTGACCCCCTCCCCCTTTCTCTCTTTCGTGTTCTCGCCGTCGCGTCGCTCCCTTCCCGACACAGGCCAGCACATTAGCCGCCGCCGATCATCCTCGGTCTCGGTTACGCCTGAGCGCGCTCCGCCCCGCCCCGCTCCGCCCCGCCCCGCCCCGCCCCGCCCAGCCCCGCTCCGCCACGCAGTTGCGCCTTGAGCTGCCAGGCGGCCAGCGGCCGTAAAACGGCAGCGTTATGCCCCCTTGGACTTAAACGCCGCGCGGCTACGTTGCACGGCGCAAAAGAAAACAACAAAAAACACCATACTGGAAAGTATGGATTACCCTACTTTTCATGTTGAATGAAAAATAGCTGATGAGGAAAGCTGTCTGATATGGGTCTTTCGTAATGTTACCTGACTTGCTTAAAAAACAGGATCACCGAAACGAGTCGTTGAGGGCGGAGGGAGGAGGGGGGAGAGGGAACGCCAAACGGGACCGTGCATGTCGCTGTCACAGCAGGCGAATGGGGCCTAAGTGTTGGGCTGGCCGAGGGCCCCACCGCGGCTGGGGGCCCACACAACACGGCGCTGCCCCGCCCCGCCCCGCCTCGTGACACTCTGAGGAACACCACCACCGCGCCAGTGGGCGCCAGCGGCAGGGAGCTCCACAGGTGCCTCTGGCGGGGAAGAGCGCCGGGTGCCCTCGCCCCCACCCCAGCGGAGGCCTCGTAGCGGCGCCAGTGAGGGCGCCGCGCGGGGAAGGGATAAAAAAATTATTTTCGCAATAAGGGCATCATCATTTCAATTGAACACAAACACACAAAAAAGAAAGGCCTGAATCACGCTCTCCCTTGATGGTCTCGGAGGGACAAATGCTATGTTTGAAGTCGGCGGCGCGAGTCGACGGGGACCTCTCCGGCCCAGCACAGCCAGCGCGCCTCAGTACTGTGCATCAATTATTGAAGGTTCCTCATTGTAGCACCTCCCGTGCGTGTCCCCTCCCCCTCCACAGACACACACACACACACACACACACACACACACACACACACACACACACGTACACACGCACGCTGCGCTGCGGTTGAATGAGTGCGCCTCCACGGCCGACCTGCTTTTGGCTATTTGTAGCGGCAGCACGGAAACGCGTGCCCTTCCCACTCCCCAACAACACACACAAAGTGAATCAAAGTTAATTGCATCACCAGCGCGCGCGCGCGTTAGTGTGTGTGTGTGAGTGTGTGTGTGTGTGTGTGTGTGTGTGTGGAGAGAGAGAGAGAGAGAGAGAGAGAGAGAGAGAGAGAGAGAGAGAGAGAGAGAGAGAGAGAGAGAGAGAGAGAGAGAGTACACGCTGTGCACCCAGCTCAGCTCAGCCGGCAGGAAGCACACTGACGAGTAGAGCCCCCGGGGGACACTCCTCTCCAGGACGGGATGGGCTGGTCTACTCGTCTGCTTCGTTTATTTCTCGTTCAAACAGCGTCCAAAAGTCACCCTGCCGCCCGAATCCCATTTCAACTGAACTGAGCGCGGCGCGATACCAAGAGGGCTGCTAGGAACGGGGGTGGGGACGGCGTTGGGACAGGGAAAGGGGGCGGGACTGGGGGCGCGGCAGGCGAGGATCCATGGTAGCGGGGGGGGGGGGGGGAGAGACGGAGCGATCGCCCTCTCGACTGGAGCTCAGCCACCAATTTAAAAAAGAAGATATGGAAAACAGAAAGGGAAAAGAGGAGGAGGGGGGAAGAGAAAAGTAATGGGGGAAGAGGGAATTTTGGTGTAAAAAGTTTCTAAACTTTCGTGATTTCTTGTGAATTTTCCTAAACTTCTCTGACTTTCTGAGTTTTTCTGAGTTACGAGGTGTACAAAAATTTCAGAGTAGTCTCCCCCTCTGTTTTTGGAGCCGCGCGGGCGAAGCCTCCACCCTCACCCCCCGGCACCCGCACGTCGGCCGCGGCCCGCGCGCACAGGACATTGCTACCGCCCACCGCCTCTTCCTTCCCCCGCACAAGCACCACCGAATACACGACCATTAAATTACCTCCACGCCGCGCATGTGGCGTGATATCACCGCGCAAGCACAAGAACGTTTACAACTCGCGCCGGCGGCCTGGTTCAGACTCCATGAATAAGTATCCCGGGGTATGCATGACCACATGGTGGTCGTCCTCTACCCCTCCCACGTTGGCACTCACACCCTCCTCTCATGCAACCCCCCTCCACTTTTCCTTTGTCCATCGCGGACGGCGACTACGATATGGCTAATTCTTTCGTTGACAGTTGTCGTGCGGTCTAGCCCCCTCTCCGCTCTCTCTCTCTCTTTCTCTCTCCCCCTCTCTGCCTTTATCTCGCTCTCGCGTGCGTGGCTAGCGGCACCTGACCAGGTAATTACAGCCAACGCGTGCAACGCGAGGAGGGGAGCAGCCGAACAACCCCGCGGCCCGCGGCGGTCCGATGAGGCTCGCTCTGCCCCACCCTACCCCACCCCACCCCACCCGACCGCACCCACCCAGCACCTCGGCCGCCTGCTCCTCCGACGGCGTCCTGACGCCTTCGGCCGCACCACGTACCTGTTGGTCCATGGCGACACACTAACCACTGCGATGTGGAGGACCACAACGAGGCCGCCGACGTGTGTACCTCCCTCTCGGCGCCACAGACCTCGGGTCCGGCCCGGCTCGGTCCGCTCGGCACACCAGGGCGACCTAACCTCCAAAACCTTTGCGCCTCCCTCTCGGGCGGAGCAGAGCGATAGGGGGCGGGTGCGACCCCCTATTCCCGCTCCCGCTCCTGCTGCTGCCTTCTGCCCGGAGTGCCAGCTCGGTCCGACCGGCTCGGCGCGCGGCTCGGCTGCTGGGCTAAGGGCCTGGCCTCCGGCTGGGCTGCCAACCAACCAACCCCAGCTGCGGCAGCTGTGGTCCGGGTCCGGCCCGCCAGCCCTGCAGGGCTGCCAACCGGGAGGAGAAACCCCCTCTCATCCCCCGCGGGCCGCCGCCTTGTTCCTTCCTGCCCCACACCTCGGGGATACCGCGCTCCCATTATATAGGTCAGCTGGGAGAGGGACAGAGAAGGAAGAGAGAGGGTGGCGGGAGAGAGGGACAGGCAGATAGCTAGGGTGGTCCAAAATTTTCCCGACTTTCTCGGATCGACCAACGCCGCCCGGAATCGGATTCTACATCAAAAATGAGCGAATACGTGTTTTTTCCTTTTTCGATAAAATGATTTTAAACACCTCCGCAAAGCCCAAATAGGTTTTAACAGAGTAGTTTACCTTCTAAAAATCGTAGAAAATACAGTTTTAGTCCGATTTTGAAAACCGAAACGCAGAATTGTCCGGTATGTGATGACGAGTTCGAAAAAAAATATAGTGTGCGAGCCTGTTAATTTGCCTACCTCTCCGGGGTCAAAATATGCAATTTTAGGGCCATGATGACTACTTATTTTGGTTTGTAGGCCGCTGCTGTGGCCTCGAGCCCACCCTGTGGGCTTCAGTAGGTGCCTACACGTCTACCGAAGCCCAAGCAACCGAATCCGACAATTGGGCACGGATGGCCTTCCTCCCAGGGGCACGAATATCGGGATATTTTCGGAAAAACGTACTTTGGCCCGTACCTGGGTGGTTCTAGGCACTGGGATGGAATTATTTGATCTGTATAGGCTGCTCACATCACTAAGGAAACGCCAACGATGAACTGGAGTCTTTTAGGTCCGGTTGCCTACCTTCCAGGGGTCGGAAATAGTGAAATTTCCAAAAAAAACTGTACTTCTACTGGTACACCGGAAAAACAAAGGTGCTAAGCAACGCCTTTCCTGGGGCGCTCAAATCAAGTCCTAAGCTTAGTGCCTTTCCTGGGGCACTAAATCTTAGTGCCTTTCCAAAGGCACTAAATTTTTGTTAGTGCCTTTTAAAGGTAGGACTTAGCACCTTTAGCTGACCAGCTGCGTATACTCCATACAAATTTAGTGCCTTTGCAAAGGTACTAAGATTTAGTGCCCCAGGAAAGGCACTAAGCTTAGGACTTGATTTGAGCGCCCCAGGAAAGGCGTTGCTTAGCACCTTTGTTTTTCCGGTGTACCAGTAGAAGTACAGTTTTTTTTGGAAATTTCACTATTTCCGACCCCTGGAAGGTAGGCAACCGGACCTAAAAGACTCCAGTTCATCGTTGGCGCTTCCTTAGTGATGTGAGCAGCCTATACAGATCAAATAATTCCATCCCAGTGCCTAGAACCACCCAGGTACGGGCCAAAGTACGTTTTTCCGAAAATATCCCGATATTCGTGCCCCTGGGAGGTAGGCAATCCGTGCCCAATTGTCGGATTCGGTTGCTTGGGCTTCGGTAGACGTGTAGGCACCTACTGAAGCCCACAGGGTGGGCTCGAGGCCACAGCAGCGGCCTACAAACCAAAATAAGTAGTCATCATGGCCCTAAAATTGCATATTTTGACCCCGGAGAGGTAGGCAAATTAACAGGCTCGCACACTATATTTTTTTTCGAACTCGTCATCACATACCGGACAATTCTGCGTTTCGGTTTTCAAAATCGGACTAAAACTGTATTTTCTACGATTTTTAGAAGGTAAACTACTCTGTTAAAACCTATTTGGGCTTTGCGGAGGTGTTTAAAATCATTTTATCGAAAAAGGAAAAAACACGTATTCGCTCATTTTTGATGTAGAATCCGATTCCGGGCGGCGTTGGTCGATCCGAGAAAGTCGGGAAAATTTTGGACCACCCTACAGATAGCGGAGCGACCAGGGCGGCGGGAAGGGCTCGTGAGGGTTGCCAGCTCTCGCAGTGGATCCGCCCCGCCCCGCCCTCCTGCGCCCCACCCCGCCACGCCGCGCCGCGCTCCGGGTCTATAACCCCGCGAGAGAGACGGAGCGGGCGAGGGGCCGCGGGAGCGAGGGAGACACGGCGAGCGGGGAGGGGCGCGGAGGGGCGCGGCGGGGACACCCACCCCGAGCAGCAACCCCTCCCCCAGCGCGGCGCGGCCGCACGCACCCCACCGGGAGGTAGGGCCGGGCCGGGCCGGGCCGGGCCGGGGCGGGGTGGGAGTGGAAATACACCAGTCACGCACATTCTGATACGTTTGGCAGGACAAAGGAAGTGGCCGATCGGGAGGCCAATGATGGGGGCCAAAGCCGGGCTAAAGACTCCACGCGAAACAGCTTTACTGGAAGCGCCGCGCCCTCCCCACAAGCGGCTACTCTGTCCGGAAAACCCACAACTGCGCCTCAAACTGCACAAAGACGCTGCGATTCACGCGCGGCATAGAAAATTTACCACCACAGGCGCAGGTAATCGAACCATCGAACTCCCTCTGTGACACCACTCTCTGGAACAAAGAGTCGGTCTTGAACCCCTCCACGCCCCCGCCCCCGACCCACTGTCAATCCTAATCAAGCCTTTACGAGGGAAATGTTTCTCCATCTGCCCGACGTAGACAGCGCGGCGCGTCCGGATTAGAATATTTATTCCATCTAGTACCGGGGCGGGGCGGGGCGGGGCGGGGGGCGAGCAGGCAGCGCAGGAGCACGGGTAGGGCGGGGCGAGGCGGAGCAGACAAGACAGGCAGCGGTGCACCTCACCTCCAGTACCCAGGTTCAGAAGATCGTGCGTTCTCACTCACTCCTAGTGGCCGAGCCCCAGGCGTGTGACAAGGACGGATGTACGAAAGCGCGCTTCTGAATCTGACGGCAGGCAGGCGCGGCGTGCAGGCCTCGCTCCGCCTCCCACTCTCCCCCAACCACCTCATCATTAAGGAAGGTGGCGGGGCGCGGGGCGCGGGCCGGGCCGGACGCGCAAGCAGCAGCGGGCGCTGTCCAGTCCGGAAGGAGGTGTGGTGTGGAGGGGGGAATCCTCAGTCAAGCAAAGATTTCGGGGGGGAGATTAGCAGCATTATTCACGGCTAGAACACGGGGGCGAGCCGGGGGCGGAGATGAACTGGTTCACCACCATCATGGCGGGGGCGGGCACAGGTGCGTGCGGAATGAGCGGGGACGGGGAGGGGGAAAATGCGAGGGATCCTACACTATAAATTCAAGCGTACACCGATTTTTATGATTTATCTGGTGTTATGTGATTTTTTTTTCTGATTTTCTTTCAAATTTTTTCATGATTTTTTTTTCTGGATTTATTTTGAATTTGACTTTTAGTGATTTTTTAACGGGTAAACACTGATTTTTTTTTTGGGGGGGAGTGAAGGACCCCCTCGCGGAAATGTGAGCACGTGAGATTGTTGGTGAGCTGGCCCCTTTTGGCTGGCCCCGGCTCGGCCCGGATCCCTTGCCTTGCCTTCTCCCCGGGCACTGGCCGCGGGCCGCGCGGGGCCGGACGCGGGAGATACGATGACCGCGGCCGGGGGTGCAGCCGGATGCGCGCGGTGCGGACCACGTGATTATTGTTATTGAATCGCATCAGCAGCAGGTGTTTCGGAGGGGACGTTACAGTGTTGTAGGTTTGCCTGTCACGGGCCACGGCGCCTAACGGCTGGAGAGTGTATAGGCAAAGCCAAACAATTATAATGTTAACGTCTTCTCTTTAACACTCAACAGCAGTGTTACTTATTGCTCTCGTTTGCACCCGGTGTAGAGGCGGAGCGGTGCGCGGCGGCCGTGTGGTTGCAATGCACTTGGGTCGCAGCCGGCAGGACCCCCCACTCACAACAGGCACGGGCGCAGGCGAACGCCCGCCAGGCCCGCCACAACAACAAATCAGAGCGAGTAAAGCCGCGCGCAGGCTCAGACCTAGCTTTTATTTGTTTAACTCGGTTTGGAGCGTTTCCGGTGCAAGAAGGAGAGCGGAGAAAAGTCGGAGAAAGAAGAAGAAAGCCTCCGACCGAAGAAGTGAACGCCCCGACCAGCCGCGTACCAGTCGCGGGTGCGACAGCAAGTTATTCGAGCGGGAAACATTTCTGAATTTTGGTGTACAAATTTTGAGAAGTTTTGTAAATTTACGTTAATTTTCGTGATTTTTTTGTGAATTTCAATTGACTTTTTTTTGTTAGAATTTTACCTATATTATAGAAAAATTTTCTGAAATTTCCAGAACTTCTCGGGATGGCCTCAGACAATACAAGCAGATCTGATCCAAATTATTCTCTCAATTACATGATACATGATACAGTGCGACTGGTTGGTGTCGTATTTAGAGGCTGGGGGATAGGGCAAATACGATGCGAACCCGTCGTACTGTACAGTCATCGAGGCGTCGTGGCTCAGTTGGTAGCGCGCGCAACACTGAACCGAGTGGTCCGAAGTTCGACTCCCACTCGGGAAAGTGTTTTTCGCGCTTGGCATTTCCTTTGGCAGCTGCTCCAGGGCAGGTCAAATATAAGTAAAACACGTCTCACCGCCGTTGGCTCGGTGGCTCTGGGCGTTGGGTCGCTTCCAGTTCTGGCTATGTGTCGGCACTCGGGGTTGTGGGTTCGAATCCCGCGTACCCCTCTGAGGTAAGGCCTCTGAAACTGGGATCTGGAAGTCTAACGCCCTTGACACCGCTCGTACCTCTAGGGGTAGGCCAATGGTGGTACGGGGATCAAATCTGTCGAATTGCGCGATAGGATCGCAGTCAGCAAAGCGCCGGTTCCCATGGAACACCGAAGCAGTTGGCTGCCACAGGGGGTTAAAGCCCTGTGCCTGGCGGGAACCGCAACCTCCTTCGGGAGGTTTACTGCCGCAAAAATTTTCTACGTTTTCACGCCACCCTTTCTATTGCAGAGCAAAATTTGTTTCTGAAAAGTTTTAAAAAATAATTGAAATAATTGTGATTATTTTGCATTATTGCAAGTTAATTTCCAATAATTTGGAATAAATAGAAATAATTCACAATAATTTACTAAAAATCCTATTTAATCATGTAATTGAGAGAATAATTTGGATCAGATGTGCGTGTATTTTCTGGGGCATCCCCAACTTCTCTGACTTTTCCCGAATTATTTTGAATTTCTCTGAATTTTCCTGATTTTTTTTCTGAATTACGAGCTGTGCTTTAATTCAGAGTTGTTCCTCCTCAAAGTTATCTCCTCCCTGCCCCCGCCGCGATTGCTTGTGCATACTTGCGCAAAGATCTTTGAATATTTCTGGGCGGCGAAGAGCCGAGGAATAACCCAGCGGCCGATGGCGACCTCCTCAGCTCAGACTCTCCCCGGCGCGAAGTGGAGGTGCAGATGTAGAAGAGGAGGGGAGCGAGGAGGAGGGCTTTTGGTGAATGAGTCGAGAGGAGCTTGTTGAAATCCATCCCTCCGCTGCTACTGGGGGAGGGGGGCGCTCTCGTTCACGGGCCGCAGACCCAGGACAAAGCGGTGACGCGAGGAGGCACAGCGGAGCAGCGGCCTCGGCAGCGGCGTGCTGCAGGCACTGGCACTGCTACGCTACCGTCGCAGTCCCCGCCCGCCCATGTCGCACTCCGCACTCCTTGACGCGAGGGTGACGCCTGCCGGTTGATTTCGATCAGAGTGAAGTGGTGTCCTCTCTCTCTCTCTCTCTCTCTCTCTCTCTCTCTCTCTCTCTCTCTCTCTCTTGCTATTTCTGGCCGAGCAGACCCAATGAGTGCGACGAGAAAGGCGGAATCAACCTCCTGGACTGCGTGAGGCCGCAGGTGTAGTCACCATCCTGAAGGGCAGCCGCCGCCGCCGAAGTGACCGCCGCGGTGTCGTCACCCGTCATCGAGCACTGCGAAACACACGTCGGCGGAACGAGGCGGGGTAGGGCGGGGCGGGGCGGGGCGGGGCGGGGCGGGGCGAGGCGAGGTGGGGTGCGGGCTGCGAGTCCCCTCGAGCCGGTCGCGAGCCGCCCCCACACCATGCGGGCCGAGTCCCCCCCCATCGCCCCCCGCGAGCACCGCGACACCCGCCGGCGGGGTCCCTAATGACGCACGGCAGGTACTCGGCGCGTCCATTCACACCTCAGGACGGCGAGCACGGGAGGAGTGGGGTGACGTCACATCGCGGGGCGGGGCGCGGGGCGGGAGCTCATCGGCGAGCAGCTTATGGACGGCGGCAGGGCGAAGCAGGGTCCGTCTGTAGGGTTTCGACATCCTCATCCTCCCCGCTGCTGCTCCTGCAGGAGGCGGCCACCCCCGCATGCAACGCGCGCGAGCTCGCAGCGCGGCGGGGGTGGCGCGGGTCGGGGCGGGGGCGGCGCTCATTGCGTACACTATACCTCCAATGCTCCGGCTGTGCAGGCCGGCGAGAGGCTTAACCCTCCCTTCCCTTCCCTTAAGCTGCCAACGGCTACCTCCACCGCCCCCGCGCCGCCCCCGCGCCGCCCCCGCGCCGCCCCCGCGCCGTCACGTACCTTGCCGCCACCGCGCCTCGCCTGACACCAACCCCGCCGGCAGGAGCTGTAGGCAGGCAGGCGAGGCAAGCACACGTCGACGTCTAATTGCTTATGGCAGCTCCGTGGCGCCGAGGCAGGATACCCTGCCATGAAGATTTAACCGATAATTTATTGTTAATTTAGTCGTGGGTGGGTGGTGGACACTGTAAACGCAGAGGCGACTTTTAATGCCATAGAATTGGCATTCTTTTTCGAATGCCAATTTACGGCCATTTTTAATGCCAAATTTTGGCCTTCTCCAAGGAATGCCAGTTTTCTGGCCACTTTTAATACCAAAGATTGGCATTCTCCGAGGAATGCCAGTTTTCTGGCCACTTTTAAAGCTAGTCCTGGACTCTTTCCATACATGAAAACCAATACGACCTGCCTATCCAATCGAGTTCTTTTTCCTTTGTAGTAGGGATGTATTCTTACCGTAAAATTTAAAGCTAGCGGTAAAATACGGTAAAATACGGTAAAATACGGTAATTTTGGGTAAAATTGGTAAAATTCAATTTTGGCCGTTTTTCATAAAATTTAGTGTTCTTTATAAGAAAATATGGCTTTTAAGTTGATTTTAACGCAACATAAAACACTTATAAATTGAAAATAATAACTAATCGCTATTTGAATAGACAAATTAAAAGGTTTAGGACAAAACATGGTACAAGGTCACTTTATTCACACAGAGATAGGAGGACAATAAGGGTGAAAGAGCATTATTTAAAAATTCAATTTATTTCCAAAGACGTTTTGGTCGTCCACCAGTTTGAGTTGCTTCGGCAGATGCGGGACGCGCGAAATTCAAAGAAACGCAACCGCTGACAGCGCAAATGATGGAATGAGTAGTGAAAAGTCAATAAATCGAATTTTACCAAAATTACCAATTTTACCGGGGCCGGGTAAATTACCGTATTTTACCGGTATAATACCGTTACTTACCGGTAACGTTACTGACGTGTACATCCCTACTTTGTAGGCTGCAATGAAGTTGCCTTTTCTAAAATCGCTGGAAAACGTGCGTGTTTTGTATCACATGGCCCATTACAAAATGAACTGACGAAAGGAATTTGATAATATTAAGCGCACCTGTTGATTTAATTTTCTTTTTCTCTTTTTTTCCCTTCTACGGTCGAAGTATTAGCGCTTTGTGCGGCGCCCCGAAAAGTGGCCCATCAAGTTGCTTTACGCGCGCGCCCTCCCCTCCGGTCCGCCCCGCGGGGGGGAACACAGTGCTATAGTCTGACGTGCTGAGAGTGCTGCTTGGTTGCCTACTTTTAGGAGTAGGACATGCCAATTCCAGCGCTGCCAACATTGCCATCCGGAAACAAGGCAAAGATAGACTTAAAATTGTTCCCGCCTGGTATCGAACCCCGGTCATCTGCATCAGAGTCTACGACTTTATCCACTGCGCTATCGTTACGCAAGAGAGAGAGGCGGGCCCGGCGACCTCTTGTCGGTGGCGAGCGTAGTGAGTGACGGCGCTGTGTTTTGATGCGCTAAGGTTGGCACTACCGGCCGTGGCCGGTCCCTCTCTGTCTCTCTCGCACAGCGTCGCCAGGCGGCCCATTGCAGATCCCCCCCGCGGTCCGCCCCGCCGCTCCAACACAGACGTGTAAACGTAAACGCGCTGGTCTGGTGCCGGCCCGGCCCGGCCCGGCCCGGGCAAGAAGGATGCATTTTATTGATCTGCCGGCGGCCCCATGGGGCGCGGCGGGGTGGGGTGGGGCGGGGCGAGGCGGGGCGGGGCAGAGGGCGCTTATGCACGCACGCCGCACGCGCGCCTACGAACTGTCCCTCCCGCGGGCAGGTGAGTGATGAGAGAGTGCGAGTGAGTGAGTGAGTGAGTGAGTGAGTGAGTGAGTGAGTGAGTGAGTGAGTGAGTGAGTGAGTGAGTGAGTGAGTGAGTGAGAATGTGAGTGAGTGAGTGAGTGAGTGAGTGAGTGAGTGAGCGAGCGGCGACGGACGGTGGGTTTTGAATTATCGATCAGAGAGAAGAAGGGCCGCGGGCTGGGCCGGGACACGGCAAGGCACCGCAAGGCACGCTCTGCTCAGCTCGCGCGCGTGCCAATCCAAGTGCTGACGCTGACGAGCTGAGCGGCGCGCGAGGAAGCGGGTAGGGGGAGGAGGGGGTGGGGGGGAGACACGAGTCACGAGGGGGACAATTGGAGCGGAGTGACAGAGGCAAGGAGGCGAGACTGGAGGAGGAGACAGGCAGCGAGGGGGATGAACAGCCTCTGCGGGAACCAAATCAGTATCCGGACTGCGCAGGCAGCAGTAGACTGATGCCGCATGGGACTTTCATACCTCTGTCCTTGTGGCACTCATGAGGCACTGCCATTGGGTGGGAGAGAGAGAGGACAGCGTCTACCTCCCATTGACCGATTTCCGGAATCAGCCTACAGGCGGGCGGGGGCGGGGGTGTCAGCAGCGGGAGCAGCGCAGCTGTCAGATTCGGGAGATCGCTCTCGTACCTCCGACCGTCCAAATCGCACCTATGGCGGCGCGGCGCCGCATGTCGGGAATGGCAGGGTGATAAGGCCCCATGCGTGCGACAAGGACGGAGGCGCGAGAGCGATCTTCGGAATCAGACAGGACAGCAGTTGAGACGGGTCGAGTCAGGACACTATACAGATGTGGCGCGGCTCCGCGTACACCACGCGGTGACGACACGTGAGGGCGATACGAGGCGGCAGGAGCGCGAGGCGCCCGCGTGGCCACCCGGACCTGGCCCCTGGCCGCGCACAAAGGGGACGTCTTCTTGTACGCCGCGTGACAGAAAGGGCGAGAGAGAGAGGGAGAGAGAAAGAGAGACAAACATAAGGGTCGGGGGTGGAGGGCTCCTTTCCTCCTCTCTCCAGCGGCTTAGCGACCGGCTCCCGCCGCGGCGGCGCTGCTACCATGCCCGCCCCCGCCCCCGCCCCCACCCCCGCCCCCGCGGCTCCAGCCAGACGGCGGGACGCCAAAACAATGACAACGGTGCGGTGCGGTGCGGAGCGGCGGGGCGGGCTCGGGCCGGGCCCCAGGCTGGGCTGCATGCTGGCTCCGCCCGCCCGGAGTCACTGCGCGCCGCGACGCGCGACCAGGCCTCGCCTCCGTCGTCCATCTGTCATCCGGTCCGTGTAATCCCGAGTGTAATCGGAGCATGATCCCGCTTGTATGCGCCTGGCTTCTGGCCTCGCCCCTCGAATGCAGTCAAAGTACAGAGAGTGATCCGATTAACTTTTACAGGCGTAGCTGCGCACGGCCGGGGTACTGCGAGAGTAGACCCTCATGACGCTGGACACGTTCAAGCACATGATCAAGTCCATCAGAGAGACGTCCCTGGGGCTGGCAGGGCAGGGTGACGAAGGCGCCTCGCGTCTCCAGGCGTCCTGTTGCACGGCGACGCGGTGGCGGTCGCGGTACCCACCTTGCCATCCTCTTCAAGTTGGCTGCTCCACTGAGCTGGGTCCGGTCGCGCCAGCTCGCCCGCCCAGTCGAGTTAAGTCCAGGAGCTCGGCCGCACTCACTCACACTATAGAGTCTGCTTCAGCTGGCCGGAGCGGCACGGAGCGGAGGGCCGGAGCCTGCCGGAGCCAGCGCAGCGCTGCACACACACACACACACACACACACGCACTCACGCGCACGTCTGCTCGTCGCGGCGCGGGCACGCGGAGTGTCTTGTGTTTATTATTGTGTGAGCGCCAGCGTGCAGCGCCATGCCTCCTCCACCCGGGCCGTGGCGAGCTGCGCCCGCCAGGCCCGGCGGACCACCCCGCCCCGCCCCCCGCGCCCTCCGCCTCGCTTCCGCCGCGGCTCCTCCGTCGCCACCCTCTCCGTCGAGCCTCCAACGCTTCCTCTCTCTCTCTCTCTCTCTCTCTCTCTCTCTCTCTCTCTCTCTCTCTCTCTCTCTCTCTCTCTCTCGCCTATCCTCCCCCACCGGAGCTAGCGGGCAGTGTCGCCCCCTGGCGGAGTGCGCCCGGACAGCGGCGGCTAGCGAGCTCTGTGCGCCGCGCCCGGAACTAAGAATAGACTCCAAACAAACAAAGGGCTTGTTGCGGGGCGGGAGCGAGCGTGGGCGAGGAGGTGGGGGAGGGGCGGGGGTGGGACGGAGGGGTTGCCACTCGCACCCTTCCGAATGGAAGTGACCACCAGGGGGCGGTTTTAGAGGGGGAGGGGTAGTGGGGGTGATGCCCCCCATCGCGTCCTGAAGGCCCCCTGAAAGGTACGCAATATGAAGTGCAAACTCCCTGTATGTAGGCAACCCACAGCGCATGGCCCCTTCCGTCATTCAGACTTCAAACCGCCCCTAGTGACCCGCAAGTGGGCACATCGCCGCGGGCCTGCCGGGTTATTCCGGAGGGCGCTATTCCTTCACCCTTTCTCTCTCTCTCGCACTCACGGGATCAGCCAAACAGGTGCGAGAGGGACGGAGCAGTGAGAGCGCTCGTTTGAATAAGCCTGCTGGTCCTGGGCATCGCGCGCGGGACAATGCCCCCCCCCCCCCCTGAAAATGACATGGGGCCCTGCTAAGCCCGCGAGTCCCGCCGCGCACGGCAGACGGGCTGAGGGAAGACTCCGAACAGCAGCATATTCATCTTCCTGTCCATGATGGTCGTGGCGACAGAGTGAGCGAGAACCTCGCCCAATTCCAAGCAGTGCTGCTGAGGAGGGCTGCAGGCTGCAGGCGCCAGGACCTCGACCGCGCGGATACCAGGAGTCACGTGGTTAATGTGACAACTTTCTGGTCAATTCTCTACACACCACTAGGTATATGATTGTTTATACGGTTGGTTAAAATTGTGTCTTCAGGAGGATGTATCGGACGCCATGTAACAAAACAACAAAAAGCCTCCATGGCAAGGTTCACATTTGCGGACAATAAATCAGTCGTGCCGCGTTTTGTTTTGATCGATGTGGCGATACTCTCTGCCGCTCAGCAAACTGCCGCTGAGCATTAGAGTCTCTCTCTGCCGGGGGTATGTCCGCCGAGGCCCAGCGCCGCCCGCCCGCCCGCACCGTCGCGCCCTCGGCACTCCCGCCGCGCGCCGAAGCGCCACGCGTTGCCTACCTAACGCCTCTCTCCCTTGCGCCTGACGAATGGGCTGCCTACCCCTACGGCGCTGAGGGCCTTGGCGGGGTGCGAAACGGATGGGTTGCCTACCCTCCAGGAGCCCTATGGCATCGTTCCTCCCCCGCTACCCCGGGCCGGGCCGGGCAGAGCCGAGCCGAGCAGAGACGAGCCGAGCAGAGACGAGCCGAGCCGAGCCGAGCCAGCAGTCGCTGGCAGCCGGCGCTCTCTGCAGGTCACGGTGCGAACCTCGGCCGCGACCCGAACCGACCCGACAGTTGGAGAACGACATTCCCCTTATCTCTGTGGCGCTGCGGCGGCCCTCGGCCCGGCCCGGCCCGGCCCCTCCCCGCCGTTCACCTAGCACTTGGGTGCGCGCGATGCCAGCGCCACGCCGCCGTGGGGCCCTCTCAAGGACAGTCGAAAAAACACCCAAAAGTCACAGCAGTGCACTGCTTCGTGGCTTCAAGGCGCCAATTGCCCGCGGAAAAACGCTGCACACACACGGCCGGCGATGCGTCGCCGGCCGAGTGTGTGCCTTTTGACGCACAGACCTTCTCAGTCCGCGTGAGCTGTTGATATGCGGTAGTATTTTTAGCTCCAACAAGGCGATAATCACGCCGAACCGCACCGAGACTGCGGAGCTGCGGTGAGGGTGGTAGGCCCAAAGGGTTGATCCTCATCGGGGCTTGCAGGGCAATCCGGCCCTGCCGAGCCGAGCCCGGCCAGCGCGGCGCACACGTGAATGGCGCATGACAAGTCAATGAGACTGGCTGGGCTCAGCGTTGTCAGCATTCCCGGCCCGCGCCCCGCCCCGCCCCGCCCCGGGACTCCGTGCAGCGGACGTGGCAGACCCGTCAAGGGGAAAGGGCACAGCGCAACCACCAGGTTCTGAGCAGCCAGCCTGCGCAAATTTTTTACGATGCCAGTGACTTTACTGCCATCGCTAAACAGTAGGGCCGAACCGCGAGGCATTCTCCCCTGTACGGCGCTGGGCGGGGCGGGGCGGGGCGGGGCGGGGCGGGGCGGCAACCACCGACCACCGCTGTCACAGTGACGACGGAATGGACTGGGGAGGAGGAGAGAGCGAGAGAGAGAAAGACAAAAGGAGAATGAATGAGAAACCATAGAGGGCGTAGAGAAACGTGATGGAATGCATGTGGAGTCTCTGTGTCAGTATGCGTGAGCGTGAGTGTGTATGTGTCCGTATGTGCGTGTCTTTTGGAGGTCGGGGGTGGCCCCCTCTCGGGTCTTCAGCTCAGCGCACCTCTTACAATCCTACGACTACCGTGGAATCACTATTACAACCTTCCCATTTCTCGCATCTTTCAGCAGTAGGTAGCGGGGGAGATCGTCCTCCAGACCCGACTAATAATAAAAACAGCGACAACAACAACAATAACAAATGCGCCACGAAAGCGGTCGCTATGAGGTGATGCCTGGCCCCTGCTGCGGCCTCTGCCGCGCGGCACGAAGATGGCAATGGCAGAAGTAAAGTCTCTCTGGTCGGGCCGACGTGAAAGTCCTTCGAGCGAGTGCATTTCTTGTGGGGGACAGGACGGGACCCCGGGCCAGGCCAGGACACAAGACAAAGGTGGGGTCCATCCCGGTGCCCGGCCCGGTGCCCGGCCGAACGGTTCGGCTGCTGAGGCGGCGGGGCGCGCGGGGCGCAGAGCGGAGAGGATCCGGAGGGAGGGACAAGAAGAATTTATAACGAGAAGCTACCGACAGAAATGGACCATAAAAGGCGGCGGGGCGGGGCGGACGCAACAGCCAGGGCCGCCAGGGCAGGGCCTCGGCCGGCTCGCGAAGATCATCAGCGAGTAGACAAGCGATTAACAAGAGGTCCTGCAACCTCCGGGACGGGACCGGGACGGGACCGGGACGCGGGGCGGGCGCCCGGGATAAAGCACCGAGTCGTCGTGCTTGATGTGAAAATGTTACAATGACGATATAAAAAGATTCACAGTTTTTACGACGCCGTCTCTCTCTAGACTCCGCAAACAAGGTCCTGTTTCCTGGGCAGACTGAATGGGGCTTCCGAAATATGCAGTAAAATGCAGCATCGGCGTTAAGCCGAGAAATATTGCACCTTACCTGGCGATGCGTGCATCTCGACAACCATCTCGCTCACGCCCGTGAGAGGCGGAGACAGGCGCCGATGGGGACCAAAGAGACCGCGCGAAGTTGTTCGTAGCCAAAGTGGAACAACCTGCAACACACGAGAGGGAGAACGGGGTGAGAGGCACCGTGGTGTTTATGAAGGACAAGAAGAGACGCGCCCCCGCCCCGCCCTGCCCCGCCCCGCCCTGCCCCGGCGCCAAGGTAGAGATAGAAGGAAAATTGGAGAGAGAAATTGAAGAGACAGATGAGAGCGAAACGTCTGCTGCATTCCTTGAGGTAATGCGATCCCTAGCGGGTCGTGGCGGTGCGGGCGCACTGCAGGTGCGCACTGCTGCACACGGGGCCGCAGGCTGCAGGGAGCGAGGGGGTGGTCTGGTATGGTCCCGTATAGGGTGGCAGCGCGCCGCGCCGCCGGGCCGGTGCAATGTGCTGGAAAAGAGCCGCTGCTAAGCCGATCAGATCCGTGCACCTGTTGTTCGCCAGCCAGCACCGTGGTCAGCGGTACGAGTCCCACCATTGGCGCCCACACCGCACCGCAGCTTTTAAATTCCAATCCCCCGCCGCCCGTTATGTCCGCGAGGCGGGGCGGACACCGAGAGGTCTTTCACTCAAAAAACTCAGTGTACAGCCTAAAAGAAAATAAGTCAAAAAATAAGAAAAAAATGAGGAAAAATTAAGAAAAAAATCAGTAAAAATAAAGGAAAATCACGAAAAAACAAAAAAACAAAAATACGAAAAATCGGTGTGCGCTTGAATTTATGGTGAAGAACCCCTCTGCGGACACGCTGCGCTGGGCCACGCCGCGCCCTCTTTGACAGTGCTATGCTATCCGGCTGTGCGCCACTTGACCTGCGCCGTGCTGGGCTGCTCCAGGCTGCTCCGCTCCGGGCCTCCGGGCTCCTCGCTGCTCCGGACTCCTCCGGGCTGCTCCAGGACGGGCAGGGCCAGGGCAGGGCCAGGGCAGGGCTGGCTGGCTCTCTGTTGTTGTTTACCCTCCGACCGGAGCGCAGAGGCTCAGGTACCGTCCCCAGCTGATTGCACATCGGCGTAGCTATGCGGAGGGCGGTGCGGGGAGAGATGGGGCACGGCGGGGCGGGGCGGGGCGGGGTCGGGAGGGGCGGGGTGCGCATCAACTCCACGGTCGTCGTAAACGTTCTCCTCACGGACGTCCTCCTCGAAATGCTGGAAATTTCAAGTGGACTGAGAGAGTTCATGACTATGTCGTCTGTTTTCTGAGGTGATAATGCATCCCAAGGGTGGGAGAGGTAAGTTTTATTCGCGGCCTGCACTTTTAGCAAGCACTTGACCCGGGCATTTAACTCTGCGAAAATATTCAAAGCGTGAATGAAACATCTGCTAAAAATTAATATGACAAGAAAAATCGATATAGGATCACACCCCTAAGGCAGGGAGGGAGCCTGGCGGCCTCGCTGGCGGCGGGGCAGGACCCTGAGTGACCCCTGGACCCGGCTGCATTTCCTCCTCCTATCCCGTGGGACCGCCTGCGCAGCCTGCGCCTCGGCCTCCTCGGTCGCCGCTGAACCAGCGATAATCGCGATTCTCACCTATTGTCATATTTTTTGATTCCAAAAGGCCGTTTGCCCAAATGACAAGTGGCTCTTCCCGGAACAGGCGGACGAGCTCGGCCCGCTCGGCGCGCCCCTCCCCCGCCCTGCCTGCACAATGCGGGGGCGTGGCGGGGCGGGGCGGAATCGCAAAAGAAAACTATCAGCTGATCCCCGGCCCGGAGGAGGCGGTGCATAGCTGCCTGCTCCACCTCTCAGGCACCCCAGTGTGGTCAGTGTGTGGCCGGGCGGGGTGGGGCGGGGTGGGGCGGGGTGGGGCGGGGCGGGGTGAGGCCGCCCGGCGCGCAGGGCCTCGAGCTGCGCACTCACCTGCGCCGGGCCGGGACGGACCACCTAATCGTTTTCGCACGTAGATAAAGAGCAGGCCTAACGTGGAGGCGCCAGAGCTCAGCCGATGTACACTCGCACACTCGTACACTGCAACAAGAGTGCAAAACCAGCCCATTGCTCTGTGTGTCTCTGACGTGTATGTTTAGCTTTATAGCACGCTGGCGCACCCGCAAGCCGCTGAGTGTTTTCTGCCGTGCAGTCGGTACGGTTCGAACGGGGTTGACCGGCTGGCAGAGCGTGAGAAAGCCACCCCCACGCGACACCGTCTCATTGAGGCGTGGCCTTGCGGGGGCGGGCTGGGGCGGGGTGGGGCGGGCTGGGGCGGGGTGGGGTATGGGGCACGGAGCGTCCAAAGGGCACCCAAAAGGGGCTGCACCAGTCCCTGCCTCCCGACCCTCTTCAGCAGCATCCAACTCTGCCCAGCGCTCTAACAAGGCCTCGCCAACCAATAGAGGGTTTCCTATTAAAATTTAAAAGGTGGAGCGCCGAGGCCTTGCCGCGTCCTGCCAAGGCGGCGGGTGGGCGAGCGAAGGGATGGGTTTCGCCTCTGCCGAACAGACTCCCCGCCTGACATATTTGCCGAACTGCTGATTTCATGCCAGCAGGCTCCGCCCCAATTCATCAACGGCTAGGGATAACGAAAAGCCATAATGAGGAGAAAATGAACGAATTGCTATTATTTTAAATATATTTGTTCTGGTTTTGATTTAATTTTAATCTTTTTTGAAGAGTATCCGAAGTTGTGCCTTCCACGAATCGGCGCCTGCCACAAAGGCACAGCCCTGTGCACCCTAATGGTGTTGGCCGGTGCCTGGGCCTGCCCCGGTGCCGCGCCGCAGAGGTTTGGTATGGCCCTCGTCCCCCCGCTCCACACCTACCGACCGGGGGGCACCATAAAATAAGTAACCGGTCCAGCCCCAACTCATATGCAGTAATGCATTACACGCATGTCGCATTCTAACCTTTACAAAAAGATCTAAAAGACGCAGAAATGTTCAGGCGAAACCGGCAAAACGCATAGTTTTCTGTTCACTACAGCTAGAATGCAGAGGGGGAAATTTTACGCCAATTGTAAGACGGAACATGCAGAACCATCGCGTCTGGAGGGGAGGAGGGGAGGTTGTCGACGGGGAGAGGGAGAGCGAGAGAGGTGGGGGTAAAGGGGGAAGGGAGGTGAGCGTTCCCATACTGCGTTGGCCGATTTATATCTCTGAGAGGGTGTACAGTCGGCAGGAAAAGTGAAAGGAAACCAACAAAAAAAAAGTACTAAAGAAAATTGTAAATATCAATTTTTAGGAACAAAAACAGTATGGGGTCCATGAAGTATCAATTTGAAAACATCTAGAAAACTATGTTCTTGAATTTTTATGAACATGATTTGAGAGAGACAATTTTCACTGGTAGCCCTTCTTAACCGTGAACAGAGTGAGCTCAATGCTCCGAAATAATTTAATTACTCTAAAGATCAATCATGAAAAATCAAAACAAAATATTCACCAGATTTTTCAGCTTATTTTCTAACTATTTTTTGTTTCCTCGCCATGGCACACTCTGCCCCTCAACAATTACATTCCACCCGACACGAGTCCTTCCGGTGAGCCCTTTACGCACATTCAGGATGTACGTGCCCAGCAGGACCCAGTGTGGTGGCCTCATCCACCGAATTCTCATTTCCCGTTTTTCTTTTCCTTTTTTTTTAGAAACGGAGATATGTGAAAATAAGGGCGGGTACGTGCGCGATCAAGTGCGGCAGCGGTGAAAACACCGAAAAGGGAACGTGAGCGTAATGAATGAGCGCTCGGGACGGGCTTTCGTCCTTGCCGCCGCTTACGACAACAGAAACAAAAGTGAAATCACTATATTACACCGATACGCCGCCGAGAGTGGCGCGGGGCGGAGCGGATCAATGGCGTGGCGGGGCGTGGAGCACCGTGTGATGCCCCGACGGCGATTCGTGACTTCCCGATGAACGAGGAGTCATCTCGCTTCCCCCCCCCCCCTTCTCTCTCTCTCTCTCTCCTCTCTTTCTCTCTCAGTCTCTCTCATCAATGGGCCAAAACATCCCCAATAAAATGACGGGACGCGCTCTCTTATTCCCGAGAAGAGCGATGCACATCGAATAGCTGCTGCTGGCAGATCGAAATGCCGTGAGTTATTCCTTATTATTATTATTTTTTTCTACATACACGGGGCTCTAAGGCATTGAAAAATAACACAAATGATGCGTACTACATCTTATTGGTTCTCAGAAAAATAAAGCAGTGTCCGGAAGGGCAGACATTATGATCGGAGAGCCAAAAGACACCGCCCCGCGTTCTAATTGTGCGTTGGGCAACCCTGTCGGTGTCAACATGCTCCCTCTCTCTCCCCTCCACGGCCTCCCCGTGTCGCAATGGACGACCTGCACAACATGAGCTCGGATGGGGGGGTCACGGCTCCGGTGGGCTCCGCGGGGTGAGTAACCCCCACCAAGGGCAGACCACCAACAGCAGACCTTCTTATTCTTTTCTTTCTTTTTTTCCTTTAAACTTATTTGCTGTTGCGTTAATTTTGCTCCTCATAACGTATCGATGATACTATGGGGTGTGAAAAATAACAGCCCGTATGGCGCTAGGGGCGTGGTGGCGCGCGGGACGGCCCAGAGGTGTCAATGGTCGAACCCCCGCGCGCTAGCGTCGCTTTTGTAAACAAACGAAGCGCGTCGGAGGACGGCTTTGTCCAGCACGCAGGTGAAATCTACCAAAAAAAAAAAAAAAAAAAAAAAAAAAAAAAAAATCTAGCCACCCTCATGAGGCCGCCTAGCCTCTACCTGCGGGGCGGGGGCGGCTGCTGGCTCCCACAAAGCACCTGTTGAATGGCATATACAGGAACGGTCCTCAATAGTCTGACCCCCTTGAAAAGGCGTCCGGGCGGCCGGCCGGCGCCCGGCCATTCAAGGAAATGTGACACCGCTGGATCACAACAGGACAGGACGGGGATATGGCAGTCCAGGCGAGCGCGGTGAGGGTTTTGGTGAAGTCACCCGGGAAGTCCCTCGCATAGGCCGTGTCGAGGTAGGCGACGGCCAGGGTGCTTGTCGTAGGCACGGTGGCACCAACCCAGTATGCTTGCCGAGCCGCAGGTCATGGCTGAGGCCGCTCGCTTGAATGGGGAATCAAGAGTTCATCGCAAAGATTTCACCCGATTGCCCCCCTTCGCAGTCAGAGGCAATAATTTCGCCACCCAATCCGTCAGATCTCCGACGGTATGCCGGCCGGAAATGTGTTTGTGAGTTTGAGCGGAGCGGGATGTTGCTCGCGGCCATGCGGCTGCTGAGGTGATGAACTGATTCACTCTCTGGTTCCGATAATTAAACGAAATGAATCAACATCGTTCTCGTTTTATCCTCCTTATTTGCCCTCACTTGCGGGTGTGCCCTGCCGTCTAATTCAGAAGATCGCTCTCGTCCCTCCGTCCTTGTCGCACCTATGGCAGCGCCCTATATAGTCGGTGGTGGCATGGCCCCATGAGGGCGACAAGGACGGAGGCACGAGAGCGATTTCGGAATCAGACGGCTGTCCGCGTCCGTGCGTATCCTCGTACACTCACAGGGGGAGGCTCTGCTCTGCACTGCACTTCACTCTGATGGACGGAGGAATACCTGTAAACTGGACGGTAGAAAAATAGATGTATCCGGGCAGTCCGGCCGGCCATTCAAAGAGGCGCTCGGCTCGGGGGCGACTCAGCATCAGTTGGTACAGGGGATGCGGCGGGGCGGCGAGACTTTTGCGGGAGAGTCAGTCGTTCCGAGAATAAACGTCCAAAGATTGTGGATAACATGCGGCAGGTACACTGTGTGTGTGTGTGTGTGTAAGAGAGAGAGAGAGAGAGAGAGAGAGAGAGAGAGAGAGAGAGAGAGAGAGAGAGAGAGAGAGAGAGTTGTTTGCGGCAAGCAGGGGTTTATGGTTCGATGCTGAGGGTGTGAGTAATTTGAGGCCCAAGCTGCTTGAGTTCCGTACTATAATTGTGTGGGTGAACCGGTCAGATTAAGAAACCTATTTTAACTGTTGCGACCGTTACGCTATTGAGGTACGTAATAAACGGTGTAGGATGACGTCACCACAGATTCGGAGAGGGGGGAGAGGAGGAAGGCGTGTGAGAGAGAGAGAGAGAGAGAGAGAGAGAGAGAGAGAGAGAGAGAGAGAGAGAGAGAGAGAGAGAGAGAGAGCGGGGGGGAGTTGGATAAAGCGAAAGGAAAAGAGAGATAGGGGTGCGCCACATACATGAGACATGAGGGGAGGAGCATATTGTGAAACGAGTCGAGTTCGCAATGCCTCCCCTCTGTCTGGAGTTCATCGCACTGCCGGTGTATCAACAATAACTTTACCGCAGCAAAGAAGTACTTGTGTGAGAATTACAAAATTTGCTTAGACAAATTTTGTTTTTCTTCACGGATAAAACATTTATCACCAGTACGAATGGAACAAAGTGATAAACGCATAAAACAATTGTTATGCGAGAATGCTTCATGCGTGGAATTTCAATCAAATAGAGAATAGACCAAAACATCAGCAACCGATAAGTAGAATAAGCTAGGTGAAGGGCCTAACTGAAAGCGTAAGCGGGCCTCAGGCTCGGTTTGCCGACAGTTGATAGCGTAAAAGAGCCTCGTTTCGGCTCGGCACGGCTAAAGCCGCGCATTGTCCGCGTGCTAACGCCACTGATGGCCCAGTTGTAAAAGTTTCGGCGCGTCTGTCTGGCGGGGACGCGTTCGCAGTGAGGAGAGAGAGCTTGGAGGGAGACCGACGGTGTGTTTGAGAGAGAGAGTGGATAAAGTGCGCTGCGATGCACTCCGCGCGCAGCCCTGGGCGAGTGACAGCAGCGGCATTCGGCCACCTCTTCGTCCGAGCCCCAAAACAAACGACGGGGCGACAAAGGACGTCCAATTAAAAGTTTTCGGAGAGAAGCTTTCGCGGACACAGAGTTTTAGGGTAGGTTGGTCTGGTCTCCTCAAAACGCCGCCTTTGCTGCTGCTGCTGCTGGTACACGCCAACTTTTGAAAGCAACGACTTTCTTCCATGAAAATCTGGTGTGGTTTGGAAGCCGGGCGCTGGTACTGTCTCATCGCCGGCCAGCTGAGCAGCCTTGGGGACGAGCTTGGGGACAAGCGGCGCCCGGCCCGGCCCGGCCCGGCGGCATCCTCAGGGCACGAGGAATGCGCTGGGCTGCTCCCGGCTTTCACACGTTTTTTCTTGACGGGAAAGGGCATTTAAGGAACGTTATGACCGACCAGACAAGTCTGCTTTATTTTCTGATAGCGGTTGCTTCGAAATTCCTCTGATGCGGAAAGTGAGCCTCTTCAGCACTGATATAGCAGTCACAGTGTAAAAAAAAATGTCACTTGGACTTCATTACTTAGTTTTGAAGAATTAACGCCGACATTTGTCATTACATTTCATTACAAGAATGTCGCGAAAAGTAATAACAGTCATAACTTACTACACACCGAAATGGTTTGAAAAATCAGACATTTGCTGATGCTGATAGCTACCTTGACGCGAAAATTGAAAGCGAAACGAACATCCAAAAGACGCATAGGTAAGACACTTTTTCCGAAACCATGCATACTTCAAAGAAGAGCTTGGGGATGCACGCTTTTTCCGAAACCTCGGATGCGGCCCTCTGGACGTCCCTCCACGCTGCTGTGGCCAGCCTCGCGGTCAGGGCAGTCAGACCTTGAAGCAGACGTTTAAATGTTTTTCGCCCATGCTGCTGCCAACAAAGCAGTCGCGCCGCGAATGTGGGCTCTCTCGAGGTAGTGCGCAAGGTAATATTTTCCATTTTCTGAAAGAGTATGAAGGGGAAGAAAAAAGAAGAAAACTCAGAAATTTATGGGAATAAGGACAAATCTATGGGATCACAAACCTTCTGTTTGCGTTTCTCGATAGTAAACCAGATTACATCAGACAGGCAGTCTAAAGGCGGACCCAAACCGTCGGTCCATTTAAAATGCCACATTCCGGAAGGGTTGGGTGTTTAGCATCGAGATACTTTTCCTAAAACGCTAATATCTTTCTCAGGCGTAAATGAAAACATCAAAAGGAAACAACGAACCGAAACTGTTCTTAGATTTTCTTTAAAAATTGGAGATCCGAAACATATAGGCTATCGTATTAATTGCAGTGTACGTACTCGAAGCGCCACCACCTATATAGCAGAGAGCCTGCTGTCCTTGAAGACGAATAGGGTGGCGGACAGCAACACAATAATAACTTCGCCGAACTAGGCGGTCCGCTGAAGCACAAGTGGCCACCCTCCCGGCAAGCATGACCACAGTCTCTCAGGTATAATCCAACATATATACATGAACCGAAACGGAACATGTTCTGAAAAACTAAATCTTTCTTAGAATATGAAACATTAATCTATCTTGATTCGGACGCGGTCGCGACCACCATGGCCGCAGCCGAGGCCGTGCGGGGTCCAGCTCTGAGGCCTCCTGCCCTATCTATCTGGATCTCTATCCCGGCGGGGCCGGTCTATAATTAGAGAATTCCAGGAAAGTAGGACCATCTCCTCTGGCCCGGTGCAGCACGCCGACGAAGCGTCAAATTCATCAGGGGCCATTTTCTGCAAACCTAGCGCACTTAACATCCCATTAAATACCTATATATAAATACACCTATAAGGTTCGACAACCTCACGATAAGGTCATGGGCCCGCCTCTTGTTTCATGGAACTCCGTAAAAATGGACACCTTCGCAAGGGCTGCCAAACCACAAGGGACAGACAGAAGGGGAGCGAGAGAGAGAGAGAGAGAGAGAGAGAGAGAGAGAGAGAGAGAGAGAGAGAGAGAGAGAGAGAGAGAGAGAGAGAGAGAGAGAGAGGGGGGGGGAGGGTTGAGAGAAGGGGAAAGGGGGCACGAGAAAAAGCGGGCCGGAGGGGCAGTGTACACTGTCGCGACGTCGCGCCCCGCCCTGTCTGGAGCTTTAGAGTTAGAATTTCCCTCGCTCAGGTTTGCACAGTGCATTCTCAGAAATGCTTTCCTGGAACGCCACAAACTGTCGATGCCGGGGGCGAGGCGTGCAGAGCCAGCAGTGACGGCCGTCACATAACTCATTTTGTATTGGCGGTCCAATACAACCCTCAATTTCAATCCAACTACCCCCTTCCGACAAGGCCGGTTGGCGCCGCCTCCAGCTTAGCACAGACACTACGAGAGGGCGAGGGTCATGTACAAGACGTATGTGAGTGTAAAGAATCAAGGGGCGTGTAAAAAAAAGTTATTTTCATCGCTAGGTCGATGCTTCATTCCCAGGAAAATAGAGCATCTTTACTAAGTTTGTCGTGTTATTATAGCGAGCAAGGGAAAGGAACAGAGAACCACAGAGGGGGGAGGGAGGGAGGGAGGGAGGGAGAGAGAGAGAGAGAGAGAGAGAGAGAGAGAGAGAGAGAGAGAGAGAGAGAGAGAGAGAGAGAGAGAGAGAATAGCCCATGTGCTGCCCAGGGGTGCCCGGAAGCGGAGGGCAAACAAGTGTCGATTGCACTCCATTGCCGGTATGGTTTCAAAGAAGGACCAAATCACGACTTCCGTTTTCTCATCCCCGACTAGACTCGCTGCTCTGCACGGAACACAGCCTGTGAAGCCTGTGCCTTAGCCGGCAATCAAGCGCGCTACTCAACGTACTTAAATTTACCCCCTCCTTTTTTTTTTTCCTTTTTTCAAAACCTGGCGAAAACGTATAACTGCACTGTTAAAAATCCCGTAACATATTACGGAAGTGCTACGGGACGCACCGTGATATTTTTTTACGGCCGCCTGTATTTCTAAAATTCGGGAGAAATCCGTAGTGGAAAGTTACGGGCATTTCCGTACCTTTATCTAAATGCAAAGGGTCAAAGGTCTCCGGGGGTCCTTAAACACAAAATAAAGGATTTTGGTGTACGGGACGGTCCGTAATTTCAAAGTACGGGAAGGTCCGTATTTTTCTGGTACGGTCGTCCCGTAAATTACAAAAAACGGTTAAAAAACGGCTAACAAATTTCCGGGCCATCCCGTCAAAATTCCCGTTGTAATTTTTGACAGTGTGGTGCAACACGGAAAGACTTCCGCAGGCAGGCACTAAACTGAAGCGGGGGCGAACGTGCTTCACGGTCGGTACGATCAGCAAAGATAAAGCTAAAGGAGAAAGTGGCAAACCACGAGAAAACGGAGTCCACTGATCTCTTTCCTTTAGTGGTTAACAGTCATTAACTCTCAGTTTCATTTCGGAGTTTGAAACCTTTCTTCTAACGTGAAACAGCACGTTTACTTTCGCCCCGCTCACCTCCCTCAGAGTCACAAGGTAAAAGTCACCTCTTGTAACAACAGAGCAGGAAACTGCAGGCGAATGCGTTTGTTGTTGCAGCTAACTAGGATTCCTCCGTGATGATGCATTTTCTGAGGAGGACGGCCCACCCATATTCGAACGTAACTCTCCCTCTAGCCGCAACGAGATGCGCTGTTCTGTCTGGCGACCACCGGTATCAAGCCATCAAGGACAGCACGTACAATGGAGGTTGCTGACGGTAAATGTGGGTGGAGGAAGGAATCCAGGGCTTTTCGTCCAAGATGAGATTAATCTCATCGAGATTTTTCGGCGACATTCTTTCTCGGTCAACGTCGGTCATTTCCATCCATGAGCTGCCACCGACTGCACCGGTACTGTAATTGAACGCACCCCACAAGCATTCCGTGTGATGCTGAATGACCCCCCCCCCCCCACACACACCACAGACACACACCATTGCTACAAACATCAAAACACCGCGTCGAAACAATGAAATTGGACTCACCGCCGCTGAATGGAATGTCCGCTGCACGGCCCTGTACTCGCATTAAGGAGGGACAAGGACAAGAGGAAGACAGGGACATGGCGCGATAATGCAGAGAGGGAGAGAGCGAGAGATAGAGAAAGAGAGAGAGAGAGGGAGGAGGGGGGCTAAAAAAAGGCAGGAAATTGGAAGTGGAATGAATGGGTGATGGTATGAGGCCTGCTGGCATGGATGCAGTGAGTGTGCATCAGAGAGAGAATGGGGGGGGGGAGGGGGAGAGAGGGGGCGTTACGTGGTCCGCCAGTGATCCGTGCGTTGAGGTCACCAATTCACAACCCTTCAGCCCCAGCGCACCAGCCCCGCTAAACTCCGCTAAACACTTGAAAAATGAATGTGACATGCGACACGTCAATTGGTGACACTGCGTAAGGGACCGTGCATAAATCATATAAGAAAGTTAAAGGGGAGGGTGGGAGCAAAAAACTGACGGTGGACGACAGGGAGGGGAAAGGGGGGGGGGGTATGCAGCTGCAATAACTTGATTCTGATGTTTATAAATGAAGAAAATTGATTAAATTTGCTTTTGCTGGTGTGAGTTGGGTGGCTGACGAAATGAAGAGCCCCCGCCCCGCCTTCCCACCATCACTCATATTTAAATTTAAAATTTACATGACATTTGCATCGGCCGCTCTTTCGCACAATATCCCAGTAAGGAGTGTGCGAGTATTTACGCGATTTGTTGCGCATGATACAACCAACCTACCGTTACTTTTTGTTAGTTTACAAGTAAAAATATACATCCTTCAGTTCTTATATTTATATAATATTACCGTTAAAAAAGCCTCCATTACAGATTACTACACCTTGACTACAGATTTTTACGCCAGAATGTACGAGCGATTTACTCTCCCCTTCGAAATTTGCTTAAGTTTTTATAACATTGAAACTTTTTAAAAATATGCTTCTCCCTAGAACCGCGAAAAACGACGTAAAGGGGGGGGGGGGGGCGGTTCGGGGACGAGTGGTCGAGCCAAATCGGCACAGGGCTGAACCGAACCTAAAATTACAAGGCTTCCCCAACAACTTCCAAAACTACACGAAACATTCATGTAACACGTCAAAATTGCACAAGCGACATGTCGCATTTAGGTTTCGAGTATAATCCCAAACCATTGAAAATGTTTAAGTGAAGGGGTCCTTATTTTTACCTGACAATCAAATCCCGCTCACCGTTACTCGACGCGACGGCACAAACACACGCACACACACACTAAGATGTAGCAGTACACTTGAGGACGACATAACTGTGACCTCGAAGGACGCGCATGTCTGATGAGCTGTAAAAAGAAAAGCAAGTGCGTTATGCATTATGCACTAGCAATGCACTGCCGCTGCATCCAGCGCGTTACACGCTTCCGCCCAGAACCGTTGTTTACGACTCTACAATTTAATAAAACTTTTTCTGAGATAAAAAATATCCCTTTCATTGAACAGCAAAAAAACATCAATTTTTACGTCTGCGCCACCAGCTTTGGCAGCAAAGTGACCCCTTCGAAGAAAAGTCAGTCAATTCTGAATGAATCGGTAAGTGACAAAAGTAATGGAACTGTGCGTAGCAGAATGAGAAAAATACAGTTTTTTTCTTCTTTTTTTTTCTTTTCTTTTTTTTAAGGTTTCATCTGAGTGGGTCATTAGGAGCGAACTACCCAGTAAGAGAGTATGATTCCTAACAAGATTACGAACACTGAATGAGAACTCACCAACTCCGACAGCACTTCATGAAACGCAGCCACATGCTGTCTGACACTGCATTCTGCCACAGTGACTGACCTCCACGTATGCTGACCTGCTCGTGGCTGCATCCGGCACCACTGCAAACAGACGCGCAAGGGGGCGCCGATAAGTGTTCAAAAATTTGCCGTCTCTAGGCTACAACTTGTCGGTGAGTCCTGACGCCCCTGGAGGTGAAGCTGGCCCTAACCTACACTGACACTCTCAGCGCAGCTCCCTAATTAGCGGGATTACGTGTCCCAAACAAGTTGGACTGCAGCGCGCCGCTGCCCAAGCACAGCCCCCCTCCACAGCCCTCCCTCCCTCCCTCCTGGCTGCCATTCATCCTGAACAAACTCATTGAGTGGTGCAGTCATTCATGCCGCCCCGTCTGTCACGCTCCCTCACACACACGCACGCACGTGGCTCAGTGTGCGTGCGTCTTCACCCCGCTATGCATGTATGTGTGTGTGTGTGTGTTATGTACGCGCGCGCGCGCGCGCGTGTGTGTGTGTGTGTGCGTGTGTGTGTCTCCGCCGCTCTTTTTCGGAATGTGGCGAAGCGACGCCGGTGTGTTTGCCACAGTCTCCAAATATTGGGCAAGCTCTCCAAAGAAGACCTTCACCTCCTCGCCTAGGCCGCCTAGGACGCCGCCTAGGCCAAGGCGGCAACCCGCACCAAGGACACCGAGGGCCGAGTAGTCTAGGACCTCAAGTAAACAAGAGGAAATAAGAGAGAAGCCCGAGCCAAAAACAAAAGACTACAAGGAGGAGAAGTCGTTTGAACAATATCGGAATGAAAATAGTGAAAGGAACAGTTGAAACAGTGCTGGAGACGAAGGTCTCGGTGTCTCCATATTTTCCCATTTCCCATGAAGAGCATCACCGTAAAAGTCAAGGCCGCTTTGCTATGCGGTCATTCTGCGAAAAAGTGAATGGAGCTGAACGGGGACACGGACTGTCCTGCAAGGCAAGGCCACCATAGGCCATGCCGACCCTACCCGCCCCGTCCCCGTTAACAGCCAAGTGTTTGAAGTCACCGCCGGGTGCGCTGGCGCTAGAGGGCTTCCCTGAAACACGCTAAAGAAATATGTGCGCGTGGGCGGAGAGCAGGGGGGGGGGGGGGGGGGGGGGGTGACATCTGCACGAACATAGCAAACGGGGCGTAGAGGCGCCCCACACGTGGAGGGAGGGAGGAAAAGGGAGGGAGAGAGGGAGGCGGGAGGGAGGGGGAGGGAGGGAGAAGCAGTCCGAACTTGATAGGGCTTCCCTTGTGGACAACATTCCGAATGATGTCTTCCATACGATCAGCGCATTCCCATAGCCAGGGCTGTCAAAGATGAGTCACCAAGAGCAACAGCCTCGACATCCGCCCCGCCGCGGCGCGCCACCTCAGCCTAGGATTGGCGCCTGGCGGCGAAGGTCACGACGAGATGGAGGTGCCAACTCAACGGTTACATCGAAATTTTGGTCAAAGATGAGTGCTTGCGGAAAAGAAGGCAGTGTTGCAAGCAATTTTCTTAACAAGAAAGAAAGAAAAAAAAAGAAGAAAAGAAAATAAAAGATATAAAAAAATATATAATAAAAAAGATTTGCACAGCTCTTGCGTGGGCTTTCGGTTGCCTAAGTGTAGGGAGTATACAATTCAAGTTGCCTACCTCAGTACAACCCGCTTTTCTTTGCAATACGAACTACTTTATTATAGAGAAGTTGAGCTACGGCTGGTCAAGAAGAAGAAAGGAAGAAGTTGTTACAAGCAAGATGGCCGCCGGGGTGGAGTGGGGGGTGTTCACACTGGTTTACACCCCCCACTCCACCCCGGCGGCCATCTTGCTTGTAACAACTTCTTCCTTTCTTCTTCTTGACCAGCCGTAGCTCAAACTTCTCTATTCTCTCAAACACTAGTCTTGTGAAAGCTGAGGTCCCGTGCTTGCTAAGAAAACCTGCAGAACCCGGTCACATTCCCTGTGAAAATGGTCGCAACCCATGAAAGCGACTAAGCAGCTCACAAAGAAATCCCGCAACCAAACGCACTGCTCTAGGCAGGAATGCAGGAACACTTTTCCAAGAAAGCACACACACACACACACACACACACACACACACACACACACACACAAATACTGCCTGGGCGGGCGGCTCCAGCTGTACTGCATATTGACTGGAACCCGTGAGGAATCCTCTCTGTCTTACACGCCCCCTCCCTCATCCCCCCCTCTCTCTCTCTCCCTCTCATGCAGGGGATTGTCACTCGCTATTTATTTAGCGCCAAGTTATGTGCCGACGCCCCAGAGGGGCTTCCCGAAACAGCTGATTCAGTTCCCACACACGCGCATTGGATCTCATGTCCCTCTCTTGCACACGCGCGCGCTCCTACACACACGTTCAAACGCGGTTATTTTTCAGTTTCACAATTCGAAATTGCTGATTTAATACACCTGCTTGCAGGGCATCACTGATTGATTGAACGAACCGAAAGCCTTTGTTTATCTCTTCTCCACTCTTTTCTGTCGATTTAAAAATGGCGGAAGCCTGACAGCTCTTCCGCCTTCTCTTCCAATTTACAACACAAGCAACAGGAGCCCAGGAGGGCTGCGAGGGGAGAGGCGGGGGGAAAGGGTGGCGAGCGGCATGGGCCCTAGTGACTTCTCGAATAACAGCCGAAAAGACTTGGGCCCGGTACGGGAGCATGACAACATCCGCTAGCGCCGCCCGCCTGTCCAGCATTCACGTAACGCAGCGGTGCGTTATGCGCGACTCAGCAGCCGGCAGAACGAGCGGACACCAGAAAAAAAAAGGTGACCGCCACTTTTAAGGCAACCAACCATTTTTCTTTCTTTTCTTTGGTTTTAATTCTGTTTAAATTTTTGTGAACGCCGTAGCAGTCACAAAAACAATTGGAAAATGTTAGAACATTTTTTTAACAAGTTGTTAAAAACCTTAATGCCCGTTAAATTGCATTTAAAAAATAGCTGAAAATGCTCCTACAGCCAGAGACCTTGACGCAAGGTGGGAAGTAATTTCTTCACAGTTGTTACTCACCGCCTCACTGTTATTGCCGTGTTCGGCTGTGTCAGCGCCGCGTCTGAGGCGAGCCGAGCCGGGCGATAGAAATGTCCCCAGAGAGTGATGGGGCCTTATGAGGAGCTCTATCTTATCAAACATGTGAAACAGGATGTGCTCTCCAGCGCGCGTGTGTGCGTGCGAGCGAGCGAACAGTTCCCCCGAAACTCTGGAATACATGAATGAATGGCCTCACCTTTTAAAAGGACACACGCAATCTGACTTCGCGTGAGGCATTGCTTGACTGTCAAGAAAGAGAGTGAGACAGTAGTAATGTTTCGGGAGTTGTCCCATAATATTGTTCAACAGGTGGTACTTAGTTTACAAGGGCGTGCGGCAAACTTGAGTTCCATAGTTAAAATCGCTGCTCGTCGTCCCATCTCCACAAAACAGTAACAAATTTCGAAGACATGTACCCTTTAACTAAAACAAAGGAAAATAACATGCCAGAAAGTACAAACAAAAACAACTTTACGGGGTCAGCCACTTATTGTGATTAAGTTTTTGTCAGAAATACAAAATCATATTTCGTACTTCGTAATCTAAAAATATATCGTTAATCTGCAAAGATATTTTCTGCCGAGTTGTAATTTTGAATTCATGTTTTTGTTTTGACAAACGCTGCACATGCGAAAACGTTAAATGATCCATGAAAGCAGCAAAGAGGGAAGAAAATGCATAGATCCTCTCAGCGGTGAAGGGGAAGGGGTAAAGTGGTGGGGAGATGGGTCGGCTGGGATTCCAAACTCATTCCGCAAATGCCAGGTTCGCGTTAAACTGCCCTCCGCATGTGTCCCAAGCGGACAGAAGGGCACACTTTCCTTCATCTGGCCACTTAGCAGGGCCGGGCGGGGCGGGGCCCGGGACAGCCCGTCACTGCCCGACCACCAGCTTCCGGAGGCTCCCGGAAAAAGCCCCGCCAGCGGCGTGTGCGGACCGACCGGGCGCGCGAGTTCCGGCCGAAAACGGTTTCGCCGGCTGGACCGGAAACACTGCGTCTTATCCAGAAGCGACAAATTGCTTGCTCGGGCTCCGCCCTCACATGTACGAGCAGCTCGCCGCCAAAGTTCCGCACTTGTTCTCGGAACTAGGCCCACCCGCTCTTGCGGTCAGCTGACTGAAACACACATGTGCGCGCAGCCAGCCCCACGCCTTCATTCATTCATGCCTTCTTACTCATTCATACGAGGCGAGATTGTTTTACAACCGTGGTTCTCGTTGGGCTAGGCAAAGCTTTCCGGCAGCACTTCCGAGGAACTGTTTACTTAAAACAGGAGCGTTCAAGTGCCGCAAGAGACGGCTACGATTGGTCAATGTGAAGTATTTTGGTAGAGGGACGAACTTTCACATCGCGGCCCGTGGGTCCCGCCGGGTCCCGCTGCACCCGCACCTGCCGCTGCTGCCGGCCTGCTGGACTCTCACCCTGGACCTGGGCCTGGACCAGGACCGGGACCGGGACCGGGGGAGGCTCGAGGGGGCTGAGCCGGGCCGGGCCGGACCAGCAGACTGATTCAGAACAGCGCTCTCCTCCCTCTGTCTCTCTCGCACCTACGCGGCGCACCCCATGAGCGCAAAAGAGAGAGACAGGGCGAGGAAAGCGCTCTTCTGAATCAGTCTGCTGGCCGGGCGCTGCGGAGCCAAGGCTTCTCTCTCCTCTTCTTCTCGCCGCCTCGCCCTGTCTCGCCGCGTGGACCCCTTTTCCGAGAATCCATGTGAGGAGTCTGCCCCGTCCAGGTACACACTCTGTTTGTGTGGCCCGCCCGCATGCCGAGAGAGAGAGAGAGAGAGAGAGAGAGAGAGAGAGAGAGAGAGAGAGAGAGAGAGAGAGAGAGAGAGGGGGGGGGGATGACCAGGGTGGAGGGGGTGGCGGTGAAGGTGACAAGCAGGAAGCGAGAGGAAAGCGCAGCTAGAAATTGCGCGATCAGGGCAAAATATGCGCCGATACGCGTTAGTGTCCGCCCTGAGACACCGTCCCCAATCATACAGCTCTTCCCCCTCTTATTTTTCCCCCTTTTCTTCCCCCGCTCAATACCGCCCTACCCTCGAAGTGGATGCTCACCCCCACCCTCGCCCTAGCATGGCGCCAGCGTCTCGTATCAGTGGCCAATAGCAGGCCGAGCCAAGGGGGAGGGACAACCAATCCCGGCCCGGGGCCGCATTCTGTTTAGGTTTATCGTTTTCTTCGTCCTGTTTGCAACATTCTTTGTGCCTCCTCTGATGCCGTCGTTCTCTATCTCTCCTCTACTTCCCTGCTTCTAGCTCCCACGTATCCATATCAGCCTCTACACTCTTCACTCTTGTGCCCCCGATTCCTCTTCTGTGGGGATCGTCGCTGAACAGCTGATGATGCCAGGGGTATATAAAGCACATGAAAAGTTCATCCGCGTTCTGAGAAGCAGTCGGTTGATGTCATCCGCTCACACGCCTACGATTTAGCTGATTTCTCACGGCTATGTCAAAGGGCACGCAGTGTTTGGCGCTCATCGCAGTGCTATACAGTAATCTGTTACCGGCCAACAAGAGCTGTCACTGAAAACCCGCATCCATGGTCGGTGCGGTGGAAGACACCCAGTACGAGGCCTCTCGGCTACGCCAATGACACAGCACAGTGGTGCCACACACACAAGATGCTTGCGTTATCACCCGACCGAAGGCCCTCTTTTTTCTTTCCTAAAGTTCAGATTATCTACGCTGTAACGACTTGAGAGAAACAATGTCCTCACAGATTTAAAAAAAGCAGCAGAAGCAGTGCGGTCGTCAAGATTAAAAGGCTTGAACATGGACAGAACAACGAGTAAAGGTGGACAAGGCGATGGGGTCCACGAAAAGCCCTGCGTATGAAAATGTAGGAGCATAGAATCGAACAGTTGCGAAATTGCGTTACGCATATGCGTGTGTGCATTTACTGGGCATAAACTGTCCTATTACCAACACACTAAACCCTTATGCCTGATATTCTCATTGTTATGCACAGTTTTATCCACCCATAACTATCCACGAAACTTAATCCCAAGTCACAGAGATTAGTCACTAATATGTCAAAATGAGGTACGGTTTTTGTCATTTAGTTCATAGTCACAGTGACGTGTTTCAGATTATGAAAAGTGAGAAAAGTTGGACATCAAACTGAGATGCAAGTGACGAATATTTATGAAATCAATTTGATATAAGTTTGACGTCAAAGTGACATTAGCAGGACGTCAAATTATTATCTTGGTGACCAAATACTAGAAACCCTTGAGAGCTTCTTGCGGGATTTGAACCAGCAATCCATAGGTAAAAGAGTACTTTACGATGAAAGCTTGCTTACCATTAGGGATGTAACCTACGAGCTAATGTCATGTTGATGTTAAAATAACAATTTCTTGCACCATATGCAAAACAGTCAAAAAATTGTCACTTTTTAGTCTAATTCACTCAGTTGTCATTATTAAATCACACTGTAGGTGCCATAACTTATTTAATAAAATAAGGGTTGAAAATTTCGTCATTTTGATGTGAAAATGACAATTTCTTGCACCATGCTATACAGTCAAAAAATAGTCACTTCGTCACTTAGTTGTCAGTTTGACGTCAAAATGTAAGCTCCATGACTTGTTCGATAAACATAAGGTAAAAATTTTGTCAGTTTAATGAATTTGTGACCATTCACTGTTACTTGCGATGCAAACCTATACACATAGTGCATAATTCAGCACAAATTTGTGCAGAAGCGACAAAATTAAGTATAGTTTTGCAGCAAAAAATTAAGGTTGCATAAAGTCTTGCAAGGCTTATGCTCAACAAAGTGCAATAGGGTTTAGTGTGTATAAAACTTGCGTTGGCGAAGGCACTCTTCGATAGACATTCAAGATTTAGCTTCAATAGACGCCTCGTGGCACGGAGTTATTTGGATCTGGAATGTTATTCCAGGCCGGGCTCCTTCACCTTCCCCTCCTTCGATTTGTGGTTTGAGAGTGGTGGCGGTGCCGCCGCACCCTCATTATGAGGGCGCCTCATGAGAACGGGTTGCCCCTCTCCCCCATTCATTCGTAGGAATGCCGTGTCAATCATGGGGGAGGCCGGGAGGAGGAGGTGTGAAGCTACCTCAAGCTGATCTATCACTTTCGTCGGCCTATGGTCGTGCTCCCCAACACTTCTAATTACCCTCTGGATTGAACCCCGACGTCCGCCGCCTACAGCTCCAATTCCTCCCAAAGTTCATGTGAGTGCGCGTCGGGTCTTCAGCAGTCCGGCTGAGCGTTGAGTCGCGACGGACAGAGTACTTGCATAATGAATGTCTAGAAAGAATTTTGTGACCTCGCTCGAATCAAGTGAGGAATCGTGCTAAAAAAAATTGCTCGGAGATTAAAAGTTCTCACTTTAACTAAGCAAGGAAGAGAATCCTGGAAAATCCTTTTCCATTTTAGGTCGTTTTCATTATTTAAAAAAAAAAATTAGACTGTTGTTGACAGATTTGTGCACGTCCAGAATTGGGAACAATTTTCCCCACATATACATACATACTGTCCTTTGTTAGTTGCGCTTAAAACCGTCGGCAGAATGTCTACAAAATGACGTCCAAACATTCCTCTAGAAAGCAAAGCCTATGTGGAAACTTTGTTACCAATTGCGAATAAAATTTGTTCTTCCTCTTTGAAATTGTACTCAACAGGTCCGCTTACGATAAATTGTCACAGCAAATCTTAAGACAAAAACAGTCAATAGATATAGTACATGGACTTTTAAACTGCGCAAAAATAAAATAGCTGTGGGACGTGAGAAAAAGTCTGGGAGGGCTGCCTGCTCTGCTCATCAATTGGAGTCTTCAGTCTGTAAGCGGGATCATTTTTTGGCGCAGAGAAAAGGGTGTCAGCCGGCGACTCGTTACCCGATGTGATTTATAAGTGCTGCGCTCTCACGCAGGCAGCCACATGTGCGCGACAGCCCGACACCTTTCGTGTTTTTATAATTCGATTACAGGGTAAAATTGGTCAGCGCCCCCGAAGCAAGCGCAGAAAACTAGGTTGTCGATGTAGAAATTTTACTGTACCCTATTTATGTCCTAACTACTGTTTCTACATTGGATGTCATCATCATCATTCTTAGCGCCATGGCATTTTAGCGAGAAGCTTCTCTCGGAGCAATATCGCCAATTGCTCCCGCGTGACTGCACACGTAACGGCAGTACTGTGCGGCGCACATTATGAATGCCTCCCATTCATTCACACCGTTATAAACGAAACATTACATTTTAATAACCTCTTCATGAAGGTGTTAATATAACATGTTCTTGACAGAGTCATGCACTTTACATTACTTTTGTATATTTAAAATTTCGTTTCACATGTTATTAAATAAGAGGAAACACTTTGAGCATATGGGGAAGCAGCCGTATTGAACAATGCGGGCCGCTTAAATGTGCAAGTGACGTCACATTCCCGACTGCAAGTCTATCTAATTCCTACTTCTTTTATTTCCTTCCACAGGCCCCGACGCCAAACGGAGAGGAAAAAAATCAAACCTCTCGACGTGTGGACCAGATGATGGTGGCAAAAAAAGGGGGCTGTAGGGCACAGCCGAGATGACCGGGAGTACATCGTAACAAAATGTGCCTGCACTTTGCAATTGTCAGAGTGGTGGCCTAGTTTAACTAAAATTAGATCAAAAACAGTTACACATAACTAAGTTATGATTACAGCTTAAAATACACCAGCTAAACTTATAGAAATGATCGACAATGCTGATTTCAGGATACGCATCCTTGAGAAATATAACGCTCTAACTTACATTCCACAGCATTGAATGGCCTTCAGAGAGCGCCTCCCCTCCCAATAAACCTTCAAATTGAATGTCATAAACGGAAGGGGAACTCCCTAAACCTTTTCACAATTACTTTTAACGGCATGCGTGACTCGCACACACGACCGACGAAAGGGGAAAAAAAAGCGTCATTTTAATTGTAAACAGGTAAAGGAGCTGCTTCGTTATTGTTGAAAGTCAAGCGAGTCAACTGACCGGTTCATTTCTGGATTAGAACTCGCGCGCTATCGAGCGGAAACGGATACTAAATAACGCGTTTGATAAAGGCTGTCTCAATCGCGGTCGTTACTCGGCAGCCAGAGCTGCGGGCTCAGCGCCGGCCGGGCCTGGCCCCCGGCCCGGGGCGGGGCCCACTCCCCGCGGGGGCAGCGGGGGCCCACCGGGCCCACCGGGCGGTCCCAGCGACTCGTTTGCGCTGCAAAGTTAGGTCCTCACACCTAAGGCCCTCTCGAACCTCACCACTCGTGCATACCTCAGGGAGAGAGAGAGAGAGAGAGAGAGAGAGAGAGAGAGAGAGAGAGAGAGAGAGAGAGAGAGAGAGAGCAGCAGCATTGCTCAGAGCCGCTACCTTTGTCGTGCTCGCAGTTAGACAACATTATGACAGACATTTCAGTACCTTATGTGTGGTTGGTAGCCTATCTTCATCTCAACCCATAAGAAGAGAAAAAGCTCTCATCTCAGCACATGAGAAAGAGAAAAAGCTCGCTGTCCCGGTCAGTGATGGTGCTGAGTTGACGTCAGGGCTTCCAAACATGAACATGAACAAAAGTGCAACACCAGTCATACAGCGGCTTAAAATCAGTGCAAAAGGGCGTTGAATGTTTTTGTTTTCTTCTTTCTCTTTTTAAAGAACATCAAATGAACATGAATATGAATAAAAACAACATGAACTAAAAACAGCATGACGGCTGCTTTTATTTCGTCCAAATTTATAGGCACATTGTCGCTCGGTGGCGCAGAGCCAGGGGCGCTCTGTGCGGAGAGTACATACTGATCAGCGCGCGGGAGGTTTTCCCACACGGATTGCGAGGACGCGGTTGGGTTTTGAACCCGCGCCCGCTCGGACCGGTCCACCGACCCCTCCCCCCTCCCCCACCCCATCTCGGACCACCTGAAATGTCCTTGCGGCTTCCAGCTGAGCAGAATGGTCCATTTTCGGGTGGTCCCACCGACGTGTCGTCCCCAAGGGTGACCCCCGAACGTACCATCCGTTCAACGTAAAACAATCCTCTTGTGCACCCCGCCGCCGTGCCCCGTCTCGCCTCGCCCCGCCCCGCCCCGCCCCGTGGCCACCCCACCCTTACGAGGAAAACAGGAAGCGCCCCACCTCTCCCCCATTCATTCGCCCATTCATTCGTAAGGAAAAAAAAATATTTAGATCACTGTAAAAAGGGCTTTCCACAACGCATGTAAAAGCTTGCCGTAATCTCACTCGCGGCCAGAACTTGAAGAATTCTTCCGATACCTACACAATTGACTGCCAAGCAGAAATTATTTAGAGACCTAATACTTTTTTCATAGGCAATTTTTAAGCAACGAAATATCAACCAACGTTTTCCACAGAGCACCTGTCTGATCAGGGTTTTCGCTCGCGTGCCATGGCAGCCCACCTCTTCCCCCTAATCCGCCCCCTCCCCCCCCTCTCTCTCTCTCTCTCTCTCTCTCTCTCTCGCTCTCTCTCTCTCTCTCTCCGAGGTACGACGAAGCCTGAGTCAAAATTTTGATCGATTGATGGATGATGGATCAGGTCAATAATTACTGAAGAGGCTGAATACGGCTTTGGTGCTCGCCGCACCGTACCATTCGCCAATTGGGCGGGCGCGGCCCGGGCCGGCGGCCCGCCGTGGTGTGGCGGAGCGTGGCGCGGCCTGAAGGTGTCTGAGATTACCTCCCCGGCCCCAGACAACTGTTGCACTCTGCAGTCATCATTTGCATACGGGGCACAATAGCCGTGTATCACGTCGCCCAATTGGGGCCGACCGCCGCAAAACGTTGACCCGGAGCGCAAGGACGAGGACTATCCCTCGTGATGGGAAACAGCACGTTGCGAGACACCATACTCTTGAGATTTTGAGCCGCGCCCTACCTTTCTGATTATTTTAAACTACTGTCGTCAACGAGGGGGAAACAACTCTAAATTTTGGTGTACAAATTTTGAGAATTTTTGTGAACTTTCGTTGCAAATTTTATAGAAGTTTTGCTTAAATTTATCGTAATTTTTGACGATTTTTTAAATCTTTATAAAGTTTTCTGAATTTTCCTGAATTTTTCTAAATTTTTCTAAATTTCTTTGAATTTTCATGATTTTTTTGTGAATAACAAGGTACACATAAATTTCACAGTTGTTTCCCCCTTGGTAGTCAACGGGTAAATACCCGGTTATTCGATTTCGCTCAGCGGTTTGCAAATAGAAATTTCACAAATAAAAGATGTTTTAACTTAACTAAAATAGCATCTAACTTTACTTCCCTTCCCACTTCACTTATGAACCTGGTCTCGAAAGACCTAGTGCTACCGAAAAAGTACATAACGCCTTACGGACTCGATGTTTGTAAAACACGCCTGGTTACAAAATAGGAAGCCTAATCAGACAGAGGTGGTGGGGAGGAGGGCGGGGAGGCGGGTGGAGAAAGGAATGTGGTATACGAGGTGTTCCAGGCCGCCCATTCATTTGGGGTGCGGGCCGCGCCACCCCTCCCCTCCCCACCCCACCCCGCCTCGCCCGCTCCGCCCAGCACGGGGCCCAGGTGCTGCTACAGCAGCCTCACACCAGGGTGAGGAGTGAGCGCCAGGCTTCTAGGCTAGGCGTCCTAAACATGAAGGACACATTGCGGCGCTTGATATGTCACCACTTTCGTGCCCGCAACTTGCCAGACGCACTGCTAAGCCCTGGACGGTACCACAGTTGAGCGAGATGTCAGCGCCAGCTCAAGCAGCTCCGGTCCGGTCCGGTCCTCCGGGTCCCGCGCGCGAGCGGCCACCAGCAGGAGGGTCCCTCATTCCAGGCGGCATTTCCGGAGGGAATTGCGCATTCCGGCAACAAGGGTGTAAGTAGCCGCCGGGTAAAGCGAGCCATTATATAACGCAGAAAAAATAAAAAATACACAAATCTCGATTCATGAAGAGGAAATTACGGGATATCGGGGGGAAGGGGGGAGGGGGGAGGGACGGTGCGGAGTACGAATGGTATCAGTGCAGAGACTTACACCCTGGCCGAAGGGCGTTTGAATGAGGCGGTGGCTCGGCGGCAGCGTGTACAGCTGGGTCGTATAAGCAAGCAGGTATCAATCGGATCAAGAGGGCCTGAGCGCTGGGCGCTCGCTTTATGGGTTGTAAGGCACCTTGTAATCTTGATACATCATCGCCTTGCACTCTCTCTCTCTCTCTCTCTCTCTCTCTCTCTCTCTCTCTCTCTCTCTCTCTCTCTCTCTCGCTCTCTCTCTCTCTCTCTCTGTCTCCTCCCTCCATGGCACTCCAGCCCCTTCTCCCTTTTCAACACAATTATTTCCCCCTTCACACGAACAGTCCTGCTTACCTGTCTCGTTATGCGTGTTAGGTATCGCACTGCGGGCGGGCTTATCGCGCGGCGGTTCCAATGTCGACCAACGAGCGCTGTGCTGCCCCGGACCCCCGGGCCGCGGACCACAACAGAGGCTTGGAGAGGTCCTAGGTTTTGGTCCGCGTTTCCGTATAACAGGGTTGCCACAAATTTTAAATTTTAGTTTTCCCTGATTTCCAGGCCCCTTTTTAATGAAATTTCCCACTAAAGTTGCATCTTGATTGCTTTAATGAAACGCGAGCGAAGCAAGCGGAAATTTTTTCAACAAGGTAGCAAAAACTGACTTACAATCGATAAACTTGCGACTTTCGTCACGCAAATTGCAGAATATTTTTTAACAGAAGGCAAAATTAAAGGCTAAGTCAAATCTGTAATATTTTCCCTGAGTGTGGCAATAACCCTGGTAAAAATCTTTTCACGATATTGATTTCCGGGCGCGCGTATGGATGAGTTCGGCCCCTTGTTATCACATCTCATTAGTCAGGGCATTCGGGTACCGAAAAGCCGACAGGCTGCCGCGCCGCGCCACGCCACGCCTCAACCGGACCGGGCGGCGGGCTGGACGCCACTCCATTATAATTCTCTAGGCCCGCTCCCGACCCGCTCCGCACTGCTCCCGGCCCGCTCCGGGCAGACTAGACATTCCACGTTGGGATAGGTCAGTGCGCGCGCCAAACGGGTTCCCGGACGAAAGAGAAAGGACAGAAGGCGGCCAAAACCCTACTGGGACGGGTAAACAAATCTACAGGAAAACTTAATGAAATCTTACGCGTGCGTCCTTTTGTCACAGAGAGGACACGACAAGAAAGAGCGAGAAAAATGAGGGCTGCGGCACCAAGAGGAACGGAGAAGCATTTAGGCCCCATGCATTGCATCATTACCAAGGACGACGGCATTTTATCGCCAAACAAAAACTGCACCAAACGTACGTGTTTCACGTCCGGCACCGGAGAACAACGATAATAACGAAGAAGCCGAATGTAAATTATAAAACCAAGAGAAAGACGAGAAGAATTTAAAAAGTAAACCGAAAAGCAGATCTGGTTGCATATGGAAGCTTGCGTCATACGCTTGCTTCTCACTGAAGCAAATTCCGTCGTGCGGAAGCCCGCAGTGATCTCTATGAGGAACTTGCGCAGAGTGGCGGCGCGTAGTGGGAACCAAAACAAAGCACCATAACCTACGCATAGAACTGGCTTAAATATTAGTTTAGATTCAATTCTTGCGTTGCTTTGGTCAAAACCATGTGTCTGTTAGAGCTGCACATTCATTAGGATCACTTTAAATAATGTTTTACGCCCGGAATGTGAATTATTAAGACAACGCTTTCTGCTTTGTTTTGGTTCCCAGCTACGCTCTGCCACTCTGCGCAAGTTCCTCATAGCGGTTCAGACAATACTTCAGCTACTGGGCTGCGGCTTTTATAAACTTTTGCCACAGCAAAGAACTCAAGTTGGAATATATCTCAAACTGTAATGTGTATTTGGGGGTGGGAGGGTGGGGGCAGGGGTAGTTCCCTTATACACTATACTATATTTACCATATAATATACTATAACGTTTCGTACCGTTCGAAAAATTTATGACATTTGTCAATTGGCCGACGTTGTTAATTATCAAAGTTTAAAACCAGACATTTTGAAATCTTACTGAGCAAATGCCGTCTTTTTCGGCATTTTTCGTTGCCTGCAACGGATGAACCTCCCACGCTGTGCTTCTTATAGTGAGCCGCAATGTGCAATGAGCCGCGCAGCACACACAAACACGCAAGGTGCACAAGAGCACCAATGAATGGGTGAGGACGGAGCCGAATGAACCTGACACATGGAATGATGCAGTAACAAGTAGCCCCCCTCCCCCCTTTTCCCCCCACACCTTTTTTCCCCCCGCCGGCCTCCTCAGTAACCACGAATAAAACCGTGCTGCGTATTGCTGCTCCTCAAGCGTGGGTGGGAAAACATGCGTATCTTCCCCCCGCTTCCCAAAGTAAAAGCAACACCTTCGCGGGGGGCTGGCTGCGGGGCCCCGGCGGCCTGGTCCGGCCGCCTTCGGGGGTGCGCTCCGCCCCGCCACACCCCGCCCCGTCCCGCCAGGCGCAGTGCACGGCATACCAGACATTCCCTCCCCTCGGTGATCCGCGCCACCGGCGCAAGCACACGACTGTACGCTCGGACCACCGGAGCGACGGCTGCTGTAAATACCACCCCAGCTTTCAAAAAATATTTTGAAATAATGCCTTTCGGCGCCGTGACGACAATGTTTACGATCAATGGTAAATATTAGGAATCCATCCCATTATAGCTGAGAGCAGCACTGATCACCCTGAACACAACAATAAATATAGCCAGAAAAGTGTGTTCTTATTTTCTCTGTGGACTTAAATTTTTGAGTACATTTGTGCTTGTTGGTAGCAAAACTATTTGACATTAGGATAATTTTGTTCTTGTAACAAGTGTTTTGGCTTACATCAAGAACAACTGTACTTAAAAATTTAAGCCCTCAGAGAATTTAAGAACAGACTTTTCTGGGTGATGTTAAAGGCTTACAAACATTTTGCGCAGAGTAATTCTCGGAAAGGAGGCAGAGGGGCCTTCTGAATTCCATATTTCTGTATTATTATTCACCTGTGTCGGGTGTTCTATGAAGGCTGTGATTTATGAAGAGCTGAAACTTCACCTCGGCCGGCACTGTTTGATCACAATGGATAAAGAACTAGCAGAGTGAACTCGTAACATCTCACTTCTGGTCTTTTATTTTACTTGGCATATAATGTGTGTAGTGGGTACTGCAGAGAACTTCTTTACGCGAATAAAGCCAATGAATTTGGTTAGCTACTTACAAACACCTTGATCTTTAAACAGTATGTTACACCACTTCGCACGCTTTGAGTTTCAAATTGATTTCTGCGCCTATTACCTGATTATGGTAATAGACTAATTTGCATAAAGAGCAGAGGCAAACAAAATAAAGTATTTGGAAATATGCCTACCGAGTGGATCCGACACAACGGCTGGTCAGATCGAGATGCGAGCATGTAATTCCTGCCGTTCGGTGTTGCGCATGGCTTCCACTACCGTACTATTCGACATATAACCCGGTGATGTAGCTCTTTACTCTTTATTGAACAATTAATCCTCTGTGAACGTGAAATGTTGGTATGGGAGAGAGAGAGAGAGAGAGAGAGAGAGAGAGAGAGAGAGAGAGAGAGAGAGAGAGAGAGAGAGGGGGGGGGAGGGGGAATAGAGAGAGAGAGAGAGAGAGAGAGAGAGAGAGAGAGAGATAAATCGTTGGCGTGTGACTTTATTGCTAAGAGGAATGGGCCTTTATCGACTGGACTTTTGATTCTTCTCCTTCTCCTTCTTCTTCCGGGATCGGCGGAGATTTTCCGCTCCTCTGACGTCCGCTTAGTCCAGACCATGTCCAGACTGCCGGCGGCCCGGTGCGGCCCAGGCGGCACACGCAAAAGCTTTGACTAACCCGTCGCGTGAGGATCGGCCACCCGTCTTCAGTTCATTGGCCAGGGCCGAGGATCGATCCCACGGCGGTGCGATAATAGGCCAGTAATGATATTCACATGCTGCTTCTGGCTAGAGACGGTCAAACGTAAACGGAGAGAAATACCACGAAACGCATCATAGAATTATTGCGCAGCGGCTAATATGGTATGGACCACACTAGAAAGGCGAAGGTGTCACGTCCTACTTTTAAAAGGTCCTAAAGGTTTAGTATCTTTAAAAAAAATACCAAAACTGTCAAAGGCACTAACTTTTTAAGACCGCCCTTTAGGACTCTTTAGAGAATTTGAAGGGGAACCAAACTGAAAATTTCTTTAGCCGCTACGGAAAGAACGACCTCACACCTTTGTTCTTCCACTGCAGTGGTGATAGTCCAAACTGCGTTTTCCTAGAAATTTTAGTCCAAAGAGGCTGGTCCCTCTTCGCCGCGGGTCACCTTGTCGGGCCGTTCGCCTCGCCAGAGACACGCCGCCTTGATTTAAAACGAATGTCGGACATTTGATACGCAGCCTGGAGGAAACGAGAGTGGGAGGAGAGTAGGGAGGGGCTATGTATGTAGTCAAGAAATTCGGTTTTCGGACTGTCGGCGTGCAGGGTGCCAACCTGATACATGGGTATAACAGGCCTCGGCGTACTGTTGTGGGCAGATGACAACTTTTTTGCTTTACAATGCTGCAGAAAGAGGGGGGGGGGGAGGGTAAACGGTGGTGGGAGAAAGGCGAGGGGAGTAGGAGAGAATATGCGGAGGGGAAGGGGGGTCCATGTGTCGCGATGGAATGTTGTGCCCTGCTTGCTTCGCAGCAGGGGCTTAGCGACATGCCTTTATATGCAGTACGTGTGACGGCCCAAAAGGTGGGGGGAGGGGGTGGGGGGAGAACCAGTGGGACCGAACCTGCCTAAATCTTTTTAATCCTGCGAAATTCTTCTTGCACGCGACAAGAAGTCCAGAAACACCTCTGAGTGCATCTCTTCTGAACACACCCGAAAAATGACGTTAAGAAGGTCTCATATTACGTTTCAGAGCTAATAAGCCCGCCACACTCTGTAGGAAAAATTTATTCAGAAAGTTATTACAGTTACGATCACAATTTATGCAAAACCCACGATAGATTTTTCCACACTGCATTGTTCGCAGTGTGGTCCGGGTTGGCCTGGGTCGGCGCGATGCAATGCCAGAGAAGGTGTAATCTTATCGAATCAGAGGCAATCCCGGCGGTGCCGCCCCGCCCCGCCACCCCTCCCCGTCCCGAGCGGCTGTCGATTTCCGTGGAAAAGTAGACGCGGGACGTTTTCGGCCGCATCAATATTGGATTTGGCGGCGGCATGGTACCGTAATCACGTTAGTCTGGCCAGCAGTCGGCGCCATCCTTACCAATTCTCACGAAAAGGAAATATCAGATAGTGTGCAGCTTGTGATCGAGAACCCATTTCTCGAGCAGGGTTGAGTCTAGGTCTAGGAATAACATCGGCGTATTGACTTCAATATCCATTTTCCAAACTACAGAGCCCGATATTTAAGAATGAGGAAATTTTTAACAGTGTGCAGTGAATAGTCAATGTTTAGAAACTGAATTCACATCCGATATCGAAATGCCGTGTCCGATTTTTAATATTGAAGAGGGCACAAAATCTCTGGTTTTATGTATACTCTCTTACACGCAAGTGAAAATAGAATTCTTATTGCTTACAGCCAACACAATATTCTTGTTACATGAATGCTGATTATGTTACACGACGCGAGTTAAAGCTTCCGTATTTATGTTATCAATGTTCTTGTTTGCAGATGCGAAATAATATTATATTTTTTTATTTTAAAGCAGTAGTACCACATCTTTACGCTTCGCATATTTTCAGCGCTTCAATTTTTTGTTGACAATCACAAACATTTCAGCCTTTGGCCCTTGGCCATAGATCGAGAGGTTTTTCTTGGAGCTCTAGAATAGACCCTTTCAGCATTAGCGAAGTGAAGAACAAGGTGAAGAACAGCAGACCGGAAACAGTTGCTTTCTATCACCCAAATGGGACCAAAAGACTTACATAAAATGTAGGTCGAATTGTTTTGATTTTGTTTACATTTTATTTAAGTTTTCATGAATGTTTGGGTTATGAAAAGCAACTGTTTCCGGTCTGTTGTTCTTCCCCTTGGTCTTCACTTCGCTAATGCTGAAAGGGTCTATTGTCATTTACCCTTTAATGCGACTTACTTTTACTCAGGCCGTTGATAACGATGTCTATAACATGCCACTTTCCACTGCTTCCTAAATTGAATATCTTATCAGTTGATAAAGGGTATGGCAATTTACTTTGCTGCTTTTTGCACCCACCCAGCGAATAACAAAGTATCAACAACATGTAAATAAATTACTTTCCAAATAAAGCTCACCTATAAATGCAAAAATATGTTTTAAAGTCTAAAAAAAAAAAAAACAATTCATAAAAAATACAATGAACGAAAAAAATTATAATTGCATAAAAATAATAATAATAAAAACGGGCCATGCCATACACGAGATTAGCACACCGGATGCGTGAAGGTGTCGCGAACAGCTGTGGCTGCGGCGATAAGGCCCGGCGGGGCCTGGTGCGACGTGGCCGGCCTGCGCGAGGGGCACGCCCGGCACGCCCGGCCAGCAGCGAATGAATGGGGGCGATACCATTTTATGAATGGGTGATGGCTGTGTGTGTGCGTGTCACAGCTGAGCGGTGTACAACAAGGCGCTTATCACAGCTGACCTCTTTCAGGCGCTGCGAGATGTTACGCGCGTGCTCCGGCGGGTTAAAAGTATTTAATAGATAATAATAAAACTAAAGGGCGCCGAGGCTGGTCGTCCTCCCACTGGCGGTGCCGTGACGGGGTGGCCACGTGTAGGTAGGCCGGTGTCGCGTTGGCTGGCGGCTGACCGCGTTCAACGAATGAATGTGTAACTCGGCCCTCAGTCGGCCTTGCTGTGTCGCTGTATGTGCCAAAAGCCAACAGCCCCATCACCCGGCGACGCGAGAGACACAGTCAAATACAGACTCTGTCTCGTCACGATTGAACTATACACTCTTTTCCTTTTTTTACGTGAACGGCAAAGGCGTGATTTACGTCCAATTTTTAGAGGGTGATGATTATACTAGTAACAATACATTATCAGCTTATATTTTATTTTATGCTGAGCCGACCGGGAAGCACACAAGGGTACAGGCAAAACCGATCTGAACTATTAGAAGAAACATGTAAAAACATCCAACACAGAAAGAAAGACGGAAAAAAGGAGAAAAAAAACATGCGTTCAGTAAACTTTACTCCAAGAATGTTGGACTCGTCTGAGATAAACCCCAAAAGATGAAACTCGACGTTGGAAAACACGAGCCAAGACAGTCCACTGTCGTTCGCTTTACGACGACCCGTTTATTGCAAAGTATTTGAAGAAATAAAATTGAAAAAACTAGGGCGAGCTGAACCACAGTAAAATACTTTGCCAAACGTTGCTCAGATATAAATTATGCAGTTTGATTCTGCAAGCATTTACTGATTTAAAATTAATTATCAGACTTCTGTCTTATTTGTCACACGTGGAAGCTTCGCTGAACCGGAAGTTTTTCTAAATTCCTCTCTTATCACTGGCTGGTACCCCGGATGGTCGGTCCATTCAGAACACAGCTGAGCGGGGGCGAGAGTCGCAAGAAAGAGGCCCATTTACATCGCAAAATTCATCGCAAGTGCGACGACACGCTAAAGCACATGGTCGAAAGATTTTTTTTAAAAAGACGGTTACAACATGATGAGACTACAAATAGTTTCCGATCAGCGCATCTCCAGCCTCCTCCCGCCCCGAACCTATCGCCCACATTCCACATGGCAGACCGCTGATTCAGGCCTAGGGCTCTAGTCTAATTACAGGGCCGATGGGCGCATGTGTGGTTAGGCGTGGGAGAGAGGAGAGCGAGAGAGAAGGAACTTGATAGAAAGAGAGAGAGAGAATTGGGGCGCTCTTGTTTGATCAGGGCCGCGCATGCGCCTGCGCGGTACTTGGACTCAATGAGAGGGCCTCTGACAGAACATCGATACTCATCGCCTGCTCGGGTAATTCATTTATCATTATAATTATCATTATGAAACGGAACGGGATCCGAGCAAGCCGAGCTATTGAACCAACGCTTAACCGCTTGCTGTCACCGCTCACAGAAGGCCTAGGAGGAGATAAAGTTTGGTGAACACTGAATGTTGACAGCGCAAAAGTTGTACAATGCCCTTTTTTTCTGGCGGTGTAATGTATCCGAGTCGGAATGCGGCGCCCCTGCTGTCCCGCCCTGTACCTGTACAGGCTCGCCCCACGCGCTCCCTCGACAGGCTGGGGTGCATCCCAAGCGCCATGGTATACGTACAGGAGCATGATTCAGAATCGTAGATATATATTAAGGGTAAGTCGAAACATTTTGAACGCATAGCATTTTAATAAATTTACACAATTTTCCTTTCAAAATCCATTTTCTTTTCTTTGTGTTTTTTTCTGTCTTCGGTGGGGGAGAGCGAGGGGGTATTTTTCCATAATTAATATCTTTTCAACAAAACGAAACGATTTTGGTCGAATTCCGCTCACTTCCAGCCATTCATTCAAACTTAAAATAAATTTAAAGCACGTAAAATGTTAATAGTCAGTCGGACCGCAGACACAACACGGGACGAGGAGGAGGAGGAGCAGGGGGAGGCTTTTCTCGGAAAAAGGCGGCCAGTTCGGTGGTCCTGCCGGGTCCTGCAGCGGCGCTACGGGCACAAAGAGAAGGAAGGGAAGGACCCTCCCTCCCCGTCCCTCACTGCCTCCTTTTCCACCTCGATTCCCCCAATGGACCTACAGAGCTCGGCAAACAGGGGCGGTACCTGACGACTGATCTCACTCCCACGTTCCTCCATTCTCGATACGTTCTTAGAACCAAGCGATTTTCCACAGCCCCGAAACGAAAATTCCACTTCCCGTTTTCCAGTTCTTCACTGAGGAGATGAAATCGTGTGACTAAAGGAACAACAGCAGGTGACATGTTCGACAGGTCTTTGAGATGAAAACGGGAAAAGCCATTGATAGAAAATATGGCCCCTTTGAGAGAATTTGATTACATTCAATTACAATGAAAGCGCGCTGGAAGGACCACACCTTAGGAACAGAACTTCCATTCCGTTTGCTCGTCCACAAACTGTTAGCCATTTCATCTGTCTTACAATTAATTGATGAGCGGCTTGACTCGTCTGGTCAGATATGATTGGTCAGACAGCCGGTAACGACTAAATTAAAAAATATCGACCGCACGGTCGGAAATTTATGGCTATGCGCGGCAAAAGGGGAGCACAACTCGTAACCCGAGGCGAAAAGTAGAGCCGGTTTCAAAACAGTAAATGGACCATGATGACAGTACACTTATCCGATTTTCAAATGTTTGATCACATGCTCTAGTGCATAACTCTTGAGAGTTCAGTGCAAAACAGTGACTGCGTTGAGCAAACTGTTTGGAGTCGGGAGATATATGCTCCAGTCACTCGTTAACCAAATCTAAAATCATCGTAACTACAAGACTGACAACAAGAGATGTTTCGCGTTCGCCCGATTAAATTACTCGACCCCGATTGGCTCCCTCTCATTAGGAGATTTTGAATCGGCGCCTTGCGGGGACGAGCCGGACACGTTCGTTTCGAGCAAAAAGTCGCCCTTTGCATTAAAAATAAAAATAAAAGCGCAGTCGCAGAATTTACGAAAATCGCTGTCCTTTTAAAAGTTTGATTTTATGGAAGGCGACGGTGCGCGTATTTGGACACAAAAATAGATGACAAAAAGGTATTATATTTCTGTCCCGTAATGGCGGCCGTGTGGTCGGCGCGTATATAACATTCGGTAAGCGGCCTCACGGTGTTTATAATCAAAGGGTTGGTCGGGTTATGCGCACAGTTTTGCCGGCCTCCGCCTGGTAGCGCGCGCATGCGCAATGACGTCTAATGGGCCATGACTGCCCCTGCAGGGGCGTGCCCGGGCCCGGGAGGCCTGGCCTGCGCACCCTGGAATCACTGCAACCCAATGCAACAGGAGACTGTGTTTAGCGGGGCTCCTGCAGGGGCAACTCCGCCGCATTCCGTACCCACATAAACGCTACCTTTAAAAATAATATAAACGTGACGGTCAACGGCAGGGCATTCGACGGGAAACTATTTAAGCGAAATTTCGGTTGTGCCTTTTTGGTCAAAATGAATGGTCAACATAGTAGGAACATAATAATTATTTTCCTACATAGATTCTTTGGTTTGATATTCAAGATCCAGAAATTGATTCTTCATTAAAAAGCGTGGTATTGTGTGAAATAAAGAGACGAGAAACATCAAAATACCTATCAATTGAGCAAAGAAAGTGTCCTTATTTTAGCGAGACGCCAAAAGCAGAGACAGCTTTGATTGAAAACTGAGTGAAGGCGCGAGCCGCACGGTAGGGATAAAATGGGGAGGGCGTGTGAAGGGGGAGGGGAGAGAGAAGGAGAAACAGAGAGTGAGAGGCAGAGGGAAGGGGAAAGGGAAGGTGTGGGGGACTGGGGGAATGCGTTTTCTGGTGAGGGGAAAATTTATGCCCGCTCTGCTGCGTGCAGAGAAACATAATGCACAATAACAAAGTCGGCAGCCGCAAGGGATAATGCGAACACATGACTCATCACCGGCGTTTTTCTGCTTTTCAATTTTCTCTCTCTTTTTTCTAACGTATCCCCTTCTTCTTTCTTTCCCAATGCGGGCCGTAAGATCCAAGTCATTTCTCTCTTGTTCCAAACGGACAAGCGCAAATCGCGACATCCACGACAGCTATCTATAATTGAGAAAATTCGTTCGTATTCATCGCAGGGGCTGAGCTATCGCTGCAAGTTTTGTTTTACTCATTCCAACAAAAAATGAAACAAAATAAAGAACACACATCTAGTTTAAGCACTCATTCTCGACATGCATTTTGCCGCTTGGCGTTCTGTGTGAAGAGAGCAGGGGAGAAAAGTCTGCTCCCTCGCACGCCGGCAGGGTCGCGGCAGGGGAGAAGAGGAGCAGGGGTCACACAAAGGGGTTGTTACGACAACAGTTTTGCACAAGCTCGACGGGGAGAGGGTCACCGAACCGGAGAGAAAGGTGTCGTCAGCGAGACGGCCCCCGCCCCCGCGCCTGTCACCGGCGACTATACCATCGCGGCGAGAAAAGATTCCTTTACGAGTTTTGTTAGTTCTGGTAGTTTCTTACGAAGTTACGAAGAATTGGGATGGAACCATACCATATTACGAATGGATTTTCTTGATGATGGTACATCGAATACTGGTTTCAGATACACGGCAAAAACGAGTCCTGGGTTTCCCAGGGGAATTTGCACATTCCCAGGAGGTATCGTTTTTCCCAGGGGATGTTCTGGGTTTTCCAGGAAAAACTCCTGGGAAAAGCCGCTTTTTCCAGGACATCCACTGAGATTCCAACTCTCCTGGGAATCCCAGGACTCGTTTCTACCGTGTACTTGTTCGTACTATGACCAACACACTCTAACTGGCAATGTACTTTTTCGTACATGTGAAATGTACGCATATAAACGTGCGGATTTATGTAAAAAATCGTGCAGAATTATGTTAAATATTGTGCATAGATCTGCAGAATTTGTTACATGTCGAAAAAATGCACAATAATAAACAGATTCATGTACATAATTCTACATAATTCTGCACGATTTTTTACATAAATCCGCACGTTTATATGCGTACATTTCACATGTACGAAAAAGTACATTGTCAGTTAGCGTGCAGAGACCTACTGTAAATCAAAGAATTCGCGTTTATTTCATTCAATGACTCAAAATCCCTCACTCATAAAAAAAAATTGCAAATGTAGCTAAAACAATTTCAATATATGCACAGTTAACATTTTTCGCTTTACAACTAGGCTATCTGTACCACAAATTCAATTAGCTAATGAGCAAAGTGCTTAGAAGTATTGCTAAGTTTCAGCTTCATGGCTCCAAATGTTAGCTGTGCATATACAGCTAATATTTTTCTCAGTCCTTGTACGTTACGGAGGGCAGTTCTTTGTAAGTTCTTTGTTGACGTCAACGTGTCAACATTGGGTTACGGTGTAGCCGAGGGTGTAGCACCGTCCACTCGGTCCACCAGAGAGCACGTACGATGTACCCGCGAAGGGAGGGGTCACTAAGCGAGAGAGACGGAGCGAGTGCCCCCACGATCAGGCAGGGGACCTCTGCAAACGAAACTCCAAAACAGATCCAGTGGGTTTCGAACCCTAGCTGCAACAAGGGAGGGCCAAAAGGTGCTTCACTGAAGAAGAAAAAAAAAAGGGGGGGGGACACCCTAAAACAAAATCTGTAAAAGTTTAAATAATTAAAAAAAACAGAAATTTTAAAAAAATAATTTTAAACAAATGAAAACAGAAAAGCAGAAAAAAAGGCAAAAATAAAAGAAAATCACGAAACACCAGAAAAATCGGTGTACGCTTGAATTCATAGATCAGGACCCCTCCCCAGAGGCTCGTTGGGGAGCCCTTGCTCCGCGAAAGAGTCTGTCCCCTCCTCCCCAAGGGCCGCGCTGGGCTGGGACGCGCGGAGGAGCCGCCTGCGGGGTAGGCAGCGCGAGAGCATGCGTGCACAACGGCGTTGCCTACGCGCCAGGGGCACACCCGCCTCGAAGGGCCCGGGGCGCCCGAAGCCGCCGCGCGCGCGCGTCGAAGCGAAGACTGCACATGAGGAAGGTATTTCAACTGCAATTTTGATTCAATGCGCAGCGGTGGCGCAGATATGTCGGAGGGGATGGTGCGAAGGAGCCGCGCAGTGTGTGTGTGTGTGTGTATGAGAGGGAGAGAGAGAGAGAGGGGAGGGGGGCGCCGGGCTGGGGCGGGGAGTGGGACCGAGAGAGGGAGAGAGAAACCTCGGCAAAAGCCTCTGTTCTCACGGTGCCCCGGCAAATAACTCACTCCTCTCGGCACGGCCAGGGAGGCGAAGGGGAGAGAGCGAGAGAGGAAGAGAACAGACGAACGAGAGGGACGGAGACGCCGTGAAAGTGAGAGTGAGAGAGAAAGAGAGAGGGAGGCCGGGAGAGGGGAATGCCCGAGCAAGACGAAAAGAGGAGGGGAAGGGGTCGGGTGGAGAAGGGGGGTCTTCCACATGAGCTCCATACCCAGACGGCCCGGCCCGGGCCAGAGGGCCTGTTTGGCAATGCTGTGGAAAATAATCAACTGGACCTGGGGCCTGTATCCTCCCTCCCCCTCTCTCCCGATCCTTTGCCGCCGCCGCCGCTCCCCCCCCCCCCCCCCTGGCTCCGCACGGGGCCTGCCCTAGACCAGTCCTAGACGGTTCCTAGACCAGTCTGCAGCCTTGACCAAGGTCGCTGAGGGCGGTCCAGACGGTTCGCCGCTGCCGCCGCCACAAAAAAAAAGTTAAAGGAATTTTTAAAGGTCCCGAGCAGTCTGGTCGTCTGGTCTGGCCCCGCCCCGCCCCGCCCCGCCTGGCCCCGCCGCGATCTAGTCGTGCGATACGCGTTTTTCTGAATAGCCTCCATCGCTTGGATTTTGCATGTTTTATTGTTTTCCGATCCGCGGCTCGATCATCCTTATAACGCTTGGCAGGCCGCCGGTCTCCTGTGTCCGCATACCTGTCGATGCAGATTAAGGGGACCGCAAATTGACAGCAGGACGTCACCACCCAGTGTCTGCTAATGAACGGGGCCATTCGGTGTGCAGGAGGGGTGGACAAGGAGCACCGAATGATAGAACCGCAAAGCACGAAAATCCTGTCATCTAAAAGTCGTTCAAACACGTTGACATGCCTCAGACGCCCTGCCGCTTAGTGTTTGCCAATTACGCGAGACGAGACGACACAAGGACCCGGGACGATCGATAGGCCTGGGCTGGGCCGGGCACGGGCCGTATTGTGCCATCCGTCCAAGGATTTATGCTAAAACGTGCCCGGCACGCACGCGGAGGCCCCCTTTATATTCGCTTTCCTGGAAGTCTCCCGTGCGCCCGTGCGCCCGCCCCTGACCGCCCATTGGCCGGCCGGCGCTGGCCAATCAGGGAGCGGCCGATTTGGGGGAGGACCAAGGAAGGAATGTGCGCAGAAGGGTTACACCGGCAGAAAGGGTGGAGTCGGAGCATGAGACGAGAACCGAACCGGGAACGAACTCGCGAAATAGTCGGGTAACTCTATCCGTAATAAGGGCGTAATAGTATGCATAATAGAAGCAAAATAGCCAAAATTCTCCATATTTTACTCTGTTCTGGGTCGTTTTGAGCTGTTTTTTATTTCTTCGCCAAATCTATAAAATTTCGGAGCCAAATACAGCGTAATGGACGTAAGTAAAAGTCGGGTCACGGATTTTTAAGAGTGTTCCCCTCGACTTGAACGTTCTGTTCTAGTCTCATGGTCGGAGTGCTGCGATTGACAGGCCCGTGTCTCAGGCGGTCCCTTCGCGTCGTGTTGTTGAGAGCGCTCGGCGGGCCGGCACCTTGTGCTCTGGCGTTGTGTTTGACTGGGCCGTGTTGGCGAGGTCCCTTCCGATTAATGTGCGAGTTTGCGTGTGTTTATGTAGTGTGTAACAGGTTGCGTTTGAGTTGCGTGTTGTGTTTGACAAAACGCTCCTTTGTCTCGCCTTTCTCCTTGAGATTTTAATGACACACACGCGTGGACACGGGCTGAGCAAACACGTGAGGGAGTTCTAAATAGCAGAGCTCACTCAGCGTGGCGGGGCGTGGCGGGGCGTGGCGGGGCGTGGCGGGGCGTGGCGAGGCGGACAGATCCTCCGCTGGCCAGCTGCTGTTGGATTTTGCGAGTTCGGTGCTCCTGCTCCTCGCGTGATTTGCTCAGCCTTAGCTCCTGGGGGCCAAAAAGGGAGAACACACTTGGCCTCCCCCTCCTCACATCTTCTTCTCTTCTCTCTCTCTCCCTCTCCCTCGATATCATATCCCTCCGGCTCGCTCCGAGCGGCCCCCTCTCACTCATCCCTTTGATACCCTCGGCCAACGGCCTCGCCATCCATGTGACCTTCGGGAGCGAAGATTCCTACGCAGATTCAAGTTTAAACGACGACAAAACTTTTGACAATTCATTCACACACACACACGCCTCGATGTCCGATCGCGACCCCTACGCAGCCGACGACTTGACAACTACTGGCCTGGCCGCCCGCCGCGCCACCCACCCACACCCACGCGCACCAACACACACACACACGCACACTCATACTCACATGCACACAGCAGAATGGCGTGATAAAGACGCGGTTCTCTTTTTTTCCTGCAGAGGCTGTCGGCGGAGCCAGCTTCCTGCAGGCCTGTTGCCTGCCGCCTGCAGAACCAGAGCAGGAACAGTCCCCGCGTTGTGACGAGACGGGGCGGGGCGGGACGGGGCGGGGTGGAGCGGGGGCGGGGCGCGTCGCGGGTCGGGGGTCGGAGGGGTCGTAAACGTGGACACGTCGCACATCGAACAAAAGGACCGTCATACGAGCACTCGCGGGGCGGAACACGCGCCACAGATAAGTTCGAGGGAAAACCAACTCTGAAATTTGTGTACGCCTCGTAATTGAGGAAAATTCAGAAAAATCCAGAAAAATTCACAAAACTTTACAAAAAAATCTGAGAAATTCAGGAAATTCACAAAATTTAGGAAACATTGCAATGATAAAAAATTCACAAAATATGTACACCAAAATTCAGAGTTATTGTTTCCCCCTCGGATAAGCTTTAGGTTTCGGTGAAATACTGAACACGAACGGTCACCACCCAGCCTCCCAGTCATATATAGCGCGGACACGGGTGCGTAAGTGCGCCCCGGCCCGGCCCCCGGCCCGCAGAGTGACCTCTGGCCTTTGGCGTGTGCCGCGAGACACCCGCCACGCCACGCCCCCTGCGCCAATAAATACGCGAATAAACCCGTGCGAACGCGTGAGAGCGCCGGGGCCCGCCGCGCCGAGCCGCGCCGCCACACACATTCGATGTCGAATGGCCCATCAATTTGGCGGGCATAATTAAATTTCGGCAATTGTGCCGTGCATGTTCCGAGAAGCAAACACAAGGAATGATAAGTTTATGGCCCCAGTGGCCGGCCTGCCGGGCGGGCGGCCGGAGGCACCGTCCATAGGTGGGCCCCCGGCGCGGCGCGGCCAGGCGCGGCCCCAGCCGGGCCAAAAGTGACACTCATAACTCTGGAAGAGCAATGCAGATGGTATCACTCTCCACAATACCATGTCGGCCCATCGCCCGTATTTCTCATACCCAGTCAGTACAGTAGGAAGCGACGCGAGCGAGGACAAGCGAAAAGGATATAACTTCAACACAACGCCGACTCGAAAAATTTTGATTCAACGAGCCCCTCAGCTCAGTACTTTAGCGTTGCGGTCCCTAAAACTAGCTCACGACAGGCATTTGAGTGAAAAATAAGCGGAAACCTGTGCCTTCACGATACATCACGATTTTCGGTTTATTTCACAGTTTTACCTCACAATAATTAGTGTTTGGAACCTTATGTGGCTGGTTAAAGCAAAAATCATTTAAAAATAGTGGGGGGTGGGGGTGGGAGAGGGAATCATGCTATTAGTTGAATTCCGGAAGCATTTTAGCAATTTTAGGCTGTTATATGCGTAGGTATATGTCATTTATTTTACTACGCGTTTTATTCCCTAAAAGAAATTGGATCCGGATTTTGAAATGATGGCCATCAAGAGTGAAGTGTTCAACGATCGGATCGCGGTGGGTGCCCCTCGCTCAGTCGCACGAGCTGATGGACTGTGACGCCCAGTGAGATGGCTCCCGGCAGCCCGGCCCGGCCCGGCCCGGCCCTTCCCTCCCGAGTCGCTGACCGATACGTGGCTCTGCTCGTCGCCCGGCTCATCCCGGCTCCTTTGTCTAGGTGTTGCATCAGATAGCGCACTGATAGGCGCCGGGGCCCCAGCAGCTCCACCAGGGCTGTCCTGCGCGGCCCTGCGCGGCCGCGAGCCACAAGTACGGCACCGGGGGGCAGCAAGCACCACGGACTTTACTCTAGAAACTCAAGTATGTTCATGGCACGCTTATTTGGGAGTCAACCACAAAGCACACTCTAAAATGGAGTGTGCTTGCCAGGCATATGCTCTATTAAAATGGAGCGTGCTTGCTTGACAAGCTCTAAATAAAAGCATGCCAGCCAGGCATGCACTTGGATGAATAAAACTTGTCGGGCACACTCCAATAAAGAGCATGCCTGGCTGGCATGCTTTTATTTAGAGCGAGGGGGCGACAGATTTGGGAATCATGTGTACACAAGCCTGGGAATCATCTTCATGAAAATTAAGGAAAATCAATGAAAACCACAACAACCAAGCTGGAAACACCTTGAATCAGTTATAATCAAGCCGAAATTAGCGTTTTGTGTAGATAGAAACAGTTAGAAATGAAAAGACATAGATGGAAATCATTGAGAATCAATTATTCCGAGAATCATGTGTAGGGGAGAGTGGGGCACATTGGTCCGTTTTTTTTCTTTTAGTTCCCTACGCCGCATGTGATGACCCCAAAAAAAGTTTTTTGTGCCAAGTCTTAGTTTGTACATTACTTTACCTTAGAAAACCATCCCCAACATTTTTCCGACCATGCAAGCTGAGATAAACCGAAAACCCAAGAGGCCTGCAAGTGGACCAATCTGCCCCGGGCCGGGGCACATTGGTCCGACCTATGGGGCACATTGGGCCAAGCTGGAAAAAATGGCCAGAACCGTTATCTACGCCACTTAATGATGTGTTGAGTGATACTCTGTGATAAAGGAAGTCGAATTTGTCAAAAAAAAGTAATTTCAGTTAGGTACTTCGTACTCTTGTATTTGTACTTTAACAAAAGTAGGCTAATCAAAAATAAAATTCTGCTAACTAATTAAAACAGTAAAAACAGTTAAGAATATTTTTTATAAATGTCAGAAAATGAAACCATAAGAAAACCTAACCTAGCATTTGTCACAACACTTCCTGAAATATCAAAATTTGCAATTTTAATGGATACTGTTAGATTGGCACAATGTGCCCCGTAAAAAAGCGGCCCAACCTGCCCCAAGTGTAGCAAATAAATTCAAATGCTTCTAGAATGCAAGTAGTTGTTTCTAGCCCATTCAAAACTATATTCAATTTAAAGGTAAGTGATCAGGCTTTCGTTTTAAAAAGGTGCCGTGATTAAAATATAGTGTTGTATACCCCTAAACGAGATGGTTTTAGAGTAGAAACATTTTACTTTTACCTGTTTTATGGGGTATTCAATACTTCACCCCTGGCCATTTGGATTGCGACCGTTGACGAACGGCGGACTCTTCGGAAAAATAGTCGGGTAGGTGATAGCTTCTTCCACTGCCCGAGTGGTGGCGCTGCGGTCGCTCTAACCTCGCAAAATTCGAAATGGACCAATGTGCCCCATGGACCAATGTGCCCCACTCTCCCCTACACATTAAAGGGGAGTGGAGCATGTTTAAGAGAGTGCTTTGTGGTTGACTCCAAAATAAGCATGCTGTGAACACACTTGAATTTCTAGAGCAGGATGTTTCAAAACACACAAAGGGGCGAATATTGAGGAAATCGCGAGAAACATTCAAGAAAATCATCAATCGAAAATAAAGAGCAAAATCACAATTGCACACAAAGTTTCAGATTTCGTGTGTCGCTCGTGCCGCGTGCCACGCCGACCTCCATGGAGACCGCGGTGTGGCCGCGACCGTGTGAACAGAAGCCCGGCACCCGGCAGGTCGAAGCCCTGCCAGGCCCGCCCTGGCCCGGCCCGGGAATGCGCTTTGCCTGCCGCTGCTCGGTCCGGGAGCGCCGTACCCAGGCCAGCCTCCTCCTCCCCCCTTCCAAAAGGACTCGAATGGCAGAAGCGGTCTGCAGCGTTTTTTAACCCTAAGGATGTGAATGAACACGCGGGGTGACATCATTCCTGGAAGCGGCGTTGACGGGCGGCGGACGAGTGGAGAGGCCGTATCTGCGCCGGCGGCGCGCCACAGATACGAGGCTATGCCATGGGCCGGGAGCGGAGGGAGTTTGGTGTCAAGCTAGCGGCGGGGCAGGGCGGACCAGCCGGGCAGAGCAGAGCAGGGGCCGTGCGAAAACTGCGCAACGGATTCTAGCGGAAATCGTTTAAACGAGGTAGCAAAAACTAATTTATTTTCGATAAACTTCTGACTTTTGTCACGCACATTGCAGTGTTTTCGTTATCATTAGGCAAAATCATAGGTTAAGTCAAATCTGTAATTTTTCCCTGAGTTTTTTCTCATTTTCCCTGATTTCCCTGATCGTTTTCAAATTCCCTGAGTTTTCCAGATTTTCAAGGTTTGCCAGAGTTGTGGCAACCCTGCTTACACGTATGGGTCTGCCTACCCGCTCTTGCCGCGAGGCGCTGCGGCCTCTGCATAGGGTAGTCAGGCCCGCAGCACTGAACTGCCCGGTACTACTGTACGCACAGCGGTGCGGCGGGTGTGCCTACCTCACAGGGGCCAGCAGGGCCCGCGGCCTGCAGGGGGCCGGCGGGGCCGCGCGGGCCGGCCGCGTGGAGGCGCAGCCGAAGGACCGTGCCGAGGAGGGGGGAGTAACTCCGTAAAATCATTGTCCGGCCCAAAAAAATTATTATATATAAAAAAAAAATATTTTTAAAATTTTAAAAAAAAATCAAGAAGAGAGATACTGAAAAATTTGAAAAATCGAGAACAAATTAACAAAAACAATGAAAAAAAAATCAATAAAGTCAGAAATAGGGGGAAAACGTCAAAATTTATCAGATACACTGTAAAAAATAACGTTGAAAATTAACAGCAGATTCGCTGTTAAGTTTTTAACTGACTCGTGTTGTTGTACAACAACCCCGACTTGTAACGTAACAATGACTGTTGTAAATAAACAACTCGATTGTCCAGCAACAGCAAAGGTTGTTCAGGAACAACAAAAATGTTGTCCAGTTACAACAAAAGTTGTTCAGCAACAAATATTGTTCAGGAACAGCAAAAGTTGTTCAGGAACAACAAATTTCTTCTTTCGAATTCAAACAACCATTGCTGTTTTTCAACAACTTTTGTTGTTTTAATTGAACAACATCGCTGTTTGTCTACAACACGGTCATCACTAAAAGAGCTGTTTTTCAACAAATATTTGTTACAATGTAGAGACAAAAATTTTCCTTGAAAAATCTAAAAAAAATAATTAAAACTTTAAATAAAACATAATTTAAAAAGTCCAAAAAAAATCATTGTTCACATTTCGTATGAGTAATTCCCCCCCTCCCCCCCTCGGGCCGTGCTATGCATGACCGTCAACTTAATAAAAAGACTCCGGTTCGACGCTGTAAATGAAAGGGAGTTTTGGGACGGAACTGAAAAAGGGCTGGACTGCAACGAGCGGTGCACTCCGACTTGAGCCGAGCCGTCTGGCGCTGCGAGGCTCGCTGTGAGGTGCTATCTGGTCCCGGTCGGCTCGGCTGCGCAAAACGATGCGTAAATACTGTCATTTCCCAATTAATGCGGAGAAAATGGGAAGGAAGGGGGGGGGGAGGGTGTTCACACCAGCAGTGCGTCGACCTCTCGCCACCAACAACAGACAGGACCGGTCCGCGAACATCACAATATTCGCAATATCATAAATTTGCGCGACAAATAAGAAAAAAAATTAAGCTCATCGGACAAGGATGACGAAAACAGTACAATTTATTCAGTACAGTATTTAGTTGATCGTGACGTGGTGGAAATCGAAGTTGCTCCAGCAGCAGAAAGACAACCGAGATCCCCTTGCCGACCCCGCAGTACAGCTGGTACAGCGCTCCGCTCCAGCCGCCTCCAGCCGAGTGCAAACCACACCCGCATGGAGCGGAGGCTGGGCTACTGCGGGCGGGGGCTCCCTCAAGGGGCGCGACATACACGGCGAAAAAAAAAAGCAGCGGCAAACGCACCCGTGTAGTTGTTAACGGCAGCAAAACTTGTGAAATTCACATTATTGTTCCCCTAATTCTTTGATAAAATAAAACTCGGAAAATCGCAAAAAAAAAAAAAAAAATGCACTGCTTCATGCACCTCGCTGAGGTGCATTTTCTCAAACACAATACTTCGTCGTAAAGGCACGGGCTCGAACGCGATGAGCAGAAGAAAAAGTGAGGTCGAAGTCACTACTTGGCTTAGGGTTTCAGAGAAGTACTGATGCGGGGGTAAACGAGAGAGAAAGTAGAGGCGCAAGTAGCATCGGACCCCACGGGCGGCGGGGAGCGGCGCGGCATATATAGCGCGCGCGAGGCCCGCGGACCGTCCGCGAGAGGCGGGGCGCGGGGAGGGACGCCGCCGACCTTGGCCCCGCGAGCGGCGCGGGACTCGGCCCGGAGACACGAGCCGGTCCTTCCCTACCGGAGGACGTGTTCCACGTCAAGATCCGCCTCACGGTTTTCGAGGTTCGGAGGGTTTTACGTGAAAACGGCGACTAGAAACAGCGGCAGGCGACGCCAGCGCCGCCCCGCGGCGGCACCGGGCAAACCTCCCCTCGGCTCGGGTCGATGCGGCGCGGCGGGGCGGGGCGAGGCGCGGGGGAGCAGCAACCCTAGCCCGACCCACCCCTCCGCCGCCGGGGGCCTGCACCCTCACGCGAAATCCGCACTCAATCGCGAAAATCAACGAATATGATTGACACCTATCCGCAAACAGTTTAGAGGAGGGAAGTCCCATGATCTACCTCCTTGTCTGCTCGTAGTGCAACGCATGTGGACGACGTACAATGTAATGACGATTTCGGCCTGCGCGGCGTCGCTTACAACGATCTGAACGCTCCCCCCCCCCGGTCCGCTTCCCGAGCACACGCAGACATAAGCGCGAGAACATCTTGGTTATTTCATGAGACAGTATTCTGGATCCGCGCCAGAAGCAGCGACGCGGCGGCGGCCACCTGACCGCGCCGGGCAAGGGGAGGGGAGGCCCCCCCCCCACACCGGGTTCCCCTTCCGTCTCCTGCCAGTGGCGGTAAACCATCTCTAGGTGGAGGCTACCTACACTCAATAGTGGGAGGGGGGAGGGAGAGGGATAGTAGCCTGTGAGCGCAGGTGCGTGACAACGGGCGTAAATTGGACGACAAACAGCTAAACACACGCACTTCCCCCAGCCCCTCCACTGAGCCCCAGCTCTATGGCAGAGACATCACAAACAGGTGCTGCCCGTTTTGCTCCAGTTTAAATCATCACACCACAACGAGCGACAACGTCACACATTTCTCCTGTTTTTTTCTCTCCCCCCCTCCTCACCCCCTAGCAGCGGCCCTCTTGTCTTTTCATAAGTCTCGGTAACACCTCGCTGTCCCCTCGCCGTCATGCAAGCTCAGCTGCAGTACAAATTTCTCATATTATCCTCATTATGTTTTTGTTTTTTTCCTTCCTGCAGCCCTCAGCCTCGCCTTGTCGCTCGCACGCAATAAAAATGAGAAGAACATCATAATAAAAATAAGATCTTATGCAAGAAAGGCGGCGGGGCTGCGGCGCGGGTCCGCATGGGCCGGGCCGGGCTGCGGCGATGAATGGCGAAATTGCTTCGGTGCCAAAAAAGGTTTCAGGAAGACGTGCAAGAGGAACGTGTCCCGCCCTGCCCCGCCCTTATCATCAGCTTATCAGAGGTTGGTAATCATGATGGCGATCGGATCGGGCCGGGCCGGGCACCGAGCCGGCGGCGCGGGCATAGGAGGGGCTGGAGCTGACCATCAGGGGCTGCACCTCATCCAAGAGCAAGCGCCTGCCAGCTCTGGGCACCCGGCCCCGCCCGGCGGCGTGCAAAGAATGCACTGGTTATGATTTTAATGGGGTTATTTCGGGTTCGGCGCTACAGGAGAGGAGGGCGGGAATGAGGACCTGTGCTTCTCTCTCTCTCTCTCTCTCTCTCTCTCTCTCTCTCTCTCTCTCTCTCTCTCTCTCTCTCTCTCTCTCTCTCTCTCTCTCTCTTTGCGATCGAAGTGACCTTGATCGGGTGGGGCCCGTCAAAGGATTAGGCAGGATCAGCAGACGTAGCCCCTGGGGCCCGGGGCGGGCCGGGAGCTGGACTCAGGCTCAGGCCCGTGGAGTGGCATAGCCTTGCTTTGATTTCGACTGAACCTAACCCACGATGTACTGATGTACTGAGGGGGCTCCTCAGTACCCCGTGACCTAACCCAACGGGGTCCCGTCCCTTGTCCTCCCCCTGTGCTAATCGCAAAAAGGGCCTCGACGGCGCCTTGATCGGGTACTGCTGTAGGGTGCGCCCTGAGACACCCATGACAAGACAAGCCCCCCAGTGACCCCCGACACCCTCCCCAGCCCCAGCCTCAGTCCCATCACGGACGCGCCCTTCTCTCGCCTCTTCGGGCGCACCGGCGCACCGCGGAGCACCCGATGCGTTTTAATGCTCATCACGGACGGACTCACGCACACGCACACACATATCCGCGCGCTCTCTCACTCCCACACGCACACATGTGCACGCTCTCTCTCTCTCTCTCTCTCTCTCTCTCTCTCTCTCTCTCTCTCTCTCTCTCGCACACGCACACAGATGCACGCCCTCTTGGACGCACGCACGCACTCGCACGCACGCTCACGCGCTTCAACCGGGGCCGATGAAGAGAACATTTATTTTGTGAATTGCCCCGTCATTAAACGGTCCGACATTAAACTTGCATCAATCTGGTATCTCAGCATCGTTAATCCAAGTTATACCGAGTCATGTCACCGCGTTTTAAGCCCCATTTGCCAAAAACAAAACACACAATACCCCCTCGAAAAAAAAAAAAAGACCGGTTCCTCCGTTTTCTGTTCTGCTTGACAAGCCGCCATTCAAACCTTGTTCCGCACGAGTTCGAAGTTCATTTATCGGAGTCTGGCTCCACCAAGAACAGAATGCGAAAATCAGAGAAACCTAGCTTACTTCCGAAAAGCGAGCAGAACTATGATCAGAAACACGTCCAGCCAGCAGAACAGCGTCACACCCACAGCCTTCTCGTCGCGCCGCGCACCTCAGACACTGACTCCGGCCCGGCCCGGCCTTCCCTTCCCTTCCAAGCTCATCCGTCTCAATATTCCCCGGTGAGGTCGACTTTCCAGTTTGGCCACTCAGAGCGGCGGGCGGGAGGTCCTTCAGTAAGGAGCGCACCATCAGGTGTCGTACCAGACGACAATGTTGCCAACCCACCCGTATTGTAAAACCGGGGCTGTAAACACATACAAGGCTGCACCATACCATACGACTGGAACTGCACAGCTCCCACGCCTAACACTCACTCACTCATTCTCTCTCTCTCTCTCTCTCTCTCTCTCTCTCTCTCTCTCTCTCTCTCTCTCTCTCTCTCTCTCTCTCTCTCTCTCTCTACCTCTCTCTCCCACTCACTCCCTTTCTTGTTCGCGCGCTACCTCTCTCTCTCTCTCTCTCTCTCTCTCTCTCTCTCTCTCTCTCTCTCTCTCTCTCTCTCTCTCTCTCTCTCTCTCTCTCTCTCTCTCTATCTCTCCCGTCTTCGCACACCATTCAATCACGCGCCAGAGTGTAATTAAAAGGTTGCATTTCGACAGCACCTCCAGGTCCCCGCCCCGCCCCGCCCCGCCCCGCCCGCTACGTGCGGCTACTTAGGGAGCGACCTCCGTGACCCGAGGCTTTGAAGGAGCGAGCCCGAACCGGCCCGGCACAACTTGCTGTACAGCTGTACGGTCATCGGTCGGCGAGCTTCCGCGTCACGGCTCCTCAACTTTCAGTAAGAACATTCCTTTCAGCACATTCTCCCAAAATCCCGAGTCCATCCCTCGTCCGTGCGGCAGACACAGGATGCAGGAACTCGTTATCAGTCCGCTTCTCTCTCTCTCTCTCTCTCTCTCTCGCTCCCCCAGAACAGGGAGGCCGTGGTGGAGGGTCAATGTGCGCGAGCCGGCCAGGACAGGACAGCCTATGGTCCGCCTGGGCCGGGCCGGGCCGGCGCGGCGGGCGCCCCGGGCGCGGAGTGGCTTTGCGGGGCGTGGCGTGGCGGGGCGGGGCACGGAGCGGTCGTGTGATGCCCCTCAGAGGGGCCCCAGCCCCACCAGACCGGGGCGGGCGGCGGGCGGGGCCACGGCGGGGCGTGGCGGAACCGCAGACTCGCGCGCAAAAGCTTCTCGTCCGGCTGCATGAAGCTGCACACAGCTGCGGTCAGGGGCGGGGCGGGGCGGGGCGGTACAGGCCTGCGTCCTGCGTGAGGAGCGGGCTTCAAAAAAAAAAAAAAAAAAACACGCGTGGTAAGTGCCCTGCGCTCCCCTTTCAAATTTCATACTTGAACAGCGGCTCGTCTCCGGCCCGCCCAGGCAGGCAGGCCGGCGCGCCCCAACATGTGCGCCAGTCTTGTCGCCTCAGCTGATGCCGGGGCGGGGCGGGGCGGGGCGGGGCGGGGCGGGGCGGGGCGCGGTGGGGCGGGGCGTACAAACAAGTGCAAGCCATCGCGCCGTGTCGTGTCGGGGGCTAAACACCGCCGCCGCCGCCGCGCGGCGCCGCGCCACCACCGCCAGAGCCTTCTACTCCTCATCCCGCCCCGCCCCGCCCCGCCCCGCCACCGTGTCCTCCACCTCGAGGGGGATGCCCTACGCCTTACGCGTTATGAAAAATAAGAAGCTACTGGCAGGAAAAAATCATCGAGGAGCAAAAGAAACAGAAAATACTGCGGCTGCGGCGGAGCAGGGAAAAAAAATACGAGACGAATAGTCCTGTCCTCGCCTGGGTTAGCTTCACCAGACATAATCACCTCGCCGCCCTGCCACGGCGCAGGCCCCGCCCCGCCCCGCCCCGTGCTGAGCAGTCCGGCGGCGTAGCTGCGAGCGGGACGGGCGGGGGTGGGGCGGGGCGGGGAGGGGCGGGGTGGGGCGGGGTGTGGTGACGGGGGGTTTACTCGAACCACGTGGGGTTGATGACGGTGGGGCTGCACTGCACACATAGAGAACAAATGTTAAAGGTAACGTTAAATTTCCCTGAGAATAAGAGCGTTATAGGATAGTGCTGACCACATTCGATCACAGAAGTGCATGCGTGGCTATGTAACGGCGCCGGGTGTTTGCAATCTCCCTTTATCTCTACACTGTTCTGTTAGTCACGCTGTTCCAGAGTGCGGTATACACATTAAGGCGTTGAGCGCAGTGCACGATTATATGCTCTGCTTTGGTACGGGAATCAGAAGGGGGGTGGGTGAGGGGGGACGAGTGTAGTGTGGGAGTGTGCGAGCAGGTTAGGGTAGGTCACCCCGCCCTGCCCCGCCCTGCCCCGCCCCACTTCGACAGGGTAGATAGACCCTACGGCGCATCGGCGCGGCGAGACACACACAGAGGGTCCCGTTCCCAAGGGAAGCGCCGAAAGGGTAAGAAGGGCTGGTGGCCCCGCCCCGCCCCGCCCCACCCTCCACCCTTCAAGCAGGAAAAGAAAGCGTTTCAGTTGTGAACGCACCCCGCGCCCTCTCGCCCATGTGAGTGTGTGTGTGTGTATGTACGTATATGTATGTGTGTGTGTGTGTGCATTGTCCTGGCGCACCCCGGACATCCTGACCTGTCACAGGACGCACTACTAACCCACTTCCCTAGCGCGCCCCATATCCGGAGAGGCGGCGGCCGCTGCGCACCCCGTCACACACACCAGCTCACGCATGCAATTTGCAATAATGCCCGCAATACTCGAGAGGGAGACAACTCTGAATAATGGTGCAAATATTTTCAGAAATTTTGTGTATTTGTGTGAACTGATGGTAAATTTTTAAGAATTTTCTGAGTTTTTGCTAGAATTTGTTGTAAAAATTTTGTGAATTTCTCTGAATTTAAATGATTTTTTCCAAATTTTCCGACTTATTCTGAATTTCTCTGATTTTTTGTGAATTGCGAGGTGTACAAAAATTTCAGAGTTGTTTCCCCTATGGGAATTATTCAGCAATACATCCTCACCCCATCCCCAGCACAAGCATGCACTCATCATACCTTTGATATACCGGCAATACCACTATTAATAACGACCGCGGTAAGAAGAACGACGCGCGCGGATTTGAACCCACAAACTCGCGCCGAGGAACAAACAAGAGGCCGTGCGGAGTGGTGCGGAGCGTGGGGCGGGGCGGGGCGGGGCGGGGCACGCAGTGACGGGGTCGTGGCCCGACTGACGCAGTAACTCCCGAAGCGATACGCAGATCAGATCTCACGCAGATAGCCTGGCCGGCCGCGCCGCGCCGCGCCACGCCACGCCACGCCAAGCCACGCCGCACCACGCCGCCGCTGGCAATTTTCCCTGATTTGGGGCCGGGCCTGTACCGCCACCTGAGGTGTCTCTGAGCAGCGCGCGCCCCAAAAGCCAAAATGATATGCGAGGAGGAAATTTAGAGGTAATGGTCGGGCAGAGGTGCGGTGTGCGGGCGGGGCGGGGCGGGGCGGGGCGACCATCATATCGTTCTGATCGCTCTGCAAAGCGTTCGCTCGCACGCCGTACAGTCATCAGATACGGCAGCGCGCCGTGCCGACCGGTTGCACAAAGCAGCTCGTTCAATTTAAAAACCCCGCGTGCGAGGGGAAAGGGAGCGGGGGATGGGGGGTGAAGAGGGGGGAGGGGAGTTACAGCATTCTCATGCACGCAGGTCGACCTTGCCAAAAGTTTCAAACGACGTCGTTTCTATGCGCGCGACATTGGAGATACTGTACACGCTCACAACGGCAACGAGCATCACATTTTCAAAGCTCTCTCGCGTTTTTTTTTTTTAATACAGAGAAAAGAAGAAATTTTCCACAGGAAAATACGAGATATAACAGCCAAGTTTCCGCCCAGCAGCACAGCTCCCTGTTGACGGCAGCCCCGGCTTTACGTTTTTATCATCTTTATGTGGATTTTTTAAAAGAGACCATAAAGGAGATGGCTTATCGGGGCCCGAATTACAGGAGGTACACGCTCGGGGCGTGTCACCCGCGCGCGAGAGGGAGTATAGAAAGAAAGACAGAGAGCGCGCGATGTATTTGAATCGCAGGGCGGGGCCAATACCATTTGTACCAATCCTGGGTCACTCACACACAGACGCACACACGCACACACACACACACACACACACACACACACACACACACAAGCGCGCACACGCACACACACACACACACACACGCACTGAAAGTCTGGTGCGGCAGACGCCGCCGCCCGCCACAGCGCGGCGCCCGAGGCAACGTGTGACCAGACCACTGACCAGCGGTCACCTTCTGCGGGCCGGGCCGGCTCGGCTCGGCCCGTATCAGCTCGGCTCGGCCCGGCTCGGCCCGGCTCGGCTCAGCCCGGCCCGGCTCGGCACAGCTCGGCTCGGCCCGCGACATGACAAGACTGCCGACACGCCACCCAGACCTAACGAGGCGTCGTCCAAATTACTAAGCGGTTGCGCGGGTCGGGCCAGTCCTGGTCCTGGTCGGGTCTTGTCCTCAGTGTCGGAGACAGTACGCAGTGTACGTACAGCCATGGGACGGACCGGACCGAGTGTTCGGGGGATGACCACCCCGGACGAGGAAAGGTCTAGGCTCGAGAATTCCTAATTGAACCAAAAGAAACGCTGCGGGTAGGACTCGGAGCTCGTGCTTTTGCACCCGGAGAAGGCGCACCGCGCGCCGCCCAGGTTTCGGTTTGGGGCAGCAGCTGCGAGGGGGGAAACAACCCTTACATTTTTGTACATCTCGTTAATTCAGATCAGAAAAGTTTAGAGGACTTCAGAGAAATTCAGAGGTCATTCGTAAAATTCAGAAAAAAAATCTGTAAAAAATCAGAAAAAAATCACAAAATTTTAGATTAAATTCAAGCAAAAATTCGCTAAAGTTTAAGAAAAATTCACATAATCTGTAAACCAAAATTCAGAGTTGTCTCCCCTTTGAGTAACAGTCATACTATGTCCCAACATTAGCGGGTGCAAACGCACAGCGACGGCGCGGGCCAGCTCGGCCGGGGCGGGAGCAGGGAGAGCCAACATCCTCCGCGCATAGTGCGTCATGGTCGCCTCGGCTAAAACGATGACCCAAAAATCACGCGGGGCGGAGGTCAATGCGGGGAATCAGCGGAGAAAACGGGATTCGCGGTCGTGCGGGGCGGGGCGGGGCGAACAGCGCGAGTTTGTGGGGCGACAGGCCGATACAGGCGGGGTGGGACGAGAAGAGGGCAGTGGCGACCGATCCAAATGGATGCGGCAGACCGTCCCGAACCGCCCCGGACCTCTCGAAACAGGACTGGATCTTCAAGTCAAATCCAAATCAGTCCACGTAGATGCACGTACCTCTGCTTTAGTGCAGATCCGTCGCGAAGATAGACCTGAGATGGGGCCCCTGTGGAAAATAAGAGACCTGTGAGTGGTAAAACATGGAAAAAGAAAGAGAGAAAAAACAGGGACATAAGAGGTCACTGTGAAAAATATCCTCGTAAATTTACGACATTTTTTGTAAGTTTGATTTACAAAATATTTCGTAAGTTTACGACTGCCCATTCCTGCTCGTCGGTCAATTCCAAGTCGATAGGGAGTGCTTGTAAATTTACAATATCAAATTGTAATTTTACGAATTTTATAATGGAAAATTTTCCCGTAACCCTTACGAGTATTTTTCACAGTGGTCCAAGGAAAAATCACGGAAAACAATGTACATGAACATACTCGCAGATTGACAACGTTTTTTGTGAATTACCTTTCGCAGGATGTGTGGTAAATTTAAGACACCCACTTGCTCGTCAATTAATTCTAATAGGATTCGTACAATGCCCATTTTACCATTTGAAAAAGTAATCATCCGAAAACGTTTCATAGAAAACTATCTCGAAAAACCCTGCTACAATTAAACACAATTAACACTGTGACAATTGGAGTTTTCTTATGGCCTCAAGAGTTAGAGTCTAGGGCCAGACTACAACGAAGCGTGAAATTAATAAAACGAGACAAGGAGACAAGCAATTTAAAGTCAATATAAAAATCCAAGCGACTCAAAAAGCTGAAAAACAGTTGAGTCTCACGGACATGGTTTCGCTGCGGAGGTTGTAGCGCACTATAAGAACAATCCTAATAAACTTCAATGTCAAATTCCCAATTTTTTCGTAAATTTGCTATTTGCAAATGATTTTGCACAATTATACATACTGCACACGCGGTATCGTAAATTATCGAAAACAAATCTGTGTCCGTTTTCTTTAAGAGTGAGAAGTCAATGTAAAAATTTTCTAGCTTTACGATTTATTATCGTACATTTACGACCTTTCTCCAGGGAAAAATTTCCGGAACCCTTGCAAAAATTTCTCACGACGGGGAGTCAGGGTGGGGGTGAGGGGTATATGCCGGGGTAAGGTGAAGGTGGATTCTTAGTTTTGTTTTTCATTGATTCCTCTGGACTTTTTCACGGTTTTAACAATTTTGCTGAAAATTTCGGTGGAGCCGCGCCAGCTTGGCGTGGCGGTGGCGGGCCGGTCGCTGCGGGGCTCGTCCCGTGCCGTCCCGACCACAAGCGCATATAACCCTCCCGGTTACGTGTCGGCTGTCGGCCCTGGGCGGGTATGGGCTCTGCCGGCTCTGCGGGCCTCCTGGACCCCTACACAGCCCTGCCGTGCCGACCCGTACCCAGGATGCACTCGGCACTGGCCAGGCAGCGCCTCGCCTCGCCTGCGGCGGCCTGTGCCCTGTGCCTGTGCGACCTGCAGGGGCCCAGCGCCCAGCGCTCAGCGCCCAGCGCTCAGCGCCCAGGGTCCTCCCCCGGCCCTGCCCCCGGCGGGGCCTTGGCGGCGGCGCCCGGCTCTGCCCCGCCCCGCCCCGCCCCGCCCCGCCCCGCCCCGCCACGCCCGCCGACACCCGGCCGACCCACCAATCGACAGGTCGACAACCGACTGGACGCTTCTGCTGGGATGAGGGGAGGAGAGGCCCGGGGTGGGGTCCCACATAAATTACATTAGCCCAGGCTCAGGGCAGGACCGGTGCATTTTTCCGAGAACAACGTGCGCCGTGTTCCGGTGGTTTGCTGAGGGCTCCGGGGGCCGGGAGGAGCTGAGGCGTTAAGTACAGCAGGGGAGGGAGTGAGGGGAGAGGGGGGAGGGGGCTTGCATGGGGTTGGATATGGCGAGGCTGTTGATGGCGGGGTCGCGGACGGTGGGGTACCGGCTGCACCGGACGGGGAGGATACGTACGCGGGGCCGGGGGGAGGGTGTTGGGTTGGGGCTGTGGTCGGAGGGTGGATATGACGGGGCTGCGGGGTCGCGGACGGCGGGGTGCGGGACGACGAGGCCACGCGGGGCCGCCGGGCCGGGGCGGGCCGGGCCGGGGCGGGCCGGGGCGGCGGGGCGCCTGCCAGGCCGATTTCTCATAAGGCGCCGCCCCGCGCTCCCCGCCCGTATCTCGCCCAGGGCGCCGCTCTCGACGCCCCTGTGATGAGCGGTCAGGGGCGTGGCGGGGCCGGTCCGATCGGTAAGTACTCACGGCCGCCCCGCCACGCCCCGCCACGCCCACCGCCGCGTAAACAATACCCACGAATGAATGAATAAATAAATAAATACTCGAGCTGGGCCCTTCCGAGACGAGCATTCCTCGCCCTGATGGCCTGACGGCCCAACGCGGCGGCCTGACGCTCGCGCGGCGCGCACAGCAGCGGGGGGAGGGGGGTGCAGTGGGGGGGGGGGGGGAATCTGGAGGAGGAACGACGCAGAATGTGCGGGGCTACTCACGTTAGCGTGTCTTCCACACGCTCATGGTTATTGAAATTTGATTCGATTTGTTATAATTAATTTAAAGTCGAAAAAGTAAACCTTTAGCCCACTTATCTCTCGTAGCAAACACGCGCCCTCGCGCGCACTCGATCAAACGATCGTAAGCTGATAGAAGGAAGAGAGAAACGACGGAAAAAAATTAGTCATCTCTTCCATATAGTTTTGATTTTTGATTGCAAAATGTATACTGCAGTTTTAAATGCCGAAGAGTCTAAGTGAAGAACGGTCGAGAAAAGAAAGGCATGTCATAAACCACACACATTACATAGCAACAATACGTACACGGACAAAAATCAACAGTCAAAAAGGAGTAGGGAAAAACAGTTTGTATTTCGGGCATAATTGAAGGCATGTCAACGCACTTGTTCGCGACGCTGTCGCTCGTGCCCCAGGACCGGGACCGGGACCGGCGCGGCGGCGAGGCTCACCAGGGCAAATAAATGGCCGGGCTAAGCGTATCATTTTGAAGAAGAATGGAATGATGCTCACACGGTCACGCACGGGCCGACCGGCGTACCCCGCCCCGCCCTGCCACGCGCAATACAACGACGCCTCGCACAGCACAAAAACACACCGTTTATCCGCACATACCATCGATGTATCGGTTCGACGTATCGGCCAAAGGGGTCAGAAATAACTAACTGAATATCAATCGGCCCATCGGACGGTCCGGGCCGGGAGCCCGGGGGAGAGGGGGGGGGGGGGGGGGGGGGGGTTAAAGGACCGCGTCGGCGTTCGGCGACAGGCGAGACGGCAGCGGCGCGGCGCAGCGGCGTCCAGCGAGCGGGGCGATTCGCAGAAACGTGGAAATGGCGACGGCGCGCGGGCCGGGCCTGGCCGGGCAGGACGAGGTCAGCGAGCAGGCTGTCCCTGCCCTGCCCTGCCCTGCCCAGACACGCCGTCGTCTGACCGATTTTTCCCCGTTTATTATTTTTTTTTCTACGCAAATTTTCTTTGCCGCCGCCGGCGGCTTGGAAAGGATTAGCTGCTACTTGTGTCTGGTTTTAGTGTGTCTTTGAGGAATAAGTTCCGGACTCATTGGCCCCTCCTCCCGCTCCTCGTCGCCGAGCCGGCAGGAGAGCGGCAGTCCTGGAGACGCAACACACACACACACACAAGCAAAAGCAAGAAAAGGGGGGAAAAAACTTTTCCTCGAATTTTTTGATTATTTTCAGAGCGACGACGTGGCGACCAGGCCTGGCCGGTGCGGTGGGGCAGCGGCAGGGGCATCAGGCCGCACCGGCGCTTTGTTGTGGGCCGAAACCTGAGCCACCCAAAGCCCAAAGCTGCGGGGCGGGGCGGGGCGGGGAGCGGCGGGTGTCCAGCGCTGGAGCTGGAGGTGAGGTGGCTACCATCCACAACTTTGGACCAGGCGGGTCTGAAGCGCGCCCTGCCGAGCACCTCCGCGCACCTCCCCACCTCCACGCGAAGCCCTGAATTCCAGCATTTTGGCACCTGGCATATTCCAATACTTCATTACTTTCAAGTCCGAATTTTTACAAATTTCACGATATTTCCGCGTTGGACCACGGGGGAGTATCATTCGCCGGACAGGCTACCCAAGGGAGAGTATTAATCCCATCAATCCTCGGGCAGTCTATCCAGAAAGGTATTACAGGGTGGCGATTGGCCAAATATTCCAGAAAAGTCAAAGTCCCAGACATTTCCCAAACATTTCCCTAACAAAATTTGCGTTTTTCTCTGGCGTAGATTAAATAATTTAGGGAGTATAGAAAACTGTGACAAAGCGTTTATGAAAAGGAAAACGTGGTGGGGAGACATCAGAACGGGCCGGGCACCAAGGTAAAAACAATGTGATTTTTTGAAGAAAAGAGGAAAAAATTGAGAATCCTATCTAATTTGAGAAAAACTTATATTTTGAAGAATTCTCTTCAAAAATTGAGGGAAGTTTCCTCATTTTTCTGAAGAGACCTCTCAATATTTGAGAAAACTTCCTCAAAATATGAGGATTTTCCCTCAAATAAAAGGGGATCCTCCAAGTTTTCCCTTTTCCCTTAAAAACAGAAATTGTTTTTGCCGTGACGTATACGTAGAGACTAGCTAGCTGATAGGGAAACAAGGCACCTACTGAAAAAAGTAGTCGATTGAAAAAAAAATCCTTCACATTCAGCCATTTTTCCTGACGTTTCCCTGTCAACTTTTTTCCCCCCTGACATTTCCCTGACTTGTGGCCACCCTGTATTTTAATCCCCGAGGAGTATTAATCGTTCGGAGAGAATTAATCTCTTATCTCCGGGCAGGCTACCCCACTGTGAAAAATATCCTCGTAAATTTACGACATTTTTTGTAATTTTAATTTACAAAATATGTCGTAAATTTACAACAGTCCATTCTTGCTCGTCAGTCAATTCCAAGTCGATAGGGAGTGCTTGTAAATTTACAATTTCAAATTGTAATTTTACGACTTTTATCATGGAAAATTTTCCCGTAACCCTTACGAGTATTTTTCACAGTGCCTGGGCGTTTCACACCGGATTCCCGGACAGGCTCCGGGCTCCCCAGTGATTTTCAACAGGGGAGGTTTCCGACTTATGAGCAACTAGCATTTTCTATGACTTTCCTGAAATAATTTTTTTAATGTCCACGATATTACCGTGCACATGCGAGGCTTCTTTTTTTTAAGAAAAAATTCTGATTTTTAAAAAAATAAACAAAAAAGTCTCCGTCACCGGATTTTTTTTATGACAGTCCCTGCAGTGTCTAATTCTATGATTTTCCCAGACTTTCCATAGGAACATTTTAACTTACCATGACTTCCTAGATTTTTCAGACTTAAGGGAACCCTAACCTTGCACGTTCATACAAGTCTACACCCGACCCGACCTCACCTCTCCGAAGCTTTCCTCGCAGCTCCACCATCTCAACGCACTCTCACTCCCCCTTCAGACAGATCAGGCACAGCAATAACTTGTTTTAGTTTGAACCCTTTTTCTTTTTTATTTGGAACTTGTCTTGAAAACAATTCTACATACATATCTAACAATTACGTCGTGACGAGACAAAAGGGACGGCCAACCCGAAAAAATACGTGCACACAGAAATTATCGGAATACGCGAAAATACTTGAAAATAAACAGAAAAACATTGAAATACACTCAGAAAATGCATAAAGGAAACACACAAAAATACAAGGAATAGTGTGTTTCGTTCGACTGACAGAAAGAAGAATAGCGGGTAGAACAAAAGCGTCCTGATTGGCTTAGCGCATCACATATTTCTCATCCTCATATCCCATCACGCTCGCCCTGCTATCAGGAACAGACTCGAAGCAAAAGGTGAAATAGATGAGTTGGACGCCTCTCGACGAGACACGCGCCGTAAGATACAATGCGAACAGCCAGCCCAAAACCTCTATAAATTGCCTCAAACACGTAACGGGTGAACCATTCAGGCGCATTTTCAACGAGATGCCACAGGCAGGCCCGGCAGGTCGTGTCCAAAATGTGGCCAAGTGCGGCAGCAAGAAGGGTTTTCAAGCGTTCACCGAACAAGGCGTATGCTGGTTCATCAAAATGTTTGCCAAAATGGCAACCACAAAGAAGCACGCCCTCAGGTTGAGTTTGATTGTGAAGGGTGCTGTGCTCTGCACTGATAGCATCCCAGGCGAGGAGGCGGGCCGTGCCGTGCCGTGCCGTGCCGTGCATGTGTATTACCAGCCCCGAGCTGTTGTGATTCACACTCCTCTCTCTCTCTCTCTCTCTCTCTCTCTCTCTCTCTCTCTCTCTCTCTCTCTCTCTCTCTCTCTCTCTCTCTCTCTCTCTCTCTCTCTCACCTCCGCGCCTCTCCGCTCGCTCCCCCATTATCTCATTACCCCTGTGCTACCATTCATTCCCTAACGTGTTCCTTGCCCAATTAATTTTCCCCCTCGCCGCTGCCCTCAGCCCACGCCCCGCCACGCCCCGCCCCGCCACGCTTCATGCGGGTTCATGGCCACCGCAATCGCATCCATTCATTTCTTCATCAATTTAAGCGAGTGCGGTGTGTGAGTGTGCGTGTGTGTGAGCGCTCGCGAAGAAGGCGCTAGAGGGAAGGGGTGGGTCCAGATAGGGTGTACACATGTACAGCCGGTCGGGAGGGGGGTAGCCTATACAGGTGAAGGGGCGGGCGGTAGCGGTAGGCGCGGTGTGGTTGGGTTGGGGTAGGGTTCGAGGCGGGGCGGCGGGGCGAGGCGGGATGTGGCGGGGTGCTGGCATGCTCCAAGGTGAGAACGTGAGCGGTGGGAGTTGCACACGCTCAAGGTAGAAAAAGAGCAGGAGGAGCAGGAGTCTCGAGGTTGAGGGTGGCATGACGAGGATGGAGCCCGCCCTGTGCTACAGAGCAGGGCGATCACGCACCAGTGTATACGGGCAGCTGGAGGGAGGGAGGGAGAGGGGAAAGAGAGAGAGAGAGAGAGAGAGAGAGAGAGAGAGAGAGAGAGAGAGAGAGAGAGAGAGAGAGAGAGAGAGAGAGAGAAGGGGGGGGGGCATGTGGGCGGTCACTCATTTGGCCCAATTCTCGCTAAAGAGCTTTGGGCTTAGCCGGGCTAACAAGCTCCCCTAGGAGAGTGGGGCGGCAGAGGTTCTTCTAATCACCTTCTCAGGGGCCCTGGCCCCGGCCCTGGCCCCGGCCCTGCGGGCCCGGCGGCGCGCGGGGAGCGCAGGGCAGGTGCGGGCGCCTCTAGGAAACCAAGGGGATCCCCCCATTCCCCACCCCAACCCCCTTCCCCTTGCACCAGCAAATACTGTGCGACTTTTACGGAGCAGCTGGGAGGTGAGTCATCTTATAGGTGCCCTGCGCCCCTCGCCGTCCTACTCCACCCGGGTCAACAGGTGAGTGCGGGGGGAGAGGGGGGGGGGAGGCGGAGGCGAGGGATGGACGAGGCAGGGGCGGCCCGGGGCTATGGACTTCTGCGTACTTTGAGAGGGGCAGATAATCCTGGGGACAGACCGTGGAAAATCCGTGGTGTACATGAAACGGAAACCCTCATATCGGTTATTACCCATGTTCATTTTTCACCTAAAAGGTTGAAAAAATTTACATAAAACTAGGTTGCCTCCAGTCTAGATTAAAATATAAATGTCACGGAGTTCTCAGCAGATGATACGTTTCTGCATTTTAACCACATTTCAACAAATGTGTCGTCTTGCCTTTACTGTCGTATTCAACGAGTGGAGAGTCATAAGGTCGCCCATTAGTTATATAGGGGAATCGATATTTCTGCAGAATACCCTTACAATTACCCTAACGACGTGACTAACAATACATGGCCGAGCCCCGCTCGCCCCGCGTTGATTAAAATCTTGCACAGTAGTTAAAAAGATAAAAATTGAAAGAACATGTTAGAATGAAAATGTCAATAAGTGTTCGAACACTGTGAAAAATAGTCGTAAGTTTACGGGAAAATTTTCCACGAAGTGCAGTTGTAAAATTACAATCGCAAATCGTAAAACTACAAGCACTACATATCGGTTTGAAATTCATTCACGAGCAAAAAAAGTCCGTCGTAAATTTACAACATATTTCGTAAATCACGATTTACAAAATTTATCGTAAATCTACAAAGATATTTTTCACAGTGAATGATCGTTGTACGGCGAGCCTACTGTTTAAAAATCAAGTCGATCGGACATTTCCTTACTGAAAAATTAATATCCAAATTGCTTCCTCTAGAAAGCTCAAATTTGGAAAGTGGCCACCACTAATTACACTAATCTAACACTGAGGTTAAAAAATAAGATTGAACTACTTCATCGAAACAATCTCTTGATACCAGCCACTAAAGTATCACATCACTTATCACTTCGAAAGTATAATAAACAGGAAACAAATCTACCACCAAAATAATTTTTAACTATAATTAGATTTCAGCATCATCTGCTTTTATTTTAAAAATTTATTGTTAGCAACATAGAGTTAGCAACCTATCCGAGCTGATTCCCATCCCATTACGCTTGGCTTAGCCCAGAGGTTCATCCTGTGGTGAAATGTAGGCTGAGATATTAAGATGTTTGTTTTGATATAGATTTAAATTTAGCTCAGCAAATATAAAGCGCCTCATTTTCTATTATTGCGAAAATTTAGAAGGTATAGTTTTTGCTGCTCCCAACTCGGGCGTATAGGAACTTACCGAAGGGGGGGGGATCAATCATACAAAATGTGCACTGTTAACTGCAACTGTTCAACACTTGTAAGTGTTCAACTCCATGTTCATCACGTGAAAGTAATCAACTCAACAGCCGTGCGATTGCAACTGCTCAACTCCACGGCTGTGCAGTGCACTTGACTTGTTAGTGTTCGACACGGCAGTTGTGCAGTTGCAAGAGTTCAACTGCGCCGGACAACACTTTCTTTGTTGAAGTGTATAACTGTCGAGTTGAACCATAGAGTTGAACACTTGCGCCGGACAACACTTTCTTCGTTGAAGTGAACTGCCGAGTAAAACCATAGAGTTGAACACTTACAAGTGTAAAATTAGCAAATTATTCAACACTCGCCATTGCTCAACTGCTGGGTTGGACACTTTAGCACTTTCACACTTGGTTTCAAAGTGAGTACAAGGATATTTTGACTTAAAACAAAAAAAATCGCTTTGATTTTTCTTTCGATTTACTTTTCAAGGAAAATTTCTGTCACTTTTCGATAAATTTTGATCTTTTACCCCCACTTCTGAGTTTTTTTCCAATTTTATTTCGGTTTTTTATTTATTCGTCTTCTCGATTTTGCGTAATTTTCGGCGTTTTTCTTCTTGATTTTTTAAAATGATTTTTTGGGGGGCTGTGCAATTATTTTTTCGAAGTAATTTTACCCCCTCCCCCTCCTCCTCCCTCGGGACTTACCCCCGGAGCTGGCGGCGGCTGGCCGATCGGGACAGGGCGGGGCAGACTGGGGCGGGGTAGGACGGGGTGTAGCAAGGCGGGGCGGACCTTGGGCCCCGTCCACGCCCACACCAGAGGCCAGCACACCAGACGCAGTGAGAGGCAGATTTTACAGGCATCACTTTCGCCCTGCCCTGCGTTGCGCCAGGTCGGCCTGAGGGCGCCTTAAATTTAGCGAGGTCGGACGGGACGCTCCGCTCTCAGATGGCTGCCTGCAAAACCGCCCACCGCCAAGGCACTTTCCCTGCTCCGAAAAACAGACTGGACTGCAGCCGTGCACGGCCAAGTGTGAGGTATCCTCCCGCTTAGCTCAACGCGTTCGTGTGGGGCTCAAACTAGGAGCCTCGGGCTCGTACCCTGGTGGACATGCCTCACGATGCGGTGAACAGCCTTGGGTCATTTTTGTGACCTGGTTCTCCGAGGGCGAAACAACTCTTGAGTTTAAATTAACAAATTTTGAGAATTTTTGAGAATTTTTATCGAAGTTTTGAGAATTTTTATTAATGCTTTCTGAATTTTTGTTTGAATTTTACCTTAACTTTCATGAATTTCTATAATTTTTCTTAATCATCCTGAATTTTTTGAATTTTCCTAAATTTCTGGGGATGCCCCAGAAAATACACGCACATCTGATCCAAATTATTCTCTCAATTACATGATTCGCGTCGTATTTGCCCTATCCCCCAGCCTCCAGCCAGGAGGACAGGGCAAATACGACGCCAACCCGTCGCACTGAACAGTCACCGAGATGTCGTGGCTCAGTTGGTAGAGCGCGCAACACCAAACCGAGTGGTCCGAAGTTCGACTCCCACTCGGGAAAGTGTTTTTCGCGCTTGGCATTTCCTTTGGCAGCTGCTCCAGGGCAGGTCAAATAGAAATTAAGCACGTCTTACCTCCGTTGGCTCGGTGGCTCTGGGCGTTGGGTCGCTTCCCGTTCTGGCTATGTGTCGGCACTCGGGGTTGTGGGTTCGAATCCCGCGTACCCCTCTGAGGTAAGGCCTCTGAAACTGGGATCAGGAAGTCTAACGCCCTTGACACCGCTCGTACCTCTAGGGGTAGGCCAATGGTGGTACGGGGATCAAATCTGTCGAATTGCGCGATAGGATCGCAGTCAGCAAAGCGCCGGTTCCCATGGAACACCGAAGCAGTTGGCTGCCACAGGGGGTTAAAACCCTGTGCCTGGCGGGAACCGCAACCTCCTTCGGGAGGTTTACTGCCGCAAAAATTTTCTGTTTTCACGCTACCCTTTTAATTGCAGAGCAAAATTTGTTTCTGAAAAGTTTTAAAAAATAATTGAAATAATTGTGATTACTTTGCATTATTGCAAGTTAATTTCCAATAATTTGGAATAAATAGAAATAATTCACAATAATTTACTAAAAATCCTATTTAATCATGTAATTAAGAGAATAATTCGGATCAGATGTGCGTGTATTTTCTGAGGTCATCCCAAATTTCTGAGTATTTTTTTGAAAGTTTCTAAACTTTTCTGAACAACGAGATGTACGAAAATATTAGAGTTGTTTCCCCATCGTGGTTCCCTCAAGTCAAGTCCGAGGGCGCAGCGCATTCGAAGAAGCCTTGCAGCCCGCCCCCGCCCCCGCCTTCCGCGACGAACCGAGGGCGGGAAGTGGAGGCCGCCGACGTGTCCCATCGGCGAACAGGTCCCCGGATACTATACTTGGCGGCGCCGGGCTCCATTTTTTCCAAAGGGTTGCACCGTGCCTTCCTCCCTTCCCGGAGGGGCGCCCGCCGCGCCCGCAGCGCTCCGCTCCGCTCCGGCCCAGCGCCCAGCCCAGCAGCCCCGCCAGGCGGCCAGCTCCAGCTGGTGGTGTTGTGAGCGACGGCAGCGCCCCTGCCGGCCCGGGGGTGAGGCTGCGTTGGCATCTCTTTCATTCTGGCCCAGGCCGACAGCGAAACAGCAACGAGCTGGTCTGGCAGGGCTGGCAGGGCGGGCAGGGCGGGCGGGCAGGCAGGGCAGGCGGCGGCGGCGCGGCGGGGGCAGGCAGGCACAGCGGTGGGGCTCGGGGGCCCCGCAGCGCCACGCCCCGCCCCGGGCCCGGCCCCTGGGCCCCCGGGCCCCCTCCCTACCCCCCGGCCTCCCCCTGCCATCCTGCCATACAGGTGGTGCCGCCGGCCCCGCCAGGGCCCCGCCGCCCCGATGTGGTCCAGCCTAACAAAGGATTCTGCGTGCAGTTATCCTTGGCCGGTGCTGGACCAGGCCCCTCGTGGCAGCCGGTTCCCAAATTCATGAGCGAGCTCGGCCCATGGCCCGGCCCATGGCCCGGCCCTGGCTCATGCCGGACTCCCATGTTTCCCTTTGGAGCGGAGTGCACGCCGTGTACAGATCTTGATCTCGCGCCGGGGCCCGGCCCGGCCCGGCCGGGGCGAGGGACCTCGCCAAAAGACCTTGGTCAAATGCGCCCCCGGCGAGGTAGGCATCCGGTCACGCGCGCCGCGGTTCGCCGACTCGCCCACGCGTATCCACCCTGCAGCTTGACGGGCATCACCCCTGGCTCATTCTCATGCCCTAAGGAGAGCCCATGACATTTCGAAAGACGCGACAAAAATGATGGTATGAGATATAGGGATTCACGGGGGTGAAAGTCGGTAAAAGTTCATGAGGGGGGATCATCATTTCTGAAGTCAGAGTACCATATTCCTACTGTATCAGAAGTGGATTCTCTATACAGAGGGGAAAAAGAAACACAAAATATATTGTGCGTTCAAGAGCACCCTATATCCTTGGCTAATTATGCTAAACTATAACAAATTCTGCTTTGTAAAATCGCATTTAATATTTATAACGGTGTATTGGAATCAGTAAGGAACATTTTGGATTTATCTCAGAAAACTGAATAAAGGAGGGTATTCCGCGTTTACTTGTTGCCACTTAAAACAGTGCTGAGGATTAATGCCCGCAAGCAAAATTTACTGAGCTGCTGCTTTGGAATGAATCATTTTTAGAGGGTTTGGTGTTTAGAACTTCATTATGTTTTGTGGAATGGATTTATGATTTTACATCAGATTCAGTAATGTACAGGGCGAATATAGAAGCATGATGCGAATCCTATGAATTATTTTTTTCATAATAGCAGAACTAATAAACATTACACGTCATCAAAGCAAGAACCTCATTTCATGAAACATATTGGTATAGAGGATTGGAAATTGACTCACTTCAACCAGAGACTCAGGGAAAAATAAGAAGAGGGCCTTTAAAAAGATTTCAAAATATACCCACCCAGATAAAACGAACATTTACAGGTATGGAGACATGATAAGCTTTGTGTGTCCAATGGAATCAAGTTCCATAAGTCTTGGACCAAAAAATTGATGCCCAATGGGCAATACTCGTTTTTTTTAAGACCTTCTATTAGAGTGGAAGTAGTCGTCGGTAACTCAAAAGGCAGAACCTGATTAAAAAATCCAATCCGATTGGATTTGAAAGCAGATGGCATTGCAAGAGACGACATGTTTAGTGCGATTTCTGTGTTAAAATAGGGATAGGTCGTTTTGTCCGTCTTTTTATCTTATTTTCGTTCACATTGTTTGCTCTTGCTCTGACATTTCTGCGCCCTGTCCGCGGCCCTGAGACTCGCGGCGCGGCACACTGAAGCCGGGCATCAGCCACGGACAACAATATGGTAGCGCGCCCCTTGGTTACACCCTCGTTACACCGCTGGGGGTGGGGTATCACGCCTCACGCCGCTCACGCCGCGAGCCGCGCGCAAAAACCCCCTGCACTAAATTCTGCGAGCACTACTGCTGCCTGGCTCTTTGCTCTTCCTGAGAGAACAAGCAGCTGGCATGACGAATATTTTTGATTAAGTCAGTTCCAAATGTAACGCCATCGGCTATAAATTCGTATTAAGCGGGGAAAAAATCGCCTAAAAGATTAGAAATTTAATGCGCTTCACCCGGAAAATAGCATTTCTTGACGCAAGTAAAAATATACCTAAGTTCTCATCTTGCGCTAAGTAAAAGAATCCACCTGTTGTCAATGTTTTATTACTTGTTACAAGAACACACTTCTTTTACCGGGTGTTTGATCGAGTGAAAGAAAGACCATATTCCGAGAGCAGCTCTGTGACATTGAACCCTGTGTCGCGCCGTGAGGGTGGCCTAGGCTCGCCCGGCCTGAGCCTGAGCCGCGGGGCGGTAGCAGCCGACTGACTCAGAAAATCGCTCTCGTATCTCGGGCCCAGTCGCACCTATGGCGGTGCCCCAATGTTGGGGGCGGCAGGGTCCCATGAGTGCGACAAGGACCGAGGCTCGAGAGCGATGTTCGGAATCAGACGGCAGGCGTCGCATAGCGTCGCGACGCCGCGCCAGAGGTATGCAGGGGAATGAATAATTTCAATTTCATACGGACGAAGCGCCGGCGTGCCGCCGCCGCGCGCAAGAGGACATCGACACGGGGCCGTGGGCACAAGGATTTTTTTTTACAAGTGCAACTTCTTCCCGCAGCGAGCATAGACAAAGTGTCAATGGAATACGGGTACGGCTGTGTGCGGGGTGGGGCGAAGGCATCAACCCGTACGAATGAATGGCCTGTGTGGCACACGTGAAGACAGGCGAGAAGGACCCTTGCTGCCGGGGACAGCAGTCAGAGTTCCACTTTAATAATGACGACATGAGTTCCAAATTTGTGTGGTTTGATGCATATTGAGAATAAGTCAGGCAACGCGCCAAATGGAACCCCTATTTAATGGCGGGGAACATAATCTTTCTGAAAATTGACACCCCGACCCGACAGCGACCACAGCGACATGCAGCGACTATGAGCGCTGCGCGTCGTGTTGCCACTGCTCAGTTGGGCAAAGCGGGAGGGGTTGGGGTTAGGCGCAAACTCACACAGCACTCACTCATGCGATGCTTACTGATTGTAGTTAACCGTATTTGCCCTTCGAGGCTTACGCCTTAAAGCATCTCGGACGACAATGAGACGCCCGGCCCAGACGGCAAATCAAAGCTGCACAACGCAACAGCAGCACAGGCAGACATAACCTAAGTGGCCCCGCGCCATCCCCGTTACATCTGAGGCAATAAGCCCCACTGAGTTCAAAGGGTACCAGAAAGCATGCCGGCAGCTAGAGAACACACCACACTAGACGGAGCTGCGAACAACGATCCTACAGGAATGCTACACAGGACTTATTGCGCCAGACTAGACGGCGAGCGACATCATAAACCCTTTGCTTCTCAACTCACCAGCGGTTGACCGTTCAGCGACGGCGACGCGACGCAGGGCAGGTCAGGGCTGACGTGGACGGCGGGGGCCGGGGATCCACCCCCGACTACACAACAATCCCCCTTCGGCCAGGAGGGGAGAGGAGAAGGGGGGATAGGGGGTCAGGAGATCCCGATCGGACGGGACCAGAAGGGACCAGCCGGCCGGCCCGGTCTACGGCTACGAGCAGACGGTGGCGCGCTCCTTCCTGGCTGGCGGCCACTCGGGGGAAGCTCCGGTCGGGTCGGGGCGGAGGGGCAGGAGGCAGGGGGGTGAGGGGGGTGGGGGGGTCCTGGGCCGTCGCCCGGCCCGGCCCGGCCGGCCCGGCGAGCCGCAGCAGTCTTCGCCTCCGCTGCGCTATCAGCCCAGGCCCAGCCGGCCCCAGCCGCAGCGCCGCAGCCCGCAGCCTGCTCACTCGCTCACCAGCCGAGGACGAGCGAAGAGCGACGTGATCAAGTACCGGAGCCCGAACCGACCCGATCCTACGCGGAGTGGAACAACAACAAAAAGTGGAAAGACATTGCTCTGACGGAACAAGAAACTCTAGTGAACTTGCGTGTGATTTAATTTTAAGTGAACATCGAAGCTAGTACTGCTAACGTTAAGAAACCGCAACAAGAATCCAGTGCCTGTATTTTAGTAATAGTAATAATTAGTGCTGTGAGTGAGTGTGTGTTTACTGTGTGTATGCCCGCCTGTGATAAAATTACAAGAATTCACTTGAAATTGCAAGACATCAGCGTTCTCTTCTCGCCCAGTGGAAAAAAAAGTGCTACGCCAGAAGTGGTTGGATAAGAATTGATGTGCTGATCAGATCCCAAGATGGATCTGCTATGTTGTGAGTCTGGTATCGAGATCGAGTGCCGAGCGTACCCGGACCCCGCCCTGCTCAACGATGACCGAGTCCTGCTCAACATGCTCGGCCAGGAGGAGAAGTACACCCCCACCACACCGTTCTTCAGCTGCGTGCAGAAGGACGTCACCCCCCAGATGAGGGCCATCGTCTCCAACTGGATGCTCGAGGTGAGCCTGCCGCTCTGCGAGGCCTCGATGGCTTCGGGAGTTGCTAGCGGTGCCCAGGTCGCGGAGAGCACCGTGCCCAAATTTAAAACTCCGACGGGCGCTTTAAATTCGCGACTGTCAGCTGATCGGAGTGTTGCGCGACGCGTGGCTGCCGGGCCGGGCCGGGGCTGGGCTGGGGCCGGGGCAGCCGGGGCTGGGCCACAGGCTTGGGGGGTGGCGGCGTGCGTGCTTCCGGGGAACTCAACTGGTGGGCCGAGCCGAGCTGGGCCGGGCCACGCTGCTTCTCGGAAGACGTCAAGTCCATCTGCCTGACTGGGTGTCTCCGTAGAAGCGAGAGAGAGATGGAGAGATTCCTGCGAGTGGTCGAGGAACTCGCGAGTCCCCACCTATTGTCTGACCACCTTGTGTCTGACTAACTGGACGCGGAGGGTCAGCGAGCATGTGGAAGTATGGACCGCCGCGTGCCCGGCGTGTCGCCTGCAGGTTGCCCGCAGGTTGCCCGCAGGTTGCCCGCAGGTTGCCCGCAGGTTGCCCGCAGGCCTGCAGTGCGCGCGCGTGGAGCGGGGTTGCCTTTCAGCAAGCGCCCTCCCCGCCCCGCCCCCCGCCTGGCCCCGCCCTCCGCCCTCTGAACGATGGTTAGGCCCGGGCCCGGCTAGGCTCCGGGCAGCGCTGGTTCGTGCAGCCTTCTCGTCTTGTCCCAGCAGATCAGCTGTTTGGGCCCAGCCCGTCAGCCGGCTCGGCTCGGCCCTCTCGCCCCGCCCGGGACGAGACGGCGAGATCCGTTCCAAGCCCTGCCGGCCCGGCTCGGCTCGGCACGGCCCCGACGCTCCTGCCCCGGCTGGGCTCTGGGCTCAGCTTGGCTCTGCTCGCGCGCTCTGCGGCGTGGGGCTTTCCCCGGTCTCGTCGGTCCCCCGCTCTATGTACACCGTTAGCGACAGCGACAGGTGAGGTGGCCGTCGGTGCGTCGGTGTGCGACACAGCGTGCAGCGGGGCGCGTGTGGCCGGGCCGGGTGCAGCCGGGCCGGGCCGGGCCGAGCAGGCAGCCGAGATCTCGGCTTACACCACGTGGACGTGGAGGCGCCGCGCCGCGCGCGAAGACGACACCTCTGACGACTTATTCCGAAGAGCGCTTTTCTCGACCTGTCTTTCTCGCACCCCTGGCCTTCGCCGTATGGGTGCGATAGAGACAGCGAGGAGAGCGTGCGGAATAAATCGGCAGATGCGTGTGTGTCCTCCACCGCCCTTCGGGCTGACCCTGCGCTGCGCTGCAGCTCCCGCTCACCCCAGCCCTGCTCGCCTTGATGACACAGATCGACAAGGAGTCGCGTTACTGTCGTGGTGTGCGAGTTCCTCCCCTGCCTCGGCACGCCCCGCCACGTACGCCTGGGGTGCATCCACATCCGCCGCCCTGCCAACTTATTCCGAAGAGCGCTTTCCTCGACCCGTCTCTCTCGCACTCATGGGCTTCGCCGCATAGGTGCGAGCGAGAGCGAGGAGAGCGCTCTCAGGAATAAGTCGGCTGGCCAGCCAGCCACCCCGCGCCTCGGGCCGCGCCGCCCCGCTCCGCCCCGCTCCGCCCCGCTCCGCCGCAGCGTCACTTTCTCATAGCGGGTCGCGCTCGGCTCGGCCCGTCCCGGGGGCTTATCGTACGCGCCCCGCCTGGCCGCGCCTGGCCCCGCCTGGCCGCGCCGCCGCGCCCCAGGACCCTCCACTCCCGCCCTACCCCACCCCACGCCACGCCACGGCCAGACCGTGACGATAAGTCTGGATGGAGGTGGTGAGAAGGAAAGGAAAGGTCTCACGGAGCAGAGCGAGCAGAGCGCGGCGGGGCCTAGCCGGCCTAGCCGGGCGGGAGGGGGCGGGTGGGATAGGGTGATTACCTCGCCGCAGGTGTGGTGGGAGGGGGAGAGGGGGAGGCGGTGCACCTCGTGTGTGTGGCATCCCGCGCCGGGACTAGTCTTGTAGTAGTAGGAGTAGTAGTTGTAGTAGTAGTAGGTTGTAGTAGTAATGGTAGTGGAAGGAGGGGGAGGGGGAGAGGGGCGAGATGAACTCCACCCCTTCTTGATTCATACTGCGGTTGCGCAATGGAGGATGACGTTGCTGACGCGTTCCTGTCGTTCCCTGCCCCGTCCCGCCCCGGCTGGCCGGCCGGCCCTGCAGCCGGAAGCCCACGGTATACACCCGGCACCAGCAGGGCCAGGCCAGGCCAGGCCAGGCAGGCCTCTGCCCCAACCCGCCATGTTTTAAACATGAACGCGTGTCGGCCGGGGCCGGGCCGGGCCGGGGCCGGGGCCGGGCCGGTGAGGCGCAGCCCCGGCAGCACTGCATGGCGGGGCGCCCGCGCCCACGGCCTCCCGCGGGACTGCTCCGGCCTCCGGCCCTCGTCGCACCCATGGCTGTGCCCTACGTTGGGGATGAAAGGGCCTCGTGAGTGCGACAAGGACGGAGATGCGAGAGCGATCTTCGGAATCAGACGGCTGGGGCCGGTGTAAGCGACGACACGCCCCGGCGATATGTTGCTCGATAACAGTCCAGCGCTCTATGGTCGCGGTGTGTCGCCTGGCCGCTTCGGGCCGCTCCGCCTCGTCCAAGAGGGGATGATACTCGCCCCGGACAGTGCCGGACAGTGTCCCGGCCGCGGCTGCGCGCGCACACACAGTTGTGCCGTTAGGTTGGCCAGCAGGCTCGCCCAGCCGGGCCAGGTCGAGCCCATTGTGAGCCCTGCACTGCACTGCTCAGCCGCGCCAGCTAGCTCTACCTGCACCGCGCCGGGCCCCGGGCCCCGCCGGGGTAGTGGGGGCCCAGGCCGGGGCCTCGGGGCCTCGGGGCCCCCCCAGGCTGGCGTCGGTGTGCGGGGCGGGGGCGGTCGCTGAGCTCGCTGCATATGCATTGTTCCGCTACGCCCCGCACCCTGCGACCTGCACCACCGTGAATCGACAGGCGCTGCCGAGCCTCGTGCCTCCCATAGGATCGTCCTGGACGGGACGGACTCAGTGGCTGCCCCCTGTCCCCTCTCCCACACCCCAATCCCTCCAGCTTTTCCCCACATTACAACGCCCTGCTCATTTTCCAACTCTTCCTCTTTCATACCATCTTAATTATTTTTCCCCGTCCTCATTGGCCCACCTTCAGCCCTTCTTCCCCTCTCTGGCCCTGCCCTGCCTTTATTCGTCATCACCCCCCTCCCCTCCCCTCCACGCCTTCCACAACTTCCGCCGCGTGCGGCAGGGTGAGGCCCGGCGCGGCGCGGGGCGGGGCGGGGCGGGGCGGCGCTCCTCAGCGCGCTAACGCTACCGGCTGTGGTCGCGTAAAAACAAATTTCTGTCGGCCACCATTTAGTACTGCTGTACTTGTCTATCAGAGAGGTTCCTGACGGCAAGCTCCTTTGCGGTTACAATCGGTTTACCGGATAGGAGATGTACTCCCTGCAGTCCTCGTGTGAACGTGCTCCCCGCCCGACTGCCTCCCCCACGGCGAGGCGAGGCGAGACGAGACCTCTTGTAACCCTGTCGCCTTTCTCTCCCGCAGGTGTGCGAGGCGCAGAAGTGCCAGGAGGAGGTGTTCCCCTTGTCGATGAACTACATGGACAGGTTCCTGAGCGTTTGCCCCATTGTGAAGACCCAGTTGCAGCTGCTCGGCACCGCCTGCCTCCTCCTCGCCTCCAAGCTCCGCGAGCCCGAGCACCTCTCCGCCGCGCAGCTCGTCAGCTACACGGACCACTCCTTCACCGAGGCTGACCTCTGGGTAAGTTGAGAGACTTGAGAGAGCGTAAAGGTAGGGGCCGGAGCTGCCGTCCGGATCCGGCCCTAGATGCGGGCCATAGTCCAAGTCGCACACACGCACTCACAAGAGTCGCGCCCCGTCGAAACGTTTCGTTGGCCTCTGCTTGATAAGGACTTCCACGTCCGTCTCGCCTCCCCCCCCCCTCCCCTTCCATCTCCCACCCCCATGCTTCCTCCTCCGCTTCGGGGGCGAGAAGAGAGCATGGAGACCGGCGCGGCATCGTCGCGTGTTCAAACCCAGCCCCTCGGAAATTAATTGAAAAAAAAAGGAATAAAAACAGCAAGGCCGGCGTTGCGTTTTTAACGATAATGGTATAATAATGATTTCGCGGAAAATCGCGACAATAACAACGTAAACAAAGCTCAAGCAGAGCGTCGTCGTGGAGGTGGTCGCTCCGCCGCTTTCACGGGCAGGGCAGGGCTGGTTCCTCCCCCTCCTCTTCATCCCTCTCTCTGTCTCTCTCTGTCTCTATCTCTCCCTCTCTCTCTCCCTCTCCCTCTCCCACAATCGTACACACGCCGCACGCATGCAAAGCTGGCCGTGTTGGTGGTAGTGGCGCTGAATGAGACGGAAAGAAAAGAGAAGAGCACTGCCCTGGCCATGCCGCCCCGCCCCGCCCCGCCCCGCCCCCGCCGCGGTCCCTTACCACCACCACCACCCTCCCCTTCTCCCTAAAGGTATTTGGTCCAGCACCGTCGAGGCGGCGGCCGGGCTGGGCGGGCCGGGCCGGGGCCGCCGCCCTACCTCACCTCTCCGCAACCCGCTCTCGATGCAATGTGAATGAGAAGCAGGTTTTCCTTTTATACGTCCCGACAGACGGAAAGGGAGGGGGAGGAGAGGGAAAAGGGGAAAGGGTCGCTGTTTTGCGGAACAACCTCTGCCCCTCTCTCTCTCTCTGTTTTTCCCTCTCGCACACACATCTCTATGTCTCTCGCTCTTTCTCTGGGAGATCAGAGGTGGCCGTCGTCGTCTGGAGAGAGAGAGAGGGAGGGAGAGGCGGAGGAGGGGGCCGGACGGTGACCTTGTCTGCGCCACACCACGCCACGGCACGCCTGTTGTATTGGTCCAGCCGACCAGACGCACCGCCGTGGGTACCTTCTGGTTACCCTCTGGGTACCTCCCGGGTGCCTCGCCTCAACTGGCTTTCCTTTAAATTACTTCCCCGGCGGGGTCGGGCCGGGCCAAGCCGAGCTGGTCGCCACCGCGACGTCCAGGTGATTCATTTACACGCACGCACGCACGAGAGCACAGAGACATTCGCACGCACAAAGCTGAGGTAGGGGGGGGGGGGAGGAGCGGCGCCTGGAACAGGGTAGGGCAGGGCAGGGCTGCTGGCCCTGGTTCAAGCAAGCGGAAAAAAGACGAGATCCCTGCGAGAAAGAAGCAAAGGACCACCAAATCCCGAAAAAGCAAACCAGTTTGTTATTGCGAAGTAAACGTCGTCGGCGACGCAAACCTCTTGCTCCCCCTCCCCGTCGCCCTCTCCCTCCTGCTGGTCGTGTGACCGACCGACGACCGGGACCGGACCCTACCCGCCCGCCGCGCCGCCCCGCCCGCATTCCCCCGAGGCGAGGCGAGCCGACGGGGACACCCTCCACCCTCCCCCGGGCCCGCCCCGGCCAGCACCGGCCAGGCCGTCTCCGATGGACCCATAGTCATCGGGAAAAGTTTCAGTTTCATCTTGGAAATGAGAAGTCTACTGTGACGGGATAGGACAACGGCTGGGCGGCGGCGCCACCGCACGGCTGTCGTCGCCATTACCATTTCGCGGCGTTGAAGCGCCCGGTTTTGGCAATGAGCTGCGTTTCGCCGATGAGCAATTTTCATAGCCGCTCTAGTGGCAATTATTTCGTTCATTGCCACCAACCCAATGCCAACGTCCTTTTCCTTTATGATGGAGACGGAATGGAAAAAGTTAATGAAAGTTTCGCTACTAATTTTGGACACCTGTTTTGCAATGTACCTTTTCTCAAATTTTGACTCTGCATGGTTCATTCATTTTATTATTTGGGCGTGCTTTCACTTTTTTTACGGTTCATAGCCAAAACCTGCAATGATAATTGCCACTTGGTTAGCAATGACACCGACTCATTGCCACTGCAAAGGCGTTGAAAATGATGTATCACCAAAGCCCGGCATCGCTTCAAAAGGTCTTACTTTCATTGTCTTTAGAAAATGGAGGGGGGGGGGGGGGAACAGTGCGCTCGCCCCAAGCCGAGTCCTGGTCGAGCCGAGCGTAGGGACTGATGAGAAATCTCTTATTACAGTGTCCTTGTCCCTCTACTTGTCTACCTGCAGCAGACCCTAAGGCCCCGCTGGCACCCGGGCCCGGGCGGAAATGGTCTAGCCCTGCAATACAATACATCATATTTCATCCCCCCCCCCTTTTGCCGCCGCCCCGGGCACCCAATCCCTTCTTCCCTTTACTCCCGAATTAGCGTGTACGCACTGGGATGGGGGCCGCCCGCCCCGCCCCGGCAATGATGGTGATGATGTTGATGATGACTGTCAGGAGCTCACGAGGCGCATTGCGCTGCTGTCTGTTTGCAGAGCTGGGAGCTGCTGGTGCTGTCCAAGCTCAAGTGGGACATGTCGGCCGTCACTCCTCACGACTTCTTCGACCACATCCTGAGGAGGCTGCCCGTCGACACCACCACCTGGGACGTCGGCATGATCCGGAGACACACCCAGACCTTCATCGCCCTCTGCGCGAGAGGTGAGCAGCGGCGCAGGGCGCCGGTGACCTGCATGTCATCTAGCTGGGCAGAGCCATAGGCAGAGCAGAGTCGTGTTCAACGCCGAAGCGGGAGATTTCGGCGCACGCGCGCCACGCCGCGCCGCCCGCGAAGGGTTAAAGTAAATTGGGCCATTTAAAGGGCCCCGCCGTTAACTTTTATTTGACTGCGGCGGCGTGGCGCGGCGTGGCGTGGCTAGGGGCAGGGCCCCCGGCCCGGCCCGGCCCGGCCCGGCGGCGCTTATCTCAGTGACGCTCGCATTCTTAGACCGACGAGAAAGGGGGAAGGGGAAGAGGGGGCGGGGGTGGGGGGAGGGGGAGAATGGGCTAACCGGGCGGCCACGGCCAGAAGCCGCCCGGCCCGGCCGGGCTACCGGGCTGGGCCAAGTGTGGCCAAGTGTGTAAGGCTCAGCTGCACACCTGCCGCTGCTCTGAACGCTGAGGCGAGGTTTGGCCACCAGGCGGGGTGGGGCGGGGTGGGAGGGGAAGAGTAGAGCCCACCAGAGAATGCAGTCACTCCGCAACGCGCCCGAGGGATCCTTCACTCAAAAACCAGTGTAAACCCTAAAACAAAGTAATCAGAAAAAGAAAACAGAAAAAAAATAAAATGAGTCAGAAAATATCAAGAAGATAAAAATAACGGAAAGAAATCAGATAAAAATCAAGAAAAAATCAGAAAAAATCAGACTAGTCTTTTAAAAGTCAGTAAAAATGAAAAAAATAAATAAATCACGCTCCATTTCGCTGCACCTTGACTCCGCGCATTCTCTGCACTCTCCATTCCCATAATAGCCGCCGGTTCAGTGCTGGTGCGGCTGCTGGTGCAGCTGCTGGCGCAGTTGCTGGTGCAGTTGCTGGTGCAGTTGCTGGTGCAGTTGCTGGTGCAGTTGCTGGTGCAGTTGCTGGTGCAGTTGCTGGTGCAGTTGCTGGTGCAGCTGCTGGTGCTCTGCACATGCACGGGGCGCACGGGCCTGGGACTGCGGTGTGGGTTGCTCCTTCCCTCCCCTGCTCCGCAGGGCGCCCGCGATGTCACCCTGGGGGTCGCCGCTGGGCTGGCTGCGCTGCACAGGCCTGGGCTGGGCTGGGCGGCCCATTTCCTGGGCTACACCACTTCACCGCCGCACTGTGTGGCGCCTCGCCGACCAAACAGGCATATCGGAGCGAGCTTCGCTGGCGACAGCGGTGGGGCCCGGGGGGCCCGGGGGGGCGGGGCGGGCGGGCAGTAGGGCCCCTCGGGGGGCCCCCAGTGGGTGCAAGTCTCGGCTCGGGCCCTGCGTGCACACGCACTGTACGGCGGCGCGCGGCGCACGCTGTTGGAACAGCTGTGGGGGTTCCACGCCAGACCACGGAGGGCTTGACTTGACGCGCTCAAGGGACTCCGGGGGGACCGGCAACGTCGGAGTGAGCACCGGCAAGAGAGAGGACTCGAGCAGATCCTCGCGGACTGCGCAGGAGTTATTGGTTTGAGGATGTACTGGGTGGCCTGTGGCCTTTTAAATCACTTGTTCCTTGCGTTGGGTGGGTGGGACGCTGTACGTTATTTCTTATGCCGATTCGGGACGCTTCTCTCTCCCGCTCCTCTCCACTTGCGCTTTATTATTACCCCCCCCCCTCCCTCCTTCCTCTTCCCCGCGACTTGTTCCCCACAATGCAGAGGCCCGTATCGTTTGCGCCTGATTGGGAAACAACAACAAGTGATTGTTATTGTTGTGTCTCTGTTGACCTCTCTCGTTCTCTCTCGCTCTCTCTCTCTCCCTCTCTTTGCCTCTCGCGCCATGCCCTCGCCCACATCCACATCTCATCTGACGTCGGTCTGCATTGAATCGCGAGTGTTTTCCTCTCAAAGTAACTCAAATGAATGTGTTCGCCCGGTAGACGGAGCGCGAAGGAGGAAAAGGAGAGAGAGGTGCTCCGCTCTGCTCCACTCCAAGCGTGCACCACCGCGTGCACCGCTGCGCTCGCCCACCGCGCCTCCACCACCGCCAGCCGACTTACTGCGAAGAGCGCTCTTCTCCCTCTGTCTCTCTCGCACGTATGCGGTGAAGCCCATGAGTGGGAGAGAGACAGGTCGAAAGAAGCGCTCTTCAGAACAAGTCAGCAGCAGGTAGTTGTGAAAGGGAAGCATAGGAGAGCGGAAAGGAAGAGCGAGCGAGCGAGGAGAGGAGTGTCCAAGTGTCTCTGCGGTGTGGCGTGGCGTGGCGGCGGAGCCGATTGACATGAGCGGAGTGAGGTCGTCGACCGAAGTGCGATCAGCGCGCTGCGCCTGGCTGCCGCACCCGCCCCGCCCCGCCCCGCCCCGCCCCGCCCCGCTCCGCCGATAGCGAATAAAGTATTTAAAAGCGGTTTAAATGCGCGAGGCGGCAGCCGGCGACTTACGCTGCTAGCGACAGCAGGCTGTCACCAGGAGAGACAGAGAGAGGGAGTGAGGTGGTGGGCCCGGGCCGGGACTCGCACTTGTGTGCGCGAGGGAGAGCGAGAGAGACAGAGCCGACGCTGGTGCTACTTCGGACGTAGTCCGCGCTCAGCTGATTACCATCAACACAACACACTCGCGAGGCCAGGCGAGGCGAGGGGCGCCGCAGAGGGGCCCGCCTTGTCGCCCCGCCTCGCCCCGCCTCGCCCCGCCTCGCCCCGCCCCGCCCCTCCGCGTGTCCTGTGACTGCACCCCAGCCCCCGCCCGGCCCGGCCCGCGGCCGTCCTAACGCAACAGTTCCGGGCGGGGCGGGGCGGCACGGGGCGGAGCGTGTCACACGCCTCGTTGGTCTTCTCGACGTGCAGCGTCGGGCCGCGCCGCGCCGGGCGCGAACCGCCAGGACCAGCGGCCCGGCCCGGGGCCAGACAGATGACATCCTCCCGCAGGGTTGGGGCGGGGCGGGGCGGGGCGGGGCGTCACCGTCACGATCGCCTTGTTACGTGTCACACGCGCGTAGGACGAGGCTGGCACATGGGGCGCCGGCCCGGCCCGGCCCGGGTGGCCTAGATAAGGGAAAGGCGTGGTTATCTCGACGCCCCCGCCGCGCCCCGCGGACCAGCTCGAGAATCAGGTGGTGGAGGAGGCACTGCCCTGCTGTCCTGGGCGGGGCGGGGCGGGGCGGCTCTCCAGATGTCCCTTCCTGAAAGTTTCTCATACAGCACATGATGAGATCGGATTGTGAAACAAGCAGGTGTTTTCCAGCTCTGCGTTTCACTTTCGAGTCGGACGGGGCGGGGCGTTCCTTACCGCAAAGCGGTCTGGCCTGGCCGGGTGGGGCGGGGTGGGGCGGGGCGGGTCTCCGCCGGGTCGTCCTGGGGGCCGCAGCGGCGCGGCGCAGCGCCCCTCTCCCCGGCCGCCCCGCCCGGCGGCGGCGACTCACGCTCAGAAACATGCTTCTTGGGTCGGGTTCGGCGGGTCTGGGCTGGGCCGGGCCGGGCCGGGCCCC